>PVKA01000265.1:141783-228986 GCA_004027165.1 Ctenomys sociabilis | reverse complement strand
CATGGGGCCCATCTTTTTTACCTCATCTAAACCATGCCATCTCTTAAAATACCCCAAAGCCAAGATATTAGGCATCAGCTTCAACTCAGGAAACTGAGATTAGTCACAAAAATACTATCAAGCAAAGCCCACTGCACCTGGGAATAGGAAAACCTACAAAGGCAGAGCAAAACTTACGGCATGTGCTTAAATTAAAATAAGTATGACAATAAAAGACACATTACCATTAATCCCCATCAAAATACTGACTCTATCTTGGAAATCACTTATTCCATCATTCTTGCCATTTTCCAAAGCAGGTATGAAAGTCCTTTTTTTGTGAATATTTTTGCAAGGTATGATCTAAAATGCAGTGAATGCTGGTGCCCCATATCCATTCCCATCACCTTGGTAATGCAGGCTGGTGAAAACAGGACAGTGTCCTCACCGGTCTTGGACTAGATTTGACACCAGGTACCACTGAGTCTTCTCTACAGTCAAAATGATTGTGAAAGAGCAACATTTTCAATTGGGTCAGAACCTCAAGGCAGCCATGAGAGAGTAGTTAAGGACCCTACTGAAAGAGGACTTCCACAAACCCTTCAGAAAATGGTGAAGGATGATGAGATAAGTGTACTTAAAGTGAGAAAGCATGCTAGGGGAGGGAGTAATGGCAATGAGTCTTTTACTGTGATATTTTGAAAAAACTTCAAACATTCACCATGTATTTTTGTCATACCTCTTTATTCATCCTACAAAGAGACAAGGTTCACTTGGCTTGGAACATGTCGTTATTTATTCTATCATCAGACATTCATTTATTAGGCAGCTACTTTATATCAGGTAATGCTGGTGGTTTGTGTCAGTTAATCAGAAGGCCAAATGACAGTACTATAGTAAAGACTTTCTCAACGACTTGAAGTTCCAAAGATTTGGTGTTTAGTTTCCAATACAAAGAGCCAAATATGCTGCTACTGCTGGTGCTGCTGGTGACGATGATGGGATAAGGGTGGGGCGAAGCACCAGCAAATATAGTCTTAGAGCCAGCGTATCTGAGTCTGAATTCCAGCTGCACTACTTCCTAGCTTCATGACCTTGTGGAACTTACTTTGCCATTCTAGGTCTAGTTTGATTTCATCTAGAAAGCAGGAATAGTATTAGCACCTAGCTCAAACATGTCAGTACCCAAAAGTGCCCCGGTTGGTTTCCGACCCATGATTGGTATTGTGATTAGCATCTAGGACAGTTCTGCACACCAGGGCACCACTGAATAAACATTGGTTGAATGACTCTAACCGTGTTTATGTCTTTAGAGAAATTTCATAGCATCACATAGTGACTGAACAGAAAAATACTACTGTGATACTTTTTCATGATGAAGATACTGAGATTCAAAAAGCATGAGAACCTCTAAGACTATTTGGACAGGGCACAGGAGAAAGTAAGGTCATGTGGCTGAGAGCTGGTGTGGCAATCACTGGTCACAGTCTTCAATCTACCTTTCAGGTACAGTCTCTGGCTATTCAGTTGTCAGTCTATAGAAAGCTCAAAGACTCAGTAAGGACTCGGCTCTTCACCCACCACTGTACACTTACAGCTAATGCCCCTGCACAAATGCAGGCTCACTTCCTGCCTCTTTACTCCAGCTCTTTCAGAACTTTGCAGGATCCATGAGGCAAAATGGAACTTCCTCTTCCTCTTTTTCCTCATAGCTCTGGCTTCTGCCGAGGCTATGGGCTGAGAGTATCCAATGAAACTAGATGCTTCCTGGTGGTGAAGTGCTTTTGGGGTCGCTCTTGTGTTCTCCTGGGCTCTGACACCACCTAAGTAACTAAGATGGATGTGGTGGGCCTGGCAGAGCTAGCACCCACCTAACGGAGTGAAGCATCTAATCACTGCCTATTATTCTCCAGAGTTGTTTGTCTTGAAGGCTATTGACAGTAGCTTCAGCTCTTTCTGCTAATGAATTTGTCCTCCTCTACCATTGTGGGTATTCTGGACAGCCTGAGAACTTCTGGTAATTTTTTTCGGTAATTGTATGATCTTTCAGGTGCCAAAGAGCCACAGGAAACAACAGGTAGGTATTCTGATGAATTGTCCATTGCCTGTCCTGTGACGCTGGAGGGTGACAGTCAAGTCTCTACCTTTACAAACACCAGATATACCACTGTGTCATCACCAAAAAATTACTCCCAGAATTCTGTTCTTCTTTTACTCGGTGGCTTCCTAAAGATGAGTCTATTGGTTTTGCAACTCTAGAAGCTAAAAGAAACAGTGGTTCTCCTCCTAGTGGGGAGCAGCCCTATCACCCTTCCATGCATGGATTCTCTTGCAGCTTTCCCATCTCCTACCCAAACATCTCTCATTTTTTTCATTAATTCTCTATCCTATCCAGAAACGAAGCCCAAGACAAACATCAATTTAAAAAGAATTCCTGATACTTTGTATTTGAATCTTGAATTCTACCTAGCTCAAAGTCTTGTCCCCCAGTGTATTATTCAAGATTCAAATTAACAAAAGGCAATTCTATACATTATGCTAATTTTCCAGGTCTAAGAAAATTGCTGAAAGCACAATTTATTCGCAGAAAATGGGTGATGCATTCAAGATTGTGATGCACTAAGATCTCAGTGAACATCTCTAGGTTTTCCTTACTAATTGCTTCTTTCTTTGTATGAATGCAGCAGCAAAGAGACCAGCACTCGAAAGGTTTTGTTATAGAACTATTGAGAGTTTTTCTAATGTTCACTCATACATATAGATATTATTCTTTTTGAACACTGATATGTTTATTCATAGAAATCTAACAAAGAATCCTGCCACATGAAGTACACTCAGTCCGCAAAATGAAAGGATTCAAGTGATTCTTCAGTTCCAAATCCTATTTGTAAATAAACTAATTTATTTTGCACCTCTGGGCAGGGAGCAAAGCACATACATGTTAGAAAATGAAAATGCTAAGAAATCTACTCTGAAGATGAAAATGTGTTCACTCCTTTTCTAGGACACCCTTTAGCTACACAGGGTTGACAAACTGTTTCTTAAAAAGGCCATAGAGTGTAGGGGCCAGGGAGATGGCTCAGTGGAGTAAGTGCTTTCTTGGCAAGCACAAAAACCTGAGTTTAATCCCTGGTTCTGAAAAAAACTGACTATAGAGTGAACGCTTTGGCTTTGTAGACCATGCATGTTTTGTTTGCACAGGAAAGTAGATATAGATGATATGAATAAAAATGAATAGTCTGTGGCTGTTTTTCAACAAAAATTTATAAAAACAGACAGTGGTCCAAATGAGCCCTGAGGTAATACTTTTGCATAGCAACTTTACAGGTACAAATATCCTGTTTCTATATTCCAATTCATAACCAGAAATTCAGCTTAAAGTTCAGAGCTTCTGCTCATATAAAGAACAACTTATTTTTTGTGGAGGGGGACTGGGTATCAAACTCAGGCCCTTGCTCTTGCCAGGAAAGCACTTATTCCACTGTGCCATCTCCCCAGCCCCAAGAGCATCTTCTTGATTCAAGGAGAAAATGATAAATAAGATGTACTCTGAACCTCCTATTTCAGGCAGGGAAGTGGGGGCAAAAGATGACAAGCCACACACCAAGGAAGACAGTGGATGTGGTGTGTAACTGAAAGAACTTTGGATCCAAAATTCATCCAGAAGAATATATGGGAAAAAGTCTTAGAGAAATTTATTCACTTATAAAATCAGTTATCATGCATTAGCAGAGTGCTGTAGAAAATCTTTTGGTTTTCTACAAAATCAATTCTTCAAGTGAATAAAGGGCAATATTCATAAGCGCTGCAGATATCTGCTATCAAGTTTTGTCATTCATGGCTTACTGAGAAGACAGTGAGATTTGAAGTGATAAGGCTTGGTTGGTAAACATGATGAAGTGTGATCGATCATTAAGCTATTCATCCTGAGTCTCTGCTTCTTCAATTCTAAGAAAGGAATGGAAACATCTGCCCATTCTTCAGTCAAAGAGAAACAAGATTTTGGTCCAGAAAGTACTTTGATGACTGCAAGGTGTTGTACATCTGTAGCCAGCAATATCAATTTTTTGGGACTATTCTACATAAATAGTAATATTGGGTCATACAGCAGGACAACAGTAGGGGAACCAATGCGGCAACTATATCACTGGATGAATGTCCTTCAGTTAAAGACACAAAAAATCCAGCTCAGCTGTTGTTATTTCTGACTATTTCATGATTCTGGGATGAAATTTGGAGGACCTGATTAAATGAAGCCATTGAATTCTGTGGCCTTATAGGTACCCATCACTTCTACAACACTGAAGGTTCAGAGGCTTGGAGAGAGGTGGAATGAAGGTCCCCACCCCTGGTAAGGACCTTTTAGTCACATTATCAAGACCCAGGTTTTGTGATCAGAAAGGCAAACAGGTTAGCCTAATACTGGAGATCTTAAGGGATTAACATGGTCTATATCACTCTGTGTCCAAGCGTAGGCTTTTGATAACCTATGTCTCCTTTGCAACATATAGTAGAAATAGTATGACATTATGTGTTCATACTGGGGACCAGCTAGGAATAGATTGCTGGTGCCAAGCTACTTGACTTGGGCATACCACTTCACCTGTCTACACCTTACATGCCCTACCTGTATAGTTGATAGTTCTGCATTCATTGACTCCAAAGTCATCAAACACGTGCCTTCAATGTGACTAGCTCATAAGCAAAAGACAGGAGGAGGATTCAAGTCTTAACACATGCTAAGTGATGGTCATGCCTTCTGGTGCTGTGTGAGAACACAATGATCACTCATTACACTAGAAATGCATTCTAAGCTACCCTCCATAGCCACCTTCTAGGGTGATATCACTGTTGCAGGTCCAATCCAAGGCCTTGGGCTGATCTCCTGGGGACCAGGGTGCACTCATCCCTCGGGAAAGTCAATGATATGAAGGTATAATTTCCTCCTGGAATGAAAGCTCCCCACAGGGAAGGCTTTTGTCCTTAACGTAGATGAGGTGGGGCTGCAGGTAGGTGCTGTTTCAAGTGGTTCATCTGGTTAAAGTCAAGGAAGACTTCTTCATAAACCTTAGACATGCCCTGCTTTTCATAAGGATATATACAAAAGGAGGGGAGTAAAATGTGTGTGTGCTGTTTCAAGTGGTTCATCTGGTTAAAGTCAAGGAAGACTTCTTCATAAACCTTAGACATGCCCTGCTTTTCATAAGGATATATACAAAAGGAGGGGAGTAAAATGTGTGTATCATAATGTACTCACAGAGTTGAATTCCACTCTGATAGAACATTCTGATGGAAAGGCTCAGTACTGACTCTGATTATTCAGTGCTTTCCATCTTTTCCATTGAATCTGAGATTGCAAGTTGCGTTTCTCATTAAGTTCTGGCTTATAGCTTCCTGAACTCGCTGTCTTTGCCCAAACCTTTCACAAGGGACCTGTATACCATGCTCCTATGCTGGCTGCAGAGAAATAGAATTACTGTCTGATCTAATACAGAACCAACACTCTTCACAAGGGTAAACCAAGATAAAACATGGGACACACATATTCAATAAAAAAAGAAAGAAAAGAATGCAAGGCAGCAAGAAAGAAAGAAAGAATATAAGAAAGAAAAAAATCCCTTTAAGAAGAGTGGAGTTTGTAACATGACTCTCCATGACCAAGTGCTGGGAGTGTGAATCCCATCTGCATCACTCAGATGCTTATTAAATGATACAGCATTTTTAATGTATCAGTTATTTAATTAGGTTCTTAATAAGAAATTCAGAACACCAATTTATGAGGATAAAGTTCCATTTTTCAGAGCAAAAACGGATCACAGGTAACCCCAGAGCTGAGGATCAGCTTTGATTTTTGCTAAAATCAGTGAGTCCACTGCTTTTTAAAGATCCACCTTGTGCTGCTCTGAAATCTGGTATCGCTCTTTCCTGGTGTTGAAGACCTCTCCCTCCTGGTGTCTGGGTTTCTGCAGCTTCTTCTTGAAATAAGCATCAATGAGGTGTTTGAGGATTTTCACTTTGCTGATTTCAATTTTTGTAGAGGTGGCAATGACGAATTTCTGGTGTGTTCTTCGTAGAGGAATATGATTAAGGCTAAGAGGTCCAGTCACAAGCAGCAAGCCTCTGCCCAACTGCTTCAGGAAGACCACTCTTTTGACTCTGTGATGCCTGGTGAGGATGATCAAGAGGATAGTACAGGGAGTGACGCCAGCTCAAAGTTTCCTCACATGATGACTGAAGGGTTTCTTTCAGTGGCTCAAGAGCTTTCAGTGCACATATTCAGTAGGGTGGTATCTAGGCATTTTCAAAGCTTAACCACTCGGGCACCTACATTCTTGTCCCCACCGACTGGTTTTGTAATCATAGGAGGAACTTTTTCTTTCTCTGTCTTCTCAATCTTTGATTTAGAAGCTGTGCACTTTCACTTGTACAATTCCTTTCTGGAAATCACAGCAGATTGGGAATATCTACCAATTCCTCTAACCAGGACAGGATTTTGGCCACAGTGGGGCTGCCCCTTCTTGGACTTTTTTGCCTTCACGTTACCCTTTGGCAGAAGCCAAAGGGTACCACTGGCAGAAGCCTTCTTGGCTTCAGGTCTCTTCTTTTTAGTGTCTGGCTTCTCACTTTTTTCACCTGCCATCTTGCAAGGTGGGAAAGAGAACTAAGATTCCTGATACTGATACCATATTTTCAAATGCTTCTTTCAGATGCCCTCTTAAAAAGGCCTATGGAATGGCTCAGGAATTGGAATGTGCATCAGGATCACCAGGGGGCTCTTTAGAAATGCAGATGTTAAGGCTGTGGCCTCTTCAGGTCTGACTTCTGTCACTCCATCATAGAGAATGACATGTCAGAAGTTGCTCATCCTAATTTGTGAGCACCCACTCTGACCTTGTCAGGAAATGTGTCACCCTGATGTTAAACAACCTCTGATACAAATCACATTATGCAAACCAACAAGTGAAGCATATAAAAAGGTTATGCATCATCAGAACCCATCTTTTCTAAGTTCTCATACTCTATTTCACTCTCATGTAATATTCCTGCTGCTTATTGTAACTACATAGGAGCACAGCTTTAAAAAGTTTAACATTGCACATCTTTCCCTAACTCTGTATTGAAAGATGAGGCATTGGTAGGTTGCAATAGGCTATGGCTGCATTTACACTCCCTCTACAACCATCTTGTGCAGCTGACTATCCAATATTGTTCAGACATTCTCCAACATGAATGTATAGTGTTGGTGCCAGTACTGGTTGGAGCTACAATGGCTTCTTGGCTATCAGAGCTAAGGAAACACAGACAAGGGCTTAGAAAAAGCCAAGTCTCAGACAAGAATGTATTTTTGTTATTTGCCAGAAACTTTAAAATTCTGCACAAAAGTGTAGTGTCTGGGATTGATGACAACTTCAAGTATAAAGTAAGAAAGACCTGGGTTCCAGACATGGCCTGTGACTTCAGGATGACCCTAAGTAAATTACTTTATATCCATGACATCTTAGTTCTCTCATCTCAGAAATGGGTTTTTAAAACTCACTTTGTAGATTCACAGTGAAATATAAAGATGTAAAGAATACAGCATCAAGACTCATACCTAATAATTGTTTTATAAATAGTGTTATTAATGATCACTGTGATAATGCTGGTAATGTTTTTTAATAGGGGAATTTGGGAGAAAAGCCCTTGAAACCATGAAAATAGTTGATAGATGCTGAACTAACTCAGTAATTCATGAATTCACTTTACTTTGAGCTTATTTAATAACCTGAAATTCAGAAGGCATCAGAAGACATTGTCCATTTCAATTTAAATAGTTATACTCTAATAATATCAGGAGGGCATCCCACTTTATGATAATTGCATCTTGGCTCCTTGTAATCCCTTCATGACTGGGTTCCAAAGCTTTACCCATTGCATCAATGAAGAAACAAGCTCAGGAGTGGTCCCGGCAGGTAGGAAGCAAGAACATGTCCTGGAGCAGAGATCATAGCCTTCAAAGTTACTTCCCTCCCCTTATTCTACAAGCCTTCCTGGGAATGAAACTGCCATGCCTAAGGGATTTCTAAGCTGAAAACAAAATGGAGTCCACAATTTGAAAAGGCAGGGTCAAATTTGTTTCATAATTAGATTAAGTATGAAAAACTCACAACATTGTTATCCATGACCACTGAGGGAAGTCAAGTGCTGTATATAATTATCTTGGATAGCACTGCCACCTAAGGAAGAGGTCAGAGTTATCTGGATAGATACTTTGATGAATATTGCTATTCATAGGTCATACTTTTAATGAAAGGAGGGGAACATGTCAGTCTGACAAGTCAAGTGGTATAATTGTAGGACAATGAGACACAACATTGAGAGATCACTCGATTTCAGATCTGACCACAAAACTCTGTATCTTAGGCAAAACTTGAGACTTGTCTGAGCCTCACCAATAGTAGCCATAGTACTTAAGTTTTACACTGTTTGGAAGATGTTACAAAATCTAAATCTCCTGAAGTGTTTCACAGGATATTCCAGTAATCTATACAATCAGCAATTGTCAATCTCTTCTTTCAGTTTAAAAGTTAATATTTAGCTTCACAGGTATCCACCAAGCACAATGTAAGTGCTGGATACAGTTTAAGTGCTGGAAGTGCATAGTGGAAAAACTAAGGGAAAAATTCCTCCTTGAAGGATCTTAAGTTCTAGTGAGGGAGGAAGATGATAAGGCCTGGCTGCATCTATTAGAAGTGTGAACTCCACAAGACTAGACCCTGGCAGAGGGGGAGGATCTCGGGATGCTGACGTGGGTGTGGAACTTGTGATAGATGGCTTTTGAGAAGGTATCATTCGTAATCAAGATGGGTGAGCTATGGGGAGAGCTCAGACAACTGTGGTCCTCACAGTGACAGCTGTGCAGAAGTCCTCAGAGCATCCTGGGGGAAGAGAACAGGGGATAACAGCAGAGATGCAGAGATGGAGAAGGAACAGTTCCCAGAGAGCTCCGTAGCCTCCTGTAGAAACTTGGGCTTTCTAAAACCATTTTGTGTTTAAGAAATGAAATAACTAAATTTACAGAAGAGTTGCAAAGATAGTAAAGGGAGCTCTGACATACTGTACTTCAGCTTCCTATAATGCCAACGTCTTACCTAACCATGTCCATTTTATCAAAACTAAGAAGTTAACATTAGTCTATCACCATTAACTAAACTACAGACTTTTATTGAAATGCACTCAGCTTTACCACTAATGTCTTTGTCTCGGTTCCAGAATCCAATCTAGGATCTCAAGTTGCATTTATAGGATTTTGGCTTTTACTCTGATGGAAATAAGAGAGTCCCTTGAAGGCTTTTAGCAAAGGAAGGAGATGAAATGACTTATGTTTTAGCAAGATTTCTAGCCGTTTTCTTTCTCTACTTCTATCGGAATTGAGAATAAGAGGATAGAAGGATTACTGGAATTGTGATTTAATAGGCTCTCACTGCCCTCCCTTATGCTACCCACAAGAAGAGCAGATGTCTCTTATCAGAGCTATACCAAAAGAAATGGCCAGAGACAATTATCAGGCACTTTATAAATACTCAATGCTATGTAAATGCTAAATAATAAACATAATATTCATTTCCTGAGTGGGTAGCTTGACTTTTATTACTGCCAATACTAACTGTTCCAACACCTTGGATTACTCCTTTCTCCCTAATAACCAACTATTTTCAACTTCCATTTTCTTAATTGTCTGAACTAATAGACTTGCTTGGTTAAAACATGGAGATAATGTGGCCAAAATTATAGAACTGGTGTCAGGTATTTGGTTTTGGCTAAGAAAAGACAACAAAATCCAAGCACTCAGCATCCATAAGGACCATCCTATATGGTGTTGCATTAAGTTAGAGGTGTTAGGGGCTTGGTTTCAAACCAGCTGCATCATCGTACCAGAATTTGTGAAGACTCACAGCTTCTCAGCTAATGGCTATGCAGTGAACATACTTCTATTTTTGCTAGGGAAACTGTATCATTCTAACCACTTGACAGAAGAGCCAACAGCCCAGCTCAAGTGCCTCACTTTCTTCATTCAGATCTTTTCTCTAGCACATACTGTGCTACCTGGACCACATTAGCCAACCTCCCTGTGCTCAGATTACTAAAGAACACATGGCCTTTTACATAAGAATATATAAAATATAGAACTGCTGGGAAGATAAAACTTCATGGCAGCATGTCCTACAATGCCCAGAAGATAGTCATCAATGATTCAGTGATCCTGGGATGACTACACATTTCTGTTTCTCAGAAGCTCCCATTCTTGCTTCTTTTAGCTATTTACTCGATAATTTGCCATTAAGGTAATCTGTTCATTTCCCCATCCGCTGGAGTAGATTGTGAGCTCACTCAATAGCGTCTGAGTCCTTTCTGCTTCTATTGTCCAAAGACTGACACTGAGCCTACGTTTACCTTCTGGCTTCTGAGAGAACTGAGATCCTCCAAAGGACTCTGAGCTAGGTGCAACGGAGGTTGGACGTTGCTATTTACCACAAATCTTGTAGACAGGACCTACTTCTTTGGCTGTGGAGCTCAAGATCAGGCTGTGATTTTCCAAATGGGAAGAAAAGTGCGCAGATTCCACGTGGGTATGTAAGGAACTGCAGCGAACAGTCCAGGCTAGAAAGCCTCAGCAGTGTCTACAGTGAGCTCTATGTTATCCACCTGTAGCGGTCACTCCCCTTTTGCCATATGCCTCTCCTTCCCCTGCTGGAGTTTACATCACTGTTCAGGAATGAATGCTTTGCAGCCCTCTGAGTGTCACAGGAATCCTTAACTGTTCTGCAAAATTTAGGCTACCTCTATTACCTTTGTGGGGAGGGAGGAAAAAGGAGGAGAGGAAGAAAAGGAGAGAAGAGAAGCAGAGAGGAAGGGAATGGAAGGGAGAGAAGGGGAGGGGAGGGGGGAGGAGGGGAGGTATAGCACACTTCTAGTTCCTCCTGGCATATCTTATTGTCCTAGTCAGAAGACAAAAGAGGTGTGTCAGAGAATCCTGAAAGGGACAACTGGATCATGCAAAAAGAAACTGATAATGAAAGTGCTTGAGATTCAAGTCTCCTAAGATCCTGAACTTTAGATTTCTCTTCTTTGCTCCCACAGTGCATGTTGAGAAATGGAGTTCAACTCAGATGTCACCAGAGAAAGCATCACTATCAATAAACACTGGCCAAATGGTCATTCTGGCTATTGGTCCACTGAGGCTATTCATTCAGCTTAATTCAGTAGCTTTTGTGGAGACAGACTGGTGCTCAAAAGAATACTTTGGAAAAGGTCATTTTCAGAAGCAAAATGTCTCCTTCTGATGCTGAAGTCCTGCACTTTTAGCTGTTCCACAAACTCTTGCTCTTGTTTCCATTTTTAAATCTCCTTTAACTATGAAACAACAGCATGGAATCTAAAGATTATGTAAGAAACTGTAGCTACTGACTGAAACTCTCCCAGACATATAAATAAAGAAACATTTCTGGGAATAGGAGGTAAAATTCCACTATGGACAAAGAAAGACATAAACCCAGAGAAGAAAAAAGCAATCTGGAAACAAAAATATAAGGATCAAGGTGGATTTTCTGCCATGCTGGCAAAGGAATGAAACATCAGTGACCTGTTTCTGAGTATAGAAGAAAACACACCACGAAATAAAAACCTCATCAAAAAAAAAAAAAAAAATAGGAGTGGATCAGGCCTCTACCCTGGACATCAGAGAGGATGGAGGGGCAGGGGATGTGGACACCGGACCTTTGCACTTGTTGGAATATTCCTTCTATGGTGGTTTCATAGAATGATAGGCTATTCATTGTTGTTTCATAGTAGAAGTGCTTCTTCTACACAAAACCTTTCCTGACTAATCATGAAGCAGTATTTTATTTTTAAATCCTGTCAATTACTTTGGTACAAAAAATCCTGGTTTATCTTAAGCTATTAAAATGATGTCACTGAACACATACATGGAATAATCTGAGTGCACCCTGTACCCACTTCCCTGCACCCCAGTCCCCCAGTGACTTTCCACAGCAGGGTCTTTATCTCGTTTCAGTACTTCTGACATCCTGATACTACCCAGACATAACTACTTACTGTCTCTCTCCTCCAAACTGGGAGTGGCTGGGGAGATAGCTCAGTGGCATAAGCACCTGCCTGGCAAGAGTGAGGTCCTGAGTGTTTCTATTTCTCATAATACATATATATATATATATATATATATATATATATATATATATATATATATATACATATATATATTACATATATATTACATATATATTATATATATTACATGTATACCTATATTATATATATTACAGATATAGTATATACATATATAGTACATACATATATATAGTACATACATATAGTATACATAGATATATAATATATAGTATATATGTATATACTGTATGTGTATATATATGGAGAGAGAGAGAGAGAGAGATAGCAGGGGATATGCCCTCTATATATATCATGGAGACTGTTGAAATTTTTAAAAATTACATTAAAAGACTTATTCCATCATTTTTGCCATTTTCTAATGCAGTTCTGGAAATCCTCTTTTGTGGGTGTCTTTATAATGCTTGAACAAAAATAAATGAATTCCGCAGTGAATATTGCATGCCGTGAAGGCTCAGCAGTGCCGTCTACAGTGAGCTCCCTTTTTACAGTGAGCTCCTCTTCCTCTCCTTCCCCTCCTTTCCCACCACTGTTCAGGAATGCTTTGCAGCCTCTGAGTGTCACAGGAATTCTTAATTGTTCTGCGTTAGGCTATCTCTGTTACCTTTGTGAGGAGGGAGGAAAACGGAGGAGAGGAAGCAAAG
This sequence comes from Ctenomys sociabilis, assembly GCA_004027165.1. NCBI lineage: Eukaryota > Metazoa > Chordata > Mammalia > Rodentia > Ctenomyidae > Ctenomys > Ctenomys sociabilis. The sequence continues at coordinate 216,177 of PVKA01000265.1, read as the reverse complement.
GCAAAAGAGAAGTGGGCAGGAGAGAAGGGGGGAAAAGGGAGGGGAGGGACAAATGATGAATACTCCACCGAGTGTCAATGTCTTGGAACAACATTATGGTGTCTCCTTAGCCACCTCTCATGGGAACTGGCTCTTCTCCAAAGCCCAGGTGACCTGAAGGCCAAATGTGTTGAGTGAGTTCAGAATGTGGAGGCAGCCATGACACACAACTAAAGACAATCATGAAACACAACTTCCAGAGCTGCTTCAGAAAGTGGCAAAAATAATGGGATAAGTATCTTTCAGGCACAGGATAGTATTCTGAAGTTGATTTATGGCAACATGCCTACTATAATGTGCTTCTTAAACACAGTACATTCACCGTTCTGTTTGATCATAGGCATATGGTCAGCTGAGCAGAGATCTCACCTGACAGGGGCACTGTTGTGTCCCCAGCTTGCAGTGGCCGATGCCAACACCTACTTGGGCCTGATGCTGAGCCTGGGGCTTGGAAATTCTCTTCAGGCACTGACCGAGGCTGCTGCAGGCTCATCTTTGTAATTTTCCTTCTTTTGTTGTTTTCCACTATCTAGTGCCTGATACCCTTGTTTCTTATGTGTTGATTTTTTTTTTTTTTTTTTTTTTTTTTTTTTGGTTACTGAGGGCAGCAATGTAAACCCAGCACCCTCTCAGCGAATGGCAAAAGCTCCTTAAGTTTTTCAGAATTTGAGCAGAGGGAGCAGTCAGTAGGCTGCCTGAGAATGTCAAAATTCAGGACAAGGCCTGAAAATTGTCTGCCGGTGAGTCACATTCTAGAAATTTCTAAGGCTTCTGAATTCTATTAGGTTGGAATTAAAAATGGGACTCCTTTCTGAGCAGTGTTTGTTAACATGAAAAGCATCATTTAATTAGGACTAATGTAAGATGCCCTGTAGAGTGATAATTTAATAATTCGGCCGTTTTATTTATACAGTGCCTCAGGGCTCCTCGTTAAAAATGTAAGAGACATCCTAACAGGGCAGCATGGCTCCACTGCCACATGCACGTGAGTGCTCTCGGATCAAAGCGTCCCCACTCGGTCCACAGCATCCTGCCGCACAGCCTAGGAGCAGGTATTTCTATTGCCAAATTAACCTTCATGTCTGGGCATCCCAGACACATGAGTTTTTTTTTTTTTTTTTTTCCTTTTGGGGAATTCTCTATAGCCCAACTAAGAAAAGACTCCCAGAGCAGTTTTTATAAAAGAAGGGACTCAGAATGCTTCTAGCTTCTCTTTGCTCTTCAGCCAAGCCTCACTAAGCAAGGGCGCACCTCCACAGCTTCACATCAAGCACATCTTGCTTCTGTCCCCCTCCAAGAACTCAGCAGCTACAACAATCATTCCAAGCAGGGAGCTGTTTCCACATCGGGTCTTCTTGCTATTTTCACTCCTTCATTACTTCCCAATTGTTTCCCAGATCAAAACCTTTTGATTGGCTTGGGTCCTCTCCCAGGAGCCTTTTCCTTTCGCTGCTTTCCACACTGAGTCCTTTTCGTTTTACCTCTGTGCAACGTCTCCAGAGAGTCCCTCATCCACCCTCAGAGGCGATGTGCTCCTCCGGGCCATCGCTCTTCTCTCATCCACCACATGCTCAGCTATGCTGATGTTATTTTTGGCCCCCTGGAATGCAATGGCTACCATTTTTCTCAACATTTTTCCAGCCAGTATGCACTAAGAGGGAATGCGTCTTGTGACACGGGCTTGAGGAAGTGGGTTCCTGAGCCACAGAAATCCTGAGGGCAACGCTGGAGTTTTCTCTCTGCTCGAACCAGTCTCATGCCTCAAAGACAAACGAGGCATATCACACACAGAAGGAACCAAAAGCTCCTTTCCCTGTGGTGTATCGCTGAAAGGGGGATAAAGACGAAAAGTAGTATCAGGCGGCTACAGAGAAGAAACCTCATGTCTCACATGTCTACCCTCTGACATCATCTACATTGTCGTGTGCCTGGCCTCTACCACTAGCTTACAACTTGGAGTGGGTTCCCTGCACCTTCAAATGTGCAGGCTCAGAAAAATTTAATCCATTTCCCATTCAGAAAAAAATAAACAAAACAAAATTCCTTTTTTTTTTTGTGGTACCACCAGGGATCAAACTCAGGACCTTGAGCTTGTCAGGCAAACACTTACTCCACTGAGCTATCTCCCTGGTTCCAAAAATTCATTTCATTGTCAAGGATGATTTAATTTTACATTGTTTGGGACTGAAGCAAATCTGACTGCTTTTCAATGTGAAAATAAAAATATAAAAGTTGTTACTGGAATTATTTGCAATAGCATTTGTCTCTAATTTCTTAGATTAGAAATCTAAGAAAATATATATGATGACACACATTATATGCATGATAAATTTCCAAGCATAGAACAATATAAATCTTGTACCAGTACCATATTTCACAAACATAAATATGACTACTGAAACCAGAAAACTATGGGTTTTCTTTTTTTCTCTCTAAAAACTGTTGATGCACTACAGCAACCCAAAGATAATAATACAAAGATAATAATAATAAACTTGTACGGTTAGGACCATAATCTGTGAATTTCCTTGTTGTACATGTGGCAACTGCAAGCGCCACCAGCAAGGATTGGCAGGGCAAGTGGGAAAGGAGTTTAAATGTCATTTTAAAAACTAACCACTCAGGAAGGTGGTAAGAGAGAAAAGAAAGAGAACACACGCTCATCTTGGTTTGTTTCAGAATCTTTTACACACTGAACAGAGTAGGGTTGCCTGTTGGGCACATGTCTGGGTGGTATCTCTGTTACAGTGTGTATTTTTCTTAAAAACATCCTTCCCAGCCCTGACACTGCACACAGGTGAACACAGAGACGGGCTTAGTAAAGTCTGTCTATAATTCTATCATCAAAGTAGAAAGGGTAATGGCGCATGACTGGTGTACCATCCATTCCATCTGTATTCCACTGAAAGAGGGGTCACTCTGCTTTACAATACACCCAGCCTTGACTTGCATTAATTACAGTATCAGTCTTCAACTTCATGCCAGATGACCAAGAAATGGTCAAGAAAAGCAAGTCACAATGACTCTTGTGTCCATCTGCACGTGAAAACAGGATGAGCAAGATCTTTGCATCAAAACTGCAGGACACAAACAAAACATCTTCTCAAAGCATGGCCTTTCTGATGGTACAGTTATTTGTCACCGTTGTCTCAATGCTGATTTCAGCCGCACTGACCATGGGCTAAGTTCACTGTTCATATGTGAAAAGGGTTACTTTCTTTTTTCTGCAAAAATTGATGTTGATCTTTTAGAGATCCTTAACTGGCAGACGGGATTGAACACATATCCTGAGCCCCTAGTGTTTTTCTTTCTTCCCTTCCCTCTCTTCTCTTTCTTTTTGCTCTCATTTTTTGGCATTTCATGGAAGGCAAGGTGCGCACTTAATAAATTATGTTTGCAGAAACAGCTGACACAATTATGCACTTGTTGGGTTAGCGGCCACTTACAAGCAGACTTGGTAAGTCATCACACTTCATACTGAAAGGTGCTAATGCATCATTATGATCTAGCAGGTTGCCGGCTGAATTTTACAGCACTGCACACTACATTAACCTTTGGTACCACCAATATTTATGACCTTATAAGAAAGTATTTATCAAGCTGAAAGCCAATATGCAGCGCCCGTGTTTTAGCCAATGCTGTTTAGAAACCATTATCACTCCTTTCTTCGGGCATTTTAAATCACTTCGAGATAATGCTTGGCACTGGCGAGGGTGCAGAGACAGGGCATTCCATGCAGACTTGGTGGGAGTTTAAATTGGTATAATCTTTTTAGGGAGTGATATTTTAAGTTTTATCTGACTATCAAAAGACTTTTAAAAATGTGCATTTTTACTCTTTGACCCAGCAGTTCTTCTTCTGGGAATTTATCGTACAGAAACAATCATGAAAGTGTGCAGAGATTTGGGGGAGAGGAAAAATCATTGCAGTGATAGCTGCGGCACGGAAAAAAAAGGAGTAGCCGTGATGTCCAACTACAAGGGATCAGCTAGAAGAAACAGAACTCGTCCAAATCGGTGCCAGGCAATGAAGGCCAAAAACAAGAAAAGGTAGTTGAAACACACTTAATGGCTTTAAAAGATGTGCCAGTCTTCTTAATTAAAGACCAAATCATAAGATGATATGACAGACATCATCTTTGTCTTTTATTTTTAAATTTTTCTGCAAAGCATTACCTAAATTCTTTAAAGGATAAGAGGAGGTAGCCATTAAGGTGATAAAATGACTGCGATTGTTACCATTATTATTAGCTTATTTGGGTTTTCTATCTTAAATACAACGAATAGGAGTGATTTGCATAATTTTAAGAAGTCACAAGGGATTATGTTGCATTTGTCTCTCAATCTGCAATGCCTGTCACAGGGCCAGTAGCTGATTTTTTTTATAGTATATTTTTTAATGGGCTTAGAATCATGGTGATGATTGCTTCTATTTTTATAACACTTAAGTCTGGAAACAGTTGCAGGACCAATTAATGTCCCTTGCATGTTCCCCAGATACATAGCCTGAGAGATGGAAGAAACAGGTGACTTACTGATGGTCATGGTGTCACTGCGGCAGAGCTGAGACCTAACCAGAATCTTTTGCCTCCCGTGCTCACAGTCCCTGCCCTCTGCTGTTCGCCTGTGTCTGAAAAGGACAGCCCGCAGAACAAGGCAATCACAGGTCAACCGAGCCACAGCAGAGGTTAACTCTTCACTCGAGGTGATTGGCTTCATTCTAAATTCAGTGGGTCAGAAGGAGACAGAGGTGGTGTGCAAGCTGGGGCTCAGGAGGGTTGGCAACAGTAGGACCCTAAGTCCAGGAAACAGCACAGGCTGTACAGGGCCCATTAGCATGGTTTATAGTTTGTGGAAGCTGCAGGCAGAGGGAGATGCTGCTGCAGGCATTTTGATATCTTCCAGAATCATTGACTCATGTATGTCTGTCAGACAGGGAGACGAGATCAAAGCGTCCTTAAGAGGGCAAGGACAGAGGCCCGACCTTGAACAAGGTAGTTGCAGACAATGCTCCCACTTCCATCCCCCGATGCCCAGGTCCTGCCTCTCTCTGATAGGCTATATTTCAGGAAAGAGAGGGCAGGGCTCTCACCTATCTCTGCTGAAAGAACCTTTATTTTCCCCATCTCAGCCAAGCAAAGGGAACCTTAGAAAACTGTAATTCCTTTCTCAAGTGATAGAATACCTTTTATTTTGTGTACTTGCTCTGGACCCTACAGTTTAATGTAGCTTTTATATATCAACCTGTGTGACTCTCATCACAGGTTCATTCATTCATTCATTTATTCATTCATTCCATTAGTACATTTTTATTGAACATCTTCTTGAACTAAGTATTCAGGGTACATACAGACAGGATGAAGGGTATATGGCATTCCTGCATGGCAGAGAAGCCAAAATAAGTAAGCTGAAAGTGTTTTTAAGTTGTAGCAAGTAAAATAAAGCAAATACAATACAGTTCAATATAATCTAATTTAAACTAATTATCTATACAAAGGCTATTTTCAGATAAGGTCTCCTTCTGAGGCTCTAGGCAAACGTGAATTTGGGGAGACACACACCAACCCACAATATCATATTAGGCTCATTTCACAAACCAAGTGAGGTGGCTAGAAAATATTCAGACGCACATCAGTCTGACACTGAACCCCTAATGCCTTACTTATCATTTGTGTAAAGCCATCATGACCCAGCAACTTCCCACCCAAAGAAGAAAACAAAACAAAGAAGTAGAACAACTCAAAGATTAATGCTAGAGCCGGGCGTGGTGGCGCAGGCCTGTAATCCCAGCACTCGGGAGGCTGAGGCAGGAGGATTGTTGTGAGTTCAAGACCAGCCTGAGCTACAAAGTGAGCTTAAGGCCAGCCCGAACTGCATAGTGAGACCCTGTCTCAAAAAGACAAAAAAAGACAAAAAAAAAAAAAGATTAATGCTAGGTTTTAGGAAGCTAGCCTGACAGAACTGCTCAGGATGTGAGAACCGATGTTACAGAGCCCTTACCTTGGCAGATGTCTAATTCCAGTAGATATAAAATATTCTACATATATATTTCATTGCTCATTCAACTTCTGTATCTAGAACTGTCATGGGAGGCTATGTTGAACTCAAACCTGCACACCCAGGTTCTCCAGCCAGAGAAATGGGTAGAAAGCCAGGACAAAATATGTCTTAAGCTTTCAGACACATTTCATGCTCCAAACCAATCACAGGTCACTGTACCAGAAGATGACTGTGACTTGTGTGGATACTTTAAGGGAATATTTGTTCTCTCCAATGGCAAGCCATTTTTGCATGTTTCTCTATATTGGGTATCCCACGGGGCTGAACAATAAGATTAGGATGTTCTGGGTTCCAGCCTTTGTCTCACTTAATATTGTAGAAGTCTTGCTTGAGGCAGAAAAGCAAGTGCTACTTTAAAACAGCTCACAAGTACCCTGAGAAAGCCATGCAACCACGCAAGCTCACGGTGCTAGCTCCAGGGGATATGGGCAACAGAACCCCATGTCTTCTCTTTTCCAGTGCCCAACATTCTGAGCCTATCCCAAATGTTATGAACCACAATGTCAAAATCAATGGGTGCTCCCAAATCTAGACGTACACAGTAGTATCTGGGGCATGGTAGGTAGGATGAGTAGGATTTTCATAGTAAAATAATATGTGTTTCCTACATCCTAAATAATAATAAACACTCAAATGTGAGATGCAAGTCAGGAAAACAAAACAACCTGCTGCATAGCTGACACTAATGGTATCGTCAGGTACGGGAGGATGAGGATGTGATAAGAGGAAGGAGGAGACAGATTAGGGAGCCCACATCTGGAAGTCGGTCTAACCAGAGAGAAGTGGGCCTGGGAATTCAGCTAAATGCGCAGCCAACAAAGGGTAAATATTTTTTTTTTTGAGCTATCAACAATAAAGTCCTCCTTCTTAGGGAATGCATCTCATGCCTCTGCTGAATGGCTTATTTTTGAACCTTTGTGAGAGTTCTTTGTGTTTGTCCTTAAACATGTGTGCTGGATAATTAGGGTGAATTATCTTTCTGCTCAGGGTGCACACAACAGGAAGAGGTGGAAAGAGGCTACTGCCCTGCCTGAGCCCTCGGTGTCCAGGTGGGGAGCTTCTCGATGGCAGGGTCCTGAGCCTGGGCTGACAGGTGGACACCAAGTCAACCCTGTGAAAGAGACAGCCGCCAGCACAAGGGCTGTCCACAAGAAGGTCCCTCAGAGAAACAGCAGGGGACTGAGAGGAAAACAATCCTGATTCAGAATCCAGCCCTGGCCATAGTCCAGTTTATGGGAAGTTACAAGGTCCCTCTGAGCTTGAGGTTTTCATTTGTTTGTCAGTAGTAGGATTTCAACCAAGAGACTTCAGTATGAGCTTTCTGAGACACAAACTCTCTCAGTCAGTAAGTTGCTCACCCTGGTAGCTTGAGCCACCCCGTGGTTCTCTGGCCTCAGCCTCCCAGTGTGCTAGGGTCACAGGTATACGTTATCACACCTGGCTTGAGGATCAGGATTTTTATTCTGAATAAATGGAAGCCTTTATATCAGCCTAACACAGTTGCAGGAAGAACTCTGCAAAAGGCCCCTTCTGGAAAGTCTAATTCCTTCTCCTTGAGTCTTTGAATACCTTAACCCTTATTCTCCCAATCAGACTGAGGCATAAATAACGCAGGAGGAGGTTAAAGGCTGAAGTCAAAGAGTGTGACTCTTTGCATCTGCCTCCAGCACTTGAGAATCTCCATCCTGGACTCCAACCACCATGGGTTTCTGAGTGCTGTGGGCACATCCACGGGAGTAACTGGAGCAACCAGAGACCAGTGTGGGAGACGAAACCAAGCCTAGTCAGTCAGCTGGGGAAGGGGTTGACTAAAGATGCTCACCAAGTCCAGACATTGGAAGAAAGCCAGCAACTTACTGCCCAGTAGATCCCAAGTGGTGGCTGATTTCACCTGACACGTCCTGCTGATCCTTCCCCAAATTCCTGAAGCCCATCACTGTGAGCAAATTAAATGGGCAGTATGAAATCCCTATTTTGGGGGTTAGGTAGCTTATTAGGCAGCATGATTTAACTGAAGCAAACATTAAAATCTATAATTCTTTACTTGTGCTATTTCCTCCTCTCAATCTATTTTCTACAAGAACGTAAGCACCCCAGGGTCTGAAACTATGCTTATTGTCTCCTCTCCCTGATTTCCCAGTGCCTGGTATATAGTAAGTTCTCAGCAAGTATTGTGAATGAATGATCTAGCATTCAATAAGACAAAATAACGCTGTACACAGAAATAGTAAATCTAGAGAAGAAACAACTGTGGGAGTAAGAACAGAGGGGGTCGCAGGATCAGCAACATCACAGCAGCAGCCACAGCTCCTTGCTCCAATTGATGGAGCCCCAAGAGAAGCTGCACCAGGGCTGCCAGGGAGAGGGACTTACTGACAGGGAAAAAGAAGTGTGGAAGAGGATGGTGCCAGTGGATGATGCCCAGAGCACCACCTCCCTCAGAGTTCCTCATTCTCCGATCCTCTGGTATGCACCCCTCCTCCTGGGGGGACGTGTCTCTACATGCTCCCAGTTTCCCTTCACCACAAAAGCTGATCCCTAAGCAGGTCCCTTCACTGATTTCTTCTTCCTGGGCGTGCACAATGTCTGACATAGCTCTGTTTCCCAGCACCAACACAGTAGGTGCTGATCAATGTTTCTGAACTACATGTAATTGAGATCAATGCCTAAAAGGCAGATTCCTTCATTTCCATTGTTTAAAAATACCATGGATTTCCATTCATGTATTATGCAATGCAGAAATTAACTTATCCAAAACTGCTTTCTAATGCACAGCTTCAAAGAGCTGTGGTCTGCACTCAACCAGAAACTGTGCTTGGGTCCTGGTGTCCTCTGTCTACCATACAAATCTCAACACCATTTCTGGGTGGGCCCAAGGCTTGTGGGAATCACAGAAGCCAGTGTTTCCTGATTCTGCTTCCTTAATAAGGTCCCGAGGATGTATCATCCAATGTAGGTGGATCTTTCGTGCCCTGACCTGATGTGTGATGGCTTCTCAAGTTCTTACAACCCTAAGGACAAGAAACACTGAAGTGTGATCAGAGCAAGTTGTGTGATTAGCCATCAGGAGGCATATCACAAATGAAGTAACCTTAGGAAAGCCACCAAGCTTCAGTTTTCTCATCTGTGAAGAGAAACAAATGTGACTTTGAGGGCTGAATTGTAAGGAACTATGCTACCCCGAGTAACTACAAACAGTAGTGGGCATGTCTCTAACTATCAAGAGCTTTGGCATTTGCTTGGTCATCAGATTGTCATTCCAATCCATTTCCCAGACTGCACCAGTCCATACACACTGGCACGCCTGTGTGGCCCATGCCAACTGCCCTTTCCACATCGACCCAGCCCCATTATTACTTCTTTCTAGTCTGTGTTCCACACTGCAGTTAGGTCATTCCTACAGTGAAATACACTCATGGCATGATTTTATAGAAAGTTCTCCAAAGATCCCCGACTGTGCATGAGACAGAAGATCCCCAGGCAAACTCACCAGGGGTACATGATGGCGTTCTACTCTGCCATTTATCTTCTGCTCCAGCCACCTTCTCACATTGGCCTTCTTGTCTTTCAATAGACCAAGTACCTTTCTTCCAGTGGTGTGGTACTGAATAGTAAGCAACCATCTCTCCAGGATAAAAATAAATACATGAGATACAGTGGTGTCCTTAAGGGCTTTGTAGCTTTACAGCAAAGATAAAGCTCTACATTTTTATAAAATCACTGGATGCACATTTAATAGATGAATACATATTGGCATGCAGTAAGAATTCAATAAACATTTCTGGTGTCAAGAAATGGGAGAATTTTCAATGCACAGCTAATGTGCAAAAGAGCACTAACTCTGATCTTCAGAGTCTAAAAAAGAACAAAGATTTGATAGGATCTCCAGCAAAAGCAATTGGAAATACTTCAGAATTTAATTTCACCATGGAAGGGCTGCATTCTCTCTTAGCTTTCTTCTTGATTCCATCTAACCTAGTTTGTTTTCAAACTATGCTGAGTACCCAAAATTGTTTGTATCATGAGTAGTAACATTCATAAAGATGTCTGGGAACTTAGTTGGCCAATGTCCTCACTGTGAATAAAAATGATGTGGACCAATTGCTCCCATCTGTGAAAAGCTAAGTGACAGTGAAGGCAGACTCCAAGCTCCCAGACACAGAAAGGACCTGCATGCCCAGCAGCCCCGAGCTGGCCCAGGGAAATGATAGGAAATTCAATTTCAGAAGAGCTGTTTGCAAAGTAATCCAATACATTACAGTGTGTGCATTATTATTGTATTATATTGAGTAATATCACATTTAAGGAGATTTCATAGCATCATAGCCATCCACAAGGGAATATAAAAGCAGTTAATAAAAAAGAGAAGTACAATTTCCCCTCAATGTTAGTTATGCTCCCATTATACTCGGAATAATAATCAGAGGTCCACTTAGCCTGACTTGGGAAGTAACAGATCTATAATTACCTCCTGTCTACCGTGTCATTACCAAAGGCTCGGCCCCAGTGCCAGGACATTGTGAATCATCAGACAGCCCTCAGAACTCAAGCTCCAAGCCACAGAAGCAGAGTTAGAGCATCCTGATGTGCACCCATTATCAGCCAAATGGGACCCTGTGCAGCCCAGGTGGATCCTATGCTACATGAAGTAGCACACGCCTCCTGGATCCTGATCGCTATGATTTCGCTCTGCCATGGGTCGGGATTTTCTTGCCCTAGAAACCTTCATTTTCCAAAGAAAACATATGATCCCACCCACACCATGAGGCTTCCTCCACTGAGCTTGCAAAGGCTGATGGGAACAAATAATCTAAAGGTTTGCTGACATCAATGGAAAATTCTCTATGAACTTTATCAAATACTGGCCTTAGCGGGGCTACTAAGGCCTCTGAGACTCCTCCTAGGATCAATTACTCTAGCTACAGGAGAGTCACCCAGGATGCCTTCTACATGTCAGTGCCAGAGGCCAGCATCAGCTGCCAATTCAGTCTAACGTTGGTGTCTGTGCCATTGGGCGTAAAGAGCTGTCAAGGAACATTAGAAAGAGTGGTGCCTTCTTTATCATCCAGGGCAGGGCTTGACTGGCAAGGCCATCATGTCCTGCTGGCACAATACAAAGCAATTTTCATTGTCTGTCTTAATCTCTATTTGCTCTTATCTGTAAAATAGGGGCAACACTACTCATTGACAAGTTTAGAATGAATAGCCTCAGCTCATGAATACACTAACCAGTGCTGTTGTTGCTGCTCTATTAGTAATATCCAGATGCCATTCATTCTATCAACCTCGGCAGAATGTCACACTGAGTAGTAACACTTTTTGGATTAGAATCTTATTCAGTGGTGGTGTGAGCTTCTATTCCAAACAGGGAAAGGTGAGGTTATGGGTGTGTTTGCAAGTGGAAGGAGGTGCTATGTTTCTGGGGCATTAACACTGTCATTCAATAAATCCAGCACTACACACATATATTTCTTCTAGGTCCTCCAAAGTTCCTTGGGAAAACCCAGTTTGATGGAGGGAAAGAACTAAAAGGTGTAATTCATGGGTCAGGCAAAAATAGAAATATTTTATTAAAAATAAACCTTGTGACAAAGGGTCTGGCATAGGCAACAAACCCAATGCCCATGAGAGCCAGCTTATGCAGAAGGGAAGAGCAGCATGGTGGAATACTACAGGAGGGGCCCCAGGCCAGGCACAGTCCTGCACGAACAGCTTGCCCTCAGCATCAGCCCATCTCCGCATGCTGTGTTAGCCTGTTCGACCTCGGAATCAAAGTTGGCTTATATGGTGAAGTTTCTCTTTTCAAAATGTAGGCAATTAATACTTTTTGTGTGACTTCAACAAAACTGACCTGAGGACTTAATAAAGCCAGCAGCCTACCAATAGGTAAGCTTTGGACTGGATCAGTATTTGGCAAAATTTTTCTGTTTGTCCAACTCTGTATTTTTGCTCTGTTGATCATAGCTCTGTTGGCAATCACTCAACTCTGATATCACAATACAGGGGCAGCCACAGGAAATCCTTGAGCTAAAGTAGTAGTTGTGTTTCAATAAAACTTTATTGACAAAAACACACAGAAGGTTAGAATTGCCCCATGGGCCACATTTCACTAACCCCTGGCTTGGGTATTCAGGTTTATATTAAGGACCTGGAGAGGCTGGAGGGAGGAGAGAAGAGGAGAATTTATGAGAGGCTCTGGGTCTATGTCAGGTGGGCCAGACAAGAAGGAAAACAACGAAGGCCTTATATTACAGTGGGTCCTGTTAACTCTCCTTCACCATCTTTACCATGTCTGCACTTATCTTCTCCAAGAGCTTATGAAAAAGTAAGAAAGCTTCCAATTCTGTATCCCTCATCCCAAATTTCCATTTCCTGGTGGCAAGTGAACTTTGTAGGCCTAGCCCTCCAAGATGGCCCCACCTCCTGTCATCTTTCCCTTTTGTACAGGTCCCAGATGAATGCCATCCAGAGACACCACCTGGAATCCCAGGCATCTCCTGGAATAATTGCTAACCTGACTCCCACTTGCAAGCCAATTAGAGAGAAAAGGGGGGAGCCGAGGCCCACCTCCTGTCACTAGGATGCTGTCGCTACCACGGCTTTTCTCAGTAGAAAAAAAAAAATGTAGTTAATTTCTTTCCCTAAAAAAGGCCAGGGAACAATCTATTTAAATTACAGTGTTACAATGTGAAGCAAAGACGCAGAAGTCAAATACAATTTGGGTTATAATTAGCGATTTCCTTGTAGCAAGTTTCCTTGGGAAATCCAGGTTCCCTGGAGTTGGTATGCCAGGAGTTTGAAGACCTCATCTACTCTGTGTGGGCCACTGCATGCCACCAAGGGAGGCTTGATCTGGGACAAAACCTGTGGGGGGCGGTGACTGTGCAAACTGAGGCAAGTCAGAGGCACACAAAGTATTATGGGTGCAAATTTGCTAAAGTATCTGTGTGCTGCCATGTTAAAAGCATTGGAAAAGCAAGCAGTGTATGTTGTTATTAGAAAAATAAATCATATAAAGTGGACTTGTAGAATCTGCCAAGTTTGCCTGCAGTCACTGAACATCTGGGCCTCAGTTCCACTGTCTGTCATTCTGGCATCTCCAGGCCCACCCATTAAAGGCCTATAGGAATCAATACACAGCACAGCACAGGGCTCCTGGCTCACCATACTGTGAAGTGTGTGCCTCTGAATCTCTGCTCTGATTTTTTTGTTTTTTGGCGGAACCAGGGATTGAAATCAGGTCCTTGCATTGGCCAGGGAAGTGCATATTCCACTGAGCCATCTCCCCAGCCCTCTGCTCTGCTTTTCTCAGCTTCATGAATTTCAGCAGTCTCCTCCCCTTTACTCTTGCTTCTTCTCTGGGTAACAAGGGTGAATTATAGGACCTATCTACACTGAACATCATGAGGATATAACAAGATTGTGCACAGAAAGCCCAGCAGCAATGTGGCTCCAGTACCCAGCATGAGCTCACTAGTTCCTTACTATTACCCATACAAGAGGAACAGCAGCACTGCTTTCTCTTTTCTACCTCTTTTCAACCCCAGATGTTTTTTTTTACCCATGTGCTAAGCAGGAGTCACATTTGCATTTGCCCCCTTTAAAAGAACAAAACAACCTATATACTTTTTCAACTATGTGATACACATTTTCAGAATTTTGTTTGTTTGTTCTAGGTTTTTCTGTATTATCATTTTTTTTTTGAACTGGGGACTTAACTCAGGGCCTTATGCATAGGAGGCAAGCATTCTATCACTGAGCTACCACCTCAGTCCTGTTTGTTTGTTCTAGGAAAACTGCCTTCTCACTTTCCAAACAAGCCTGCAACACTCAAACACGCAAATTGCATTGCTCCTGCTGATTGGTCTTTTTGAGTTGCACAAGTTAAAATTCTAGGTTTACTGCAGAATGAACTTTCCTGTGTAACTTTCTTTCAAAGGACACTGAAGTTGCACAAATGTCAGGTCTGCAAGCCTGGGAATCTTGTTCATAATAGCAGAGGAACGGTTCATTTTATGGCTGGTAATGGCCTTCCCTTCATAGCTCAGGAGGCAGAGATCCTATGAGCCTCTATGGTAGGGGTGGTGAACCTATGACACATACACCACACAGATGATCCTCACTGAAAGCTCTACAAGGTTCACCACCAGTGCTCTATGGGATCTTCATGCTGCTTGGCTCAGTTCAGCTACTTTGCGAAGTGTGATTCCTCCCCTATAGGGTCATAACCAACTTGTAAATCCCTGATGAGCTTTTGCAGTGATGTAGACCCAGCGCTACACCAAAGGCTGCAAGGTGATAATTTGGCAGGCTTCACATGTTTCAGGATGTGACAGTAGAAATCTAGTCCCTGAAGTTAGGTTTCCCTGCCCCAAGAATGACTGGGATTGGAACTGCCAAGAATATGAGACACTACTGACTCAGTCAGTTACCCTAACTCAATCACAAGGCTTGGTAGATGAGAACTAGATAAAATGAAAACTCCTTTTGGAAAATCAGAAATTCTCTGTGAAAATGAGAACCACTCCTGGTTGAAATTTCTGGCTAGAAATCAAAATAGTAGGTCAAGGAGAAGTAGAGCCTAAAATCATATAGCCCAACAATTTCTAAAAAATGGTACCATCCGGCTTTGTCCATTTCAGCGTAGAGAGAAACTTGACTAGGTGACCTTTGAAATTGCTAAAAAATCCAGGTGAGAAAGAGAAAGAGAGAAAGAAAGAGAGTAAAACTAATGGTCAAAGCAAATAGACAACCCAAAGAGGGCTATGGTGCAGTGGACATTGACTTTAGGACATCCCTATTCTAGTTTCTATGGTGATAGTCACCGTGTAATCCAGGCAGGCCAATTTCCATCTCTAAACCTATCAGTTACAAATAATGTAGGTATGGTCATTTGGGGCTCTAAATCTTGAGAATTTCTTCTCTGCTTGACTGAAGTATCCTCACATCATTTGTTTTGTAAATTTGAGACACAGACTCCCTTAAAAAGTTCAAGCTCTTGATTTCACCTCTACTATTAAAAAATAATGTTCAAAAATTAATTCAGGAGTTATAAAATGAATATCTTCTGAGACCCGGAAAGTAATAAATACAGAAATAGGAAAGAACAGTACAACACATAAAAACTCATACTTCTGCTTACTCTGGGAGAAAAGAAATCACAAGATATTATAGAAATGTGTCCTCCACTCAATATGCCCTGGATTGTGTGGACTGCCACTGCCACTTATGGTGAGCATATCATATATCTTTTTAACTCACCAAAAGTTGCACAACATTATGCCAGTGATTGTACCCTTCTGAATTAATAAGGAAACTATTTACTGTACAGATAAGTATCTTCTTTCATAGACCAATCTCTTTGAAACATACATATTTCTCATCCTGAAAGTGTTTAAATTTTCAATCTCTAACTTATTAGATATTTTAGAATCTATACAATGAGAAGATTAGGTGACTTCTTTCATTCCTTTCTGCTCTAACACTCCAGAATCCGAGGCAAACTATTCCTAAATCTTCTCTTCACAGACAACTTCTATTTCTAGCCTTAAGTACAGAAAGAACAAAGAATTCATAGAAACTCCCTATGAACCTAAAGAGTATACAGCCACAGATAAAGGGCATGAACTAATGTTTGGCTAATGAGTTACCCAAATACAGCCTTCAGAATAGATAATCCCTGCTTTTCACTTTATTTGAAAACAAAGAAAATCAACAGAGTGGGGCTGAGTGATGTAAAGGTGATTTCTTTAAGCAATTAAATCAGCCCTAATACTGCTCCTCCACAGCACACTTTATGTTAGCATCATCCATTATCCAATGCCTTCAAATCACTTTGTGTGTTAGTACTTGTTCAGAGACTAACATCTTAATCAAAGAGAGAGACTGTTGTAGCTTGTGAGATAGCTCAGTGGCCTAACCACCTACTTGGCAAGTGGGAGGACCTGAGTTCGATCCTTGGCATCAAAACAAACAAAAAAGATAGGGATTATTTACTTACCTGGGAGATTAAAATGGGCCAAGAAATGAGCAGAGGTATGACTAAGCAGAGAATTCCAAGTAAAAAGGAATTCAAGTGAAGATTCAAATAGTTATAAGCCTTGCAATGGAAATATTTCTTGACATCCCCTCATGGAACATTACATAAACCATCAGCACATACCCACACTGTCCTCATTCAGTAAAAGCAATATATGTGAGAGTTATGAAATTTCACTCATTTATTTCTCTGATAAACTCACCTTGTTTTCTCATGAACTAGATGCAAAGTCAATGAAGAGTTTGTACCTGCAAGTTGTATTCAGGCATGAGTGATGGAAAATTGTTCATCAATAAATTATTAGATGGAAGAGTTACTTTTAAAATGAATCTTGGAACTTGAGTCCTACCTTGGTTATTAACAGAAAATGTCACCGATTTATATTTATTTTCTTAAAAAATTCATCTGAATGATTTAGGACCAAGGACAGTGTATGAATTCATGGATATGGAGAATGGAATGAGTTCATAATTCTAATACCTAGCACTACGATAAGCCTTTCAATAACATCCTCTTCCAGAAATTCACAATTTCTAGACATATCACCTACAAAAAGGAAGAAACAAGAGGGTCAGAAAGGCTAAAAGACACACCAGTGGTTCCACTCAAGAACCCAAGGTTCTTTATGCAGATTCTACTTTTATTCAACACCTGAAGATTTTATCCAGCACCACTGTTCTCATTTTACATGAGAACCTTCGGCTGGCATTCAAGGCAGAGGTCCCAGCACTTTCCAAGGACAATGGACATGCTTGGACCTGTGCTGCATGCTTCTCAGACCCGCACAAAGTTGGGTTCAACTATATCTCTTGGTTCACTAGTACTGAATGCTCTGGAAACAGGCTTTAGCATAGTCAAAGCAGCATAGAATTGGATAATGAAGGTCGTTAATTTGTGCTGAAAGCCAGGGATCATTTATTCCAGAGCACATAGGAGTCAAAACCATAATGTTCAGGCTTGAGTGAAAGAAGCAGCTCATCTTGAGTCCTTAAATTAAATGTGAATCTTAGAAAATATAAGTGGAGTTGACAAAACAGCTCAGCCACACTGTCATCTGAAAAGACAATTTTGAAGCTACTGAATCATGTTATTGGAGTTTGCTCAAGACACAAGTCTCAAACAAAGGCACACTCTAATGCAGTGATACTGGGCCTGCTAGGCCCTCCCCATGGTGATAGGAGCAGCTCCAATGCATACTTTCTTGTCTGTAAGAGCCATCTTTCCAGACTGAAGTCTAGCCTGCAGGTCCTGGCACTTCTGCAGATCTCATGGGCTTCTAGCCTGTGTGTGTTTGGGTCTTGAGTCTGATATGTCTGGGACTGAACCAGCAATCTGAGCAATGAAGACCTCCAACAATGCACTGGCCTAAGGCTCTGCATCTGTGACATCTGTGACACGGGAAGGCAATGCCTCCTGCTTCCACTTTTTAGGTATGGAAGTTTGACATGAGCTGAGATTGTGAACATAAACTTCTCAGATCCTACACTTATACTTAACAAGTAAACATTTTTTAAGGTTACTGTTCTCTGCTTCCTATTTCAGGATATCTATGTTCCCTGTGTTTAGACCTTCCATTCTTCAATGATTATGCCAAACTTTCAATATAGGGGTGCAAATCTTCTACAAAAGAGAGAAAAATCTCACATTCTGTGATCCACTGCCTCATAGCCATTAAGAAGTTGAGGAAGGACACCAGAGTAGGAATAATGAGAGCAATAAGGGCAGTGAGAGGCAGCAATGAGAGTGAGATCCTTCTGCCCACAAATGGTGGAACCAAAGGACATACCTAGAGGCTAGGATCTTAGCTGACATGCTCCTATATATTAGGACAGGATCTACAAACCACACCCTGTGAAAGATTCAGGGTCTCTCGCCCTAGCCTCAGCTACTGAGCCTCCAAGTACTGGCAAAGAGACCTCCCATTGGGACAAGTAGAAATGGGGCAAAAACCTAGGCTTTGATGTCAGGTAGTCTGCACAAGGAGCTCAACCACACCCCTCTCAAAGTCACACTGACCTTAGGTGCTTTGTCCTTTATTTCCCCAGAGTAAAGTGATGGACTTCAAAAGATGTGCAGGTATAGCGAATCAAAGACGACTTGAAAGGTCTGAGGTGAGGTAAAAGTGAGATGAACTGTGGAACAGCAAGCATGACCAGTGAGCTTCTGCAGGCACCCATGAAGGAGAATGTGCCTTGTGTCTGCTTCCTGACACCAGGTGACTCATAAAGTACTTTCTTTTGTCAAAGAACAGGACAACCACACCCAAGCACACAGAGCCCAGTTGGTCCTGGGTTGAGATGTGGCAGGGTGTGTACAACCTACATCCTTGGGGATTGTCCTTAGGGAACCAAACTGGAGCAAGTTCTCTGTACTCTTTGTAGTAAAACTGACTAATCACCACATTTTACATTCATCCACTTTTAGCCATTCACATATGGAGGCACAGCAATATTCCCATTTTCTATACCCTAATTGAGAACTATAATAAAGCAGCAAAAATACTAGAAATAATAATTACATCAGGGATATACTTGTGCCTGTCACAATGCACACAAAAGTGAAAAAGAAAAGATTGGATCCCAAAGTGCAATACAGAAGGACCTGCCAGATGTAAAAGGTGAAAATAGGTGTGTCTAGTACATTTCAAGTCTGTTATTGGGAGATGAGATCCAGTGAGAAATTAACAGACACAAGGTTTGAATCACAGAGATGATAGGGATCGAGATGAGACAGACATGCAGATATCCATTTGCATTTGCACAAACACTTTTGGAAGGGAATAAAATGGATTGGTAACTGTTGTTTTTTTGGTAGAGAGCCCTAAGAATGAGAGTTGTGAGGGAGTAGGGGATTTTAGTTTTTGTTTTGCATTTCTTTTCAATCTTATTAGTCACATGCTTGAATTGCTTTAAAACAATAGCTAATTAAGAAAAAGGAAACTGAACAAGGTTTCTCTTTCTTATTTATCAATATACTTCAAAATCAGAGCAATTTTGCAAAGAGTTAAGAAGAGGATGCCATTACCACCCAATAGCTTATAGGTACTAATGAAATACAAACATTCTGAATACCCCAGTTGGAAGAGAAGCACTGAGGTTCCTTAGATAGCTCTTTCTCCCCATCAGGAGAGCCCAGAGATCGGGGAACAAGATTCAGGATTCATGTTCTCTCCTATCGGGATTCAGAAAGAGTGGGAAAGTGGTGGGAGACTCAAACGCTCAGCAGAGGTGTTAAAAATAGAAGTCAAGTTGCTCTTGGAGATACATGAAGAATTCTCCACTTGCAAATCTCTAATTATAATATGTCAAGAGGAAAATACCTTGTCAGGCACAGTATCCAGCAAAATACAGCACTGGCTCTGTCAGCACAGTGATCCATGATGTGTTTGGAGGCCTACATTAAAAAGAAATTCAGCAGAAAAATGTCCTGCAGGGACATGTTCTAGCCCTTAAGGAGCTGCAAAGATGACCTGGGCTGTCTTCTCTGTCTGTATTTTCCTTAGTTCTGGGTGGGAGCTTGGGGTGCATGCTGCTTCCCTTTTACAGATTCTGCACTTTGTGTTAAATCATGTGCATATATTAGATGTTCTTGGAGCCCACCAGATGGATGGATGCTTTCTCTTATCCAAAACTACTCTGTTCCTCCAAGAAAGGATGGCCTCTACTGTGTCCTTAGAATGACATTAAAGAACAGGGATATATATGTCAAAGGATACAGTTATTTCCAGAACAGTATAATTCTTCAGGGAGCATGATTTGAATTGAACTCTCATCCAAAAAGCAACTTTTTTTTTGTGGTGCTGGGAGTGAAACCCAGGCTCTCTCTCATACTAAGCACATGCTCAGCCACTTTGCTGTACCCTCGACTCCACAAGAACTTTCTATGTCAATACTGGGTTGAGCATCACAGGTCAAGAGGATCAGTATTCAAAACCCTCAAATACCTAGAAGTTCAATTCCTTCGGCAGGAATTGCAGAACATGGAGTGAAGAAAAAACAAATCCAGTAAACGTATGGAGATTCAGAGACAATTTAAAGTAAACTTATCACAGATAAAAGTTCACCTCAGGCAGGTACAAAAGTAGGTGAAGGATAGCAGAAGCGTCTTCCTTTTTGGCCAAAGAGAGATGAGTATGTGGAGTAACCACTATTGGTAGCAGAAGACAAGATGGTGCCTTGTATGCTTCCTGAACTTCCCTGTGACCAGTTAGGAACAAAGCCTACAAGCTACCTTCAGGATCTGACCCCAAAACCCCACCTGCTTCAGCTATCCTGGCTATCTTTCCTCTAACACCCCCATCACTCAAATATCCCTGGAGAAAACAAAGGAACTGACAAGCAAGCCCTGTTCACAGTCACTGCCCACATTCAGCCACTCACTGCCCTCCTAACGCTGCAGAACTTATGGGGAGCAGAATCCATGGATATTTTCCCACATTCCAAAATCCTGTTCTTGCTTCCAAACTTCTGTTGCCGCTATCTGTGAGCAGATCATTCTTCTGAGAATAGAGGAAGTGAAGGTAATGCAGAACGGATGCTCGCTGTCATTCCTTGGCTTCAACATTTCCTTGCATCCTTGTATATGTATTCTTGCTTCTCTTTTGATTTTGAATCAAAGTACTTCCAAATGTTTTATTAATTAATTATTTATTTATTTGTTCCAGGGTCTCACTACACAGCCTGCAATCCTAGTGATCCTTCTGCCTCAGCCTCTCCAGTGCTGAGATACATGTGCATGCTACCACGCCCAGTTGGCTGGCTCTGCACTGGGGATTGAACCCACATCTTTGTACTTGCCAGGCAGGTGCCTAGACCACGGAGCTATCTCCCCAGTCCACTGCTTCCAAATGTCTGCATTTTTAGAGACCCCAAATGGGTAACAACACAACACTCATGGACAATTAAATAGAGGAACAAACTATGGCATATCCCTGTGGTGGGATTGCACCGAATGATGCAAAAGGGTAACAGAGGGACAGATGTGGTGACATGGATGAGCTCAACATTAAACATGCTGAAAAAAAGGAGGACAAACAGAAAGAGCACACGATGACCAATGCCATCATCATGAAATCTTAGATGCCGCAAACTAAGCCATCACAAAAGGAGCAGATCAACCTAGGAATCAAGCAGGAAATGGGGGAAAGGATTATAAAGAGAGCAGGAGCCAATTTTGATAGTGGTCATAGTACCACATGTATATACATATGTAGAAATTCAACAAATTTCACATATCGTGTGTGTGTGTGTGTGTGTGTGTGTGTGTGTGTGTGTGTGTGGTATTAGCAACTGAACCCACAGGCTTTGCACTGAGCTATTTTCCAGGCCTTTCTTATTAATATTGCTTAATATTAATATTATAATTATTATTATTTTAACTTGAAATAGGATTTGTCTAAGTTTTTAAGAGACCCAGGCTGAGCTTGAATGTATCATCCTCCTGCTTTGTCTCCCAGTGTGCTGGGATCATAGGCGTGTGCTACTGTCTGGCTCTGATTACACATTTTAATGATATGCAGTTCATTATGTGTCAATTACATGTCAATAAACTCTTCTTTAAAAAACCTATTCTTTCTCTGTTACCCATTGTTTCTAAACACCTTTTCTCCTATTCTTTTTGACTTCCCCTAAAATACTTTGTCATTTTCCTGAGCATGATGTTCTATCTCTGGTTTCCAGGTCCCCCACCCCACAATGCCTACAGGGACCTCCTCTATTCATAAACCAGAAAATACAACCCAGCTATCCTACAAACAGCTTTCTCTGGCTGCTGCTTTTCTACATTTCTGTGTTTTCCCTTATTACACCTACTCTAAATATTCATTTATCCTTCTGTCCCTAAACCCCTGGCAAATCTCCCCTCTGCTTTAGGAAAAGCGTGCCCTTCTGTGTCTTCAGTGATGTCTGCAGTACCAGCTTCAATAGAAAAGTCTCAGCTAGCCAGATAGCTCAGTGCATTAAAGTGCCTGCTTAGGTAGGTGCAGGAACCGGGGCTCAATCCCCATGGTACCATGCGAGCCCCACCCCACTGAGATGGTGTGAGTGAGACTGAGCATGGTGGTGCCTGCCTATAATCCAAGAGATTGGGAGGCTGAAAACAGGAGGATAACTATAAGTCTGATCTGTGTAGTGACATGCTTCCCTAATTCTATACTTTCCTATTTCAATTCCCAATCTGGGTATTCTATTTAGGTATCATCTAGTAGTTCCTCTTCCTTCAAATCCTGCCAGCTAAGAGCTCTCCAAAACTGTAAACTCATCCTTTTCATGGCCTATGCTTGAATAGGCATAGCAGTGAGATTCCCTCCCTGTGGCTGCCACACTCCCATTACCTCTAGCTGGTGGCTGGCCACTCAGTGCCTTTGCAGTCTAGTTCATTAGGCACCTGACAATTCATTCTGGTAAGAGATCCTCATGCTACGCATGTGGTATGGAGCTTCTTGGTGGCCTCACCACTGAGCCACTTCATCTCAGTCTCAGTATTTAATGCCATGACATCTCACAAACCAGAGGAAGAGGCCATGCCAGGACTCCTAGAGGACTGATCCAAGAGGTTTTCATTGCACTGCTCATGGCGATGACAAGAGTCTGACCTTGAGGAACAGAGCTAGAGAGCAGAAATGAGGGCACAAAGCCAGAAGCAGAGCTGGTGTTGGGATCTGGTGGAGGTGTGCTGGGAGCCAAGCTGTGTCCAACATCAGCCTCCTCCTGGACCTTACGCTGTAGGAGCCAGCACATTCCCATGGACTTTTCCATGACGTCTGATCAAAAATGTTCACCTCCCCTACCTCATCAGATGTTGGAGGCAGATCACACAGTGTTTCCTCCTACCATTATCCTACATTAACTCCTCAGAAACATGTGCTCTAGAAAGCAGAACATTATCGCAATTAAAAGAACACATAGCCTATGTTCTCCAGTGGGACGGAGTCTCTAGAGGAAGCTTCTCTGCATGTTGCTCTATCCAGGCTCTCTGGACACCCAACATGTTATTCAAATTCACCATGCTGATCTCCAAAGTGTTCTTGTTGCAGGGATGGTTGAGTATCCCAACTCCCTCACCTGATTAAGATTTCCTCTTTCTAGGCATTATTAACCCTTTATATGTTTCATTTTATAATATCTGACTTGAACTTTTCATGGATTTCCAATCTATTTCTGTATGCATCAGACTGGCAGGAAAAGCGGTTCCTGCTGGTTACTCCCAGTCCATTCTTGCCAGGGCATCCGAAATTGTCTTCTCATCCCTTGAACGTAATCGGCATTTTGAGGGCTGGCCTAATAGCTCAGTGGACTAAAGCGCCTGCTTAGGCAGAGCACAGCGACTGGGTTCAATCCCTGGTGTGCCATGCAGGCCCTGCCCTGAGACAGCGATTGAGACTGGGCATGGTGGAACACACCTGTAATCCCAGAACTTGGGAGACTGTAAACAGGAGAATCACTGTAAGTCTCATCTGTGTAGTGAGACCCTGTCCTAAATACAGAAAAAAAAAAAAAAGAAAAGAAAAGAAAAGAAAAGAAAAAAAAACAACACTGGCTTTTTGTTATTACTTTGAATGGATCAAGCACACCTCAAGTTCTGATCTTTGCTGGTAGATTCCTTCTGCCTGGAGACTTTTGTCTTCTTACCCCAAACAGCATCTTCTTGAAGAAATGCTTCTGACTACCATTTGTGGGTGGAAATCCTCTCTTTTTACCCTCCCACAGTGTGGCTACAAAGACATTTGATTATATTTCTTTGCCATATCTCACTCTCTAACTCTTATGCTAAGATACAAAAGGGAATAATCATGTCTGTTTTGTTCAAGTACATCATTTGGTATAGGCCCTGGCTCTACAAGGTGCTTAGGAAATACATGTGGGTGACTTAACCTTTCGCGTAAGTTTACTTAATAATGTCTAATTAGACATTTTTTTCATGTTCCAGAACAATTTAGCCAGGCCCTACTACCAAAGATAATCCCAAAATAACCAACAAACAACAGGCCATCAGCCCAGTATCACCACCTGGGTGTCCATACCAGAGCAGCACATATGGCAAATGTGAAGGGCTTAAGGAGCCTGCCCGAAGAGAAAAAGGTCAAACACAGAAGGCCACTAACATCAGTGTCCCCAGGAGCCACAAAGTGGAAACCACCTAGATGGCCATCACCATACAAAAGCATGGCCAAAGTGCAGTAGAGCCACACAATGGAGAATCAAGAGGAATGAGCCCCGACAGCAGTGCATAAAGCCAGATGCAGCCATGGAAGGGAACTTGGAAACCTTATACAGATAGAAAGCAGACCAGGGCTCTTCCACTCAGGACCCACCCCAAGCTAGTCTCCTTGTTTCTATTAAAAACTCTCTAAACCTAAAAAAGAAAAGCAGACTGGTGCTTGCACCTGGTCGGATGGGGGCCAAGACAAGAGGAGCGTCTGCTTACTGTGAGGTTTCCTTTTGGAGAAATGAAAAAGTTCTGGAAATGGATGGCAGTGATTTATTGCACTACACCACGAGGGTACTAAACGCTACTCAACTATTTAAGATAAAATGATACCTGTTACCTGTTATGTCAGTTAAGTATTACCACCAAAAAGGGAGGGAGGTAATGGAAAAATACCAGAACCCATATTATTTTTAATATTTCCTAAACTCATCACCGAATGAATAAAACGCCAAGTAGCAAACTTAGTGAGTATTTTCTTGTACCTTGGGCAATGTGCCTTTCTTCCAACCAGTGTTTTCTTCCCACACACTGGCTTTGCAATGGCCAAGGGGTCAGAGGAAAGAAGCAGAATTTATTTACAACTGCAAAATGCCCCAGATTAGAGGCTTGGGGTGGCTGGGCTTCTAAGGACTCCTCCAGGGCAAAGGCCCCTGTCTGTATGTGGTCCATTCAGGTCTGGTGCTATACAGGATCATTATAGGTGCTATACAAATGAACAGTTTGATTTCAGTATAATTACTTATGTTTAGGGTTATCTTTAATTACTCATCCATTGCAGTAATTTTCATTTGTGGTGATGAGAACATGCTTATTTTGTTTGTTTGCTTGCTTGCCTTAAATTCATTTGATTCATCTGCATGCAATAAAACTTAGGTTTTTGCTTCATCCACCAACCTTAAGATACAGAACAGCTCCCTTGCCCAGCCAAATGCTCTTCTGTGGCCTTCTTGCAGTTTCTGCCTCCCTAGTCCCCTTAGCACAGAGGCAATAAAACCCAGATTTGGAGAACAAACAACTAGCGCAGAAGACTTTCCAAGGAGTTCGGCTGAGAATCAGAGGGCTGAGGTGGAAGCTGTCGCTAGATCTCTTTCAAGGGTAATGGAAATGTTCCAAAAGCAGGTTTGGGGCATGACTGCACAGCTCTGTGAATATTCTAAAACAGTAAATTTTATACCCAACATAGATGAATTTTGTGATCTGTCAATTATCTCTGTAAGCGTCTGCCCACTCAGCCACCCTCAGTTCTATGGATGGAACCTCACACCTCCAGCTTCCTAGGAAAGTGCTCTACCCCTGAACCGCACCACTTGTTCCTTATGACCATCAAACAGAAAAACAGATGAACCAAGAGTAGATGAATGCTTCCCCTTTACAAATAAATGTGGCTTGTGGAGAATATGTTGATTTAAATAACAGCAAAAGACATAGCTAATATGGTAAATGTAGGTTAAATCTGCTTTGCTTGCCAGAGTGCCTGGGCAGAGGGGCACGCTGGACTAGGGCACCCGCCCCTGGAGCGGACGGGCAGAGCCCACTTACTGTGGCGGTGCCGGAGACCGTCTGCGCGTTGGTGTCCGCGGGGCTCTGCTCAGAATGCGACTGAGCAGGAGGGTACAGGTTTAACGTGTGCTCAGGGACGGTGCTCTGGCCGGTGTACTCTGGTGCGGGATGGGGGTGAGGGGCCGTGTATTCCGCGGGGATACCGTTCTGAGGCGGAGCAAACTGGGCCGAAGCGTAAGGCTGAGCCATCGTGTCAGGGGCGGCCGCTGCTTCCTGATTACCCTGAAAAATCAGAAAGTGGAGAGAGGGAAAAACTGATGAGAGCATTTCAGACAAAACCTTTTCCCTGAGAGCAGCACTTCTAGTTCCATTCACCTTCCACAACTAACCTGAGATAGACCAATCCCAGGCAGCCCCCACCAGATTCCATGAGCAAATTGTACCCATTGGGCACCTCCATTTTACCGATGTAGAAAACGAGGCACAAAACAAAGAAGTCATTTTCCTCAACTCCTACAGCCAAATGTTCCCAGGTTGGAAGGCTCTGGGTCCTAGGGGGTGGGGATTTTCCTCAAAGCTTCTTGCTTCATTCCCATTTTGGATGTTGCATGTATGTGGTTGTCCACAGGAACAGCAAGCCTTGATTTGGTACTCAAGGCGTCAAGCGATTAAATTGAACGAGTGGGTTCTTGAAAGGAGAGACAATTCATCCAAGTATTTGAATTTCATCACAGTCTTACACAACTTGGCTCAAATAATGGGGTGGGGTGGGTCCTTTTACTAGTTTCTTCTCTGTGCTTGATGAGTGTGGTGCATACACATGTGCGCGCGCGTGTGTGTGTGTGTGTGTGTGTGTGTATGTGTGTGTGTGTGTGTGTTGCTCCTTAGTGCTGCCATACTGTAGCCAATGAAAACTCGGGGCCTACTTTAGACAAAGACGTAACAACCCTCTTCAAACTTTTCTCAAAATGTCAGACTTGGCCCCCTAAGCCAGTGCCTCTCCCCCTCAGAACAACCTCTGCTTTTTTTTTTTATAAGCCCAGAGTATTATGTAATAACTCACCCTTCAGTTATAGCCTAAACATGCAGTTTGATAATTACAGTCAAGTCAAAAGAAATACCAAAAAAAACCCTTGAACTCAAATGTTTCCATTTCAAGAAACCTCTCTCTCCCTCCACCTCCACCCCCACAACCCTACCACTCTTCACAAGCTCACACAGTCATGCACACACACACATGCACACACACACATGCACACACACACACAGACACACACAGAAGGCAAAAAGAACAGTAACCTACTGTTCCAAATTTTTCAGTCTTAAGAAATGCCACTGCATAGTTAGAAAATACCAGACAGGAAGAAGAAAAGGGGAAAAAAGAGCCAAGCAATTAAGCACAGCAAATAGTGGCCTCTCCAATTGTCTGTGGTCAATTAGATGTGACTTTAGCCCTCCAGTAATGATAGGAGGGCAAAAATGTCAAGATGCTCGAGTTGCCTAAGCAGTCACCACCAACATTCCTGAGCAGATTCTGCTGGAGGACCTTGATCTGCAGCACAAACATGTTGATGGGGGCAGGCGCATTGTTTAGAGAGGACCCTTAATTAGAATGTGAAAGGGGACACTTGGAAGAGCTTAAGATAAGTTAAAAACCTTTCACAAGTGAAAACATTCCTGTCAGGCTCCTTCCACTTCCAGACAGATTTTTCCAAACCTCCTTTTGCAGGCAAAGGAGACACACAAGTCCCTTTGTGATATTTTCGTGTGGCCTGTAAGGTGGTGGGGAGCCCACCCATGCTGAGGCTGAGTTGTTGCACACGAACAACAAAGCCACCGCTCCTTAGGGACCACAAAGGACGTTAGTATCATTGCAGCTCAGCCTCCACACCAGCCTCTGAGACCAGCACCCTGGTTTTATTTTGGAGGGTGGGGGTATTCTCTTGCAGCCCACCTGGTGTCCAGGTGATCCAGCCCTGCCCAGGTTGCTGCTAAATGCTATCACATGACAGTATCCTGTCCATCAAAAGGTGCTACTCCCATGGCCTCGGGGATTCTGATTCCTGGCCATTTATTTATTGAGCCTTCAGTGAGTTCAACCCACGTGACAAACCCTAGTCCCGCTGAGATTTTGCTGCAGGTTTTGGAAAGAAATTTTCTTCCACTGTGACTGGCAGCTATAAAAAATAATATCAGCCTGGAGCTTCCAAGAAATTTCTCAAGTAGAGGACCTGCCTCCAGGTGAGACCACAGGCAGGTGCTCCGGGGGGAGGACCTGAAGACAGAAAGCAGGTGCCTTGTCTGTTTTTGGTTTTTTTTTATTTTACTGCATTTTTTTTGTTGAATTGTTTTTTAGGGGAGGTTTATTTTATCTTATTGTTTTTTGTTTTTGGTGCCAAGGACTGAACCAGGGCTTCCAGCTTGCTAGGCAAGCATTCTACTGCTGAGCCAAATCCCCAGCCCCTGGAAGACAGAACACTATCAGCTGAGATCCCAGCAAATCTTTTGAAATCTGGAATACAACCACACCAAACTAATACCACCGCTGTCTGCTTTAGTTACACAATTCATTAAATATCCTGTTTTCAACAGCTTTATTGAGATATAATTAACACAAAGTTGTATATATTTAAAATGTGTAACTTGATGTTTTGATGTATGTATACGCTGTTAAAAGATCACCATATTTTAGTTAGTTAACTTATCTCTCACCTCTACATAGTTACTGTGTGTGTGTGTGTGTGGTGAGAAGGTTTATTTTAAGATGTATCCTCTTAGCACATTTCAAGTACAAAATATGGTATTTTTAACTGTCGTCCTCAAGCTGTATATTAGCTCTCCAGAACTTATTCGTATTGCATAACTGAAATATTTTATCCTTTCTTCTTTTGTTTAGACTAATTTTTGTTACCTACGGTCCACAGGATTTTGACTAATTAAAAGAATCTTCTGCAGTTTCATAACTAAATTACAGATCTTTTTCCATCCCCAGGCTATTCAAGAAGTGTATTCTTCTGTACAGAATCACAGAGTGAACCCAGTTCTCTGGGGTTGACTAGAAGCCCCAAACAACTGGGGGTCTTGTAAACCTTTCGAAGGGAATTCTCTGGGCAAGAGCCAGCTTCGTCCAGGTGAATTTTGGGGATTGCAATCTCTGGCTGGTTTCTCTCTAAATGGAAAAATAGATCTGTGAAAGCTCCAGGTTTAGGCACCTGGGAGAGCATGGAATGACACACTAGGGATATCAAGGCCAAGGTGACCCTTCTCTTCCTTTGAGGAGGATACTTAGGACCAGGTCTTTTGTCACTGCACGAAAATCTGAAGAACCTCCTCAGCACCTGTGCAAGGGAAGGGCTCCTGCAGATATGTGAGTGCTGCATGGGAAAGAGATCCACCTCGGACCTCCTGAAGCCACTGCCAGCGCTGCAGAAGAAGAGGCCCTTCCTGCCAACAGCACAGCTACACACCTGCTGTGGACCTCTGCTTGCAAAGCCTGCCTGCAGCCTTGCCTAGTACCTCTTCTTTCTCAGGTTCCAAATCAATAACCCTGTGCTCTAGCTAGTTGGCCTCCCTTGAGCCCTGGATCCCAGGACCGCTGCCTTTAAGCACTTATTCCACTGAGCCATCTCCCCAGCCCCCCATCGGCTCTCACACAGCTTGTGGTCGCGTCTCCTGTGGCGTGAAGCACAGCTACTGTGCCTTTCCTCAACCGTGAGCTCCTGGAGGACAACACACTGGGCTGCTGGCCCTGCTCCACCTCCAAGTTCTAGGAGCAGGCTAGCTGCAAAAGCAGAAGCAGGAAGATTTGTACCTAAGTGCACCCTGGAAAAACGAACTCAGCTCTTGCAGCTGAAGCTGGGGAAAGGGAGGAGAACTTGGGAAAGCTGTCTCACTGCTTACTTTTATAAATGAAGTTTTATTGGAATACAACCATACCTGTTTGCTTCTATACTCTCTATGTCTATTTTTGTGCCACAGTGGCAGACTTGAACAGCTGTGGCTGAGACTACATAGGCCACAAAGCCTAAACTGTTGCTCTATGGATCTACACAGAAAAGTTTGCTAATGACTATGGCAAAATACTGTTAGGTAAGAGGACACCAACTAAGCAGCCACTGTGGCATCCTCTAGTAGGCCAGGAAGCTGACAGGAAAGCAGGAGGGATAGGAAGTGGACGTAAGTTACCTAATGAAGGAGGGGTGATCTCAATCTTGGAGATCAGCAACACTCAGGAAGGTACAAAGTGTGAGGGGGAATTGTCTTTCTGTCACTACATGTCTGGTTTGCTGTCACAGGTGCACAGGTGCACACCCACCCAGCCAAAGGGGCTGAAGAGGAAGTCCACCACAGTCTCAGGAACCTCCATTCCCGTGGAAAGCCGCTCCTTTCTTGGTGCTGTTCAAAAGCCCAGCTGAGTGGCCCTGGAGGGTGCTGAGTATTGTGTTTGTTTCTTTACATTAGTTAACAGTAAGGTTGTTTGTTTGTTTTCTTTTGTGAGGAATGTAGGGTACATTCCCACCCCTTTTTGACTTTTTAATTGTAGACAGGGTCTCTCTTAGTTGCTGTGTTGCTCAGTGTCCAGACCAGACACTTATAATCCTGATCTCTGCTTCCCAGAGCACAGAGCTTACAGGTGTACAGGTGTGTGCTGCTATGCCCAGCTGGCCATGCATTCACAAACAGGGCGTCTGCTTTGCAGAGGATATTCGGAAATAACAAGAAACTTTTTCTTCTTAGCCACAACTGGGGAAGATGTGCTCCTAGCATCTAGCAGTGAGGGGGCAGGTATGATGCAGAAACCCCTACAACCCAGGACAGTCTCTCCCACAAAGGTTATCCATGAGTCCTAGGGGATGATAATGCGAAGGCCCAGAAACCCTACTTTGTGTGCATTCCATCTCC
This sequence comes from Ctenomys sociabilis, assembly GCA_004027165.1. Taxonomy (NCBI): domain Eukaryota; kingdom Metazoa; phylum Chordata; class Mammalia; order Rodentia; family Ctenomyidae; genus Ctenomys; species Ctenomys sociabilis. The sequence goes on along the minus strand of PVKA01000265.1, from coordinate 185,430 downwards.
AATCCCATTTAACTTTGCTATCAAAGTCAGTTGATAAGGAAATAAGAACACCAGGACCCAGCCATAGTGGGTCTTACAGAACGAGGATGCGAATCACCATCCATCTTTATGCAGGTCCTAGGTACCCATCACTTGGCAGGAGAACCGTGTGGTAGGAGGGCTAGTCCAAATTGCTTTCTATCACACATGGCCTGGTACTTGCATGCAGGCATCAGGTGGAGTGGTATTTAGTATAAAGATGCCAGTTATTCTTTTTTCTAGAGAAGGAAGCTAACTCATCCTTAGCCAGGGTGGGATAGTAATTTGGAAAAATCTCTGAACCATCCACCTAAAGTTTGAGGCCTGGCTTTGAGTCCTGATGCATGAGGCTCAGGACTTCATCCTGTACCTGGAGTTCTCAAACAGATGTTGGTGGGACCCCCTACAGTTACTTATTAACACCAACAGCCTTTCCTGAGAGACCCTAATTAATATTCCCAACATTTGCACTTTAGATTAATTATAGCTAATATTTAATTAAGATCACTGTACTTTCTGTGGAATTATTTTTCACCTTCAAATGACTTCAGAGATCTCTTTCTTCCCTCCTTAGATTCTTAGCTCGGCTGAAATGAATTTCCTAGAAAAATACATCAAAATTAAGGGTACCTTTTCTACTCCAGCTCCTAGCAAATCCTACCCATGGGAACAGCCTGCTGGTTGAAAACTGAAGATAACTTTCTGTAGGTAGCAGTGAAAGGCAAAATTATTAGCAGCATGCTGGCTACACATTCCCTCAATTGCAAAACGCTTTTCTTTCTTCTGCTCCAATGCCAACAGCCCCTTCCCATGCTCTAAGTAAATGGAATGATGGAGAGGTTCAGATGTTCCCAGAGTCAGGGTACTGGTGGGTGTTCGCCCTCCACAGGGAGGATAATCCTGTTTCACAAGTGTCCCCCACATCACCAAGCACTGCTGCGAGGGCTTCTGCAAAACTTAACATCCAGTGTTCAGTGCCAGCACTATTTTAGACAGTTGCTAAATGCACAGAAGGGACAGCGTAGGGGGTAACGATCTCAGGTATTAATACCTAGTATTGCTCACTGCCCCAGTGCTGAGAAACTTGAAATAAAAAAAGTCTATGAGGTTAAATGTAGAACAAACTTCCTTGTCCTAATATGCCAACAACTTCTTGGTTAATTAGACCAACTCAAAAACAGCAAAAGGATGTGGAACTCCATTGTTACCCAGCACACCCAGTGGGTAGCTTCCCTTTGGTTACTGAGAACCAAAGGATTACTGTAATGTAACAAAGTCTGATTGTTCAAAGAAAAAAAAAAGTCATTGCAATTTAAATATTAGAATAAATATAAAATAGCCAGAATATTCCTGCTACTTCAAGTCAAATACTATAATGTCAGTATTTAGCCTATTGTGTTTGTTTACATTAAAATAAAATTTTAAAAAAGCCACTGCCTCAGATGCCCAGAGCACCTCACTGGCAAGGTACTCCTGTGCCCTCAATTTTGTCTCTGAAGTAGGCTAAGCAGACAGAGTTGTTGCAGCTGGTTTTATTTCCGCACACAGCCCCTGTCTCCCAGTCACTGTCCTGAGTGGTTTAACAAGTTTTAGAAAACTAATAAAAGAACAAAAGGTGGCAGCTACTCAGCCTTTGCAAAATATTTCTACTTAGAGAATCTAATGCAAACTACATTGCAGCTGAGTAATACTCTTTCCGTGGCTGAGCACAGCGCTGCTGTTTTCAGTGGAACTGCCTGGCTCTCTCATAGAGGAGAAAACCCGCCTATTTTCATAGCCACCAAGGTGGGCTTGAAAAGCACGAAGGCTTTTTCTGCCCGCATGCGTGCATCTCGCCCAGCTTTAGTAGTGAAACTTCTTGAGCGTCCTTCTTCCCTTTCGGCGCTGCAATGTATTTCTCTCTTTTCCTGGACCAGACACAACCTTTAGGAGAAGAAATGTCCTGGGATTGTAAAGATATAACAAACCCACTGATTGTATCTGTCCACACCGCCAAGGAAATCGGGGACTCCCGCAGGGCTGGTCCCTCCTCCCAACAATGCGCCCACAGCCAAAGCAATCCTTTCCTAGGGTTGCCTGCAGCTTTCAATCTTGCTGACAGTTTGGTTTACTTTAGTTTAGGAGCCTGGTCTGATCTACTTCTCTAGGAAAAAAAAAAAAAAATCACGCATATTCAGAGAAAGCTTCTTGTGCTAAACTGCATCATGCCCCCAGGGGAACTGGAACAAAGAAGAAAAAGGCAACATGACACCATTAACCTGCTGGCTCCTCTCACCATGCAGAAACCCTCACGCTCCCACCCTGAAACTCCTCTCCTTTCCCTGGGCAGGATTCAAAGAGGCAAACTCCGTATTCCGGAAATCACAAGACTCAACGCCGAGAGAAGACTTCACCTCATTCAAATCACCACGTCTAGTGAAAAATTAAACAGGAAATAAAATAAAATAAAATAATAAAATAAAATAAAAATTACCTGCGGCACCATCCTGCTCGCCCTCTCCTCCATAAGCTCAGCAGCTGTTCTAGTCCCACACCACAGAGCATCTGCCCAGACCAAGCCTCGATTAGGAGCGAGGGTGCGCGCGCTGGGCCATGTGCGGATGATCCGGGTGTTGGAGGCAGGAGGGCTGGGGCCGCCTGGCTGACCTCCGGCTCCACATCTGACTGCTCCCGAAAGCAACCCCAGATGGGACCTTCTGCGAGGGAGCCCTGGCCCATCAATCACGGCTCGCTCCTCCTCTGGCTGCTGCTCTCCGTTTCAGAGAGCACCACTGAGCAGATGATTATTTAGAGGAGGCAAAACCCGCGCGCGCGCACGCACACAAGCAGGCGCACACACACACACACACACACACACACACACACACACACACACACACAGAGCGCTCAGCTACATTAATAGCTGTTGTGAAAACATTAGAAATGGAATCCTATGCATCGCTTGGTGCTGGAATTTCTCATTACTAAGTATATGGTATGCAAAGTTACAAAATCCACAGAGGTGGGGGACTTGATACTATTTTATTTTTTTTAAGAGAGGAGAGGAATGTGGGGAGGCAGCAAGGGAAGAGAGAGGATGCAGAAGGAAGTACAGAGATAGAGATGGTCATAGGTGAATTTATAAACAAATACTAAGATAAGGGACAGAAAGATTTTTTGAAAGGTGCTGTGTGGTAAATTCTAAATGGGTCCCCAGATGCTGTCACTGAAGAGCTGCATGGGTGCTGGGTGATCTTAGGCAGGAGTTGCCACCGTCTGGGCTATAGCTTTTGGTTCTGTTCTGTTTAATGAAGACAATGAAGAATGAATTCATGGCATTATCATGAGGCTCAGATTAAATATCCGATGACAACAAAGGGAACACACTCAGAGTCTGGATCACAGTATGCACTAAATAAGCAGATGTGTTCCTTTTGATGAGCAAGCAAGGGAAATCCAAAAGCATTTTAGTTCCATACAACTTAGAACCAAGTGAGGTGGCAAAATTCCGAAAACGAACCCACACAAGATGATGAAAACTATGAAGGAAACGGATAGGGGTCTTGCCATGTCCATTCCTTGAACCTTTATCTCTTCCTAGCTCATTGCTTTTCCTCCTCTCCCAATGGAAAAAAAAAAGATAAAACCCCTACAAAAGAAAATGTTTCCCAGTGAAACCCAGCATCAAGCCCAAAGCAGTCCTTTTCTATGAAGCTGTAAATATGTTGTTTTTCCTTTATTGTTGAAACAACAACAATCAGAGGGAAACATCAAAACAATTTTAGTCTCTTCTATTTGTTCATCCCTCTCTTGCTCATTGGGGGAGAAGTTTCTAAGGTCCTAGGCACCTTTGTAGGGATAGCTGCCTATCCAGGAGGTGCTCCACTAGGAAAAGAGATCTTACAAGACTGCGAGGGGTTGGCTGGGGTTTCTGAAATGATTAAATGTGTAATTAAATCGCACCAGAGAGACTGCCTGGAAGAAGCCAAGCTTCATGTTGGTCTGTCTTGCAGGACTTAGCTCAGGAAGCCCCTGGGTGATTTTTTTTTTTGAATTTTCAGCTCGCTTCAGTAGGAAGAGAAATCCAGATAAACAATATCTGCGAGGTTTCATCTGCACTATTTCATCTCCAGCCATCCCCTGGAAGTAACTCCAGGGCTACCAGGTAGGTAAGGTTAGAGCCTGCAGCTAATTGAGTTCTCTAAAGATAAAGGGCAGCGTCCTTTGGAAGCACTGAAAACAAAGAACCCAGGTCTTTCCTTGCCAGGCTAGCTCAGCATGTGGGGATTGCGCTGTACACAAGAATCCAGACTGCTGGCCCTCACAATGACTGCAAAGCCAGACTTTTGCTTTTCAATCTGGGGAAGGGTGAGCAAGGACAAAATGGACAAATCACCTGGTGACGAGCACTAGTGTGTGCTGAATCATGATGAAAATACAAAGAAATAATGAAACAAACACATTCATCTAAGTGGAGAAGCGAAACAGAACTAGCTTTGCAAAAGGATGTTATTTCTTCATCTAGTACGTTGGCCCTTTACTACCAGTCAGTTGGAGATGCTTGTTTGTTTGTTTGTTTTTTTTAAATCAAGTGCCATGTCTCTGCCTAAGACCTGTGTACTACTCCAGAATCTCAGTGTGTTCTTCAGCCTGTGCATGTGGTTCTCCTGGGTTATAAAATCTAGGTAGCAGGTCATCAGATGAAGATTCCTTAGGAGAAATTAACTCTCCTACATAGGAAAAAAAAAGAAGATAATAGTGTCTTATGAAACCTTTGTGTGAGTAAATTGGTTTGAAATGTGAAATCTCTTATGTATTGTTATTTTAAAATAAAGAAAGAAAAATAAATAATAGTAGAGTAGGTATTTCTAGGATTTTTTTTAAAACACCAAACCTTTATTAACACCGTGACCTGGTATCAGAGTCAAATATGGACGAGTCAAGAGCATCCTGATAGAACTATTAGCAAGTCACCCAACTGCCCTGTGTCCCAGTTTCTTTATTCATAAAATATAAATAGTGGTGCATATTTTTCTTGCCAGAGATTCTTATGAATCTTTGGGGAGAAATCCCCTAGGAATGTGTCTTCCTGCCCAGTCCTTAAGTACACCTGACTTATGAGGGGATGAAACTGGTCCCTTCCAATCCTGCAAAAGTTCGCATCTGTAGAACAGAGTACATGAGGAGTGTTGGACTCGCACTTGCTGTGGCAAGCACTGTAATCCTAACAGCCCCTGTGGAACAGACACTGTGGCCCCTTCTACAAAAGAGAAGGTAGACGTGCTAAACAAGGAGAAAATATTTCCTAATATATAGGAACGAAAACAATGAATAAGTGGAAGAACCAGAATAATAGCCTAACCAATACTGTGGGAGAATCCTTGTGACTTGAATCCACACTGAGATAGAGGTGCAAGTGGTAGTGGTGACGATGATGGTGATGAAGATGAAGATGATGATAGTGGGATGATGGCAATGATGGTGGTGGCAACGATGGTAAGAAACATTATCCTGGGTACCAAATGTGTACCTGGATGGCTTCTACAGTGTGTGCCTGTCCTCCAAAAACCTCATGCACTCATAAGTGGGGTTTTGGGAGGGACTGCATCATGTGTGTGATGATGGCTTAGTTCACTGTTGTACTTAGTGTCGTTCTGGGTATAGGTGATATAGTTACTGAAGAGGGAAGACGGGTGTGGGTGGCTCCAGCCGACTGGCTTGTAGCCTGGATGGAATTAAAAGGGAAGGAAAAAAGAAGTCTTCTCTTCCTCCTGGCTGCCACACCATGAAGTGATTCTCCTCTTTCTTGAAACCAATTGTTAGAATAAAACTTATACACACCGTGTTACTAAAATACATCTTTTCTCCTTTCACTTGTGAGTGCCCAGTGTTTCATCCTAGCAAGTAGAAGGAAATTAAGACCACCCAGCTATTGTTCTAAGCAGTGCAGGTGCAAATATCGGACAGCTTTTCCTACAGGAGCTCATTTAGCAACAACTCAATGTGGAAGATAATGTGATCTTTTTCAAAGGAGGTCTACTCTTTACTTGTGTGTATCAGTGTGAAACTAGCACCTGAATTTGTCCAACACCTACATTCTGTTTTGTTTTAGTTTGCTAACACTGGTGACTGAACCCAGGATGTTCATGCTGTAACCCCCAAAATCTTTTACATTTTTTTTATTTAATCATTTATTTATTTGTTTAATTTTGAGACAGGTTCTTGCTAAGTTGCTCAGGTGTAGCTCAGACTTGTAATCATCCTGCCTCAGTCTTTCAGACTGCAGGGTTTACAAGTGTGGATCACTACACTCGCCTACATTCTACATTCTTAGAGAGTTGAATATCGATTCCAGTATGACCGGATGCAGATGCACAAAGAACTCAGCTCCTAAATATGCTAGCTTGTGGGAAAGCCTCTCCAGTGTAAAGTGCTCTGAAGCTGCCCTGAGGCCATAATTCACAACAAACGGCAAAGACAACAATGTCAGAGAGATTCCAGCAAAAGCTGCTCACTGTTTCATTTCATTTCCTGGCCCTGAGAAGGAAGCTCAGAGAGGATAGAAGCCACTTGGAATGGCTGACAAATGCTAGCCTGGCACAGGAACACAATCTTGCCACATGGGCAAGGATGGCAGGCTTGCTGGGGTGTATGCTGGCAAAATGCTCCATCCTGATCTTCTATGTGAAGTTGGAGGGCAGTGGAGAGGTGATTTTGCTCAGATAATTAGTGATATTCAAGTAGAGCACTTTGTATAAGTCTGGAACCTGGATAGGGTCACTTTTGAGGGGCATTTTCATAGGGAAATGTGCTTATCTCTGAAAAAGTTAGCAGCAAGGAATAAGCAGGGAGCACTTTAGGGTACAGGTCTTCTAGCCTTGGTCCTTCTTTTCTCAGAGGCTCAAGGAATCCTGTCTTGTCATTTAAAAGTGTATGTGCATCTATTTAAATTTGACTCATGTACACATTTTTTTTTTTTTTTTTTTGTAGTTTAGGTAAGGGTCTACAGGATGTCCAGGGTCTCATTATTAGATTGGACTGATAGTGGTCCGCCTGTTTACAACCTCCCTAGAGCTGGGATTACAGGCATGTGTCACCATGCCCAGTCTCATTCATCATCTCAGTGTGCCCTGGGGCGGGGTCAGGGACAGCATGGCAGGCCTGGGGATTGAACCCCCAGCCCCTGTGCCTGCTTGCAAGCACTTTAATCTGCTCAGCTAATTGGCCAGCCCTTCATGTATGTATTTTAATACCCATCTGGCTTTGACTGTAAACTTTCCCACAATACACAAGGGCCTCCTCTTTCACCTCAGACTTCTCAGGGTCTGATTCACACACACACACACACACACACACACACACATACACACACACACCCCTGTACCCACACATGCACACAAAAGCAGTCTAGATGTGTACGTTAAAAACTGAACCCTAAACACATTTCTTACACCGGGACTCTGCTTCTTACCTAGTGGCTCAGGACACTGAGAACAAGATCAAAACCATCAACTCTCACACTATATTGTTGTAAAAAGGTGTCCCCACTGCACTGTCTCAACTTTGTCCTGCAAGACTTCTCCTTGCAAAGTCACTCAGCACAGGGTTCACCAGTCTGTGTGTGCTTGGCGACCTTTGCCTGTGCCTATTCTGAATACAAGGAACAGCCTAGGTGGAGCTGCTACTGAGGAAACACTTCTCAGACCATGCTTTCCAGTGTCTGACAATGTCATTCCCTTCCAATATCTTCCCTAACTTCACCTGCACAGACCCTCTCCTAATAAACTTATTTAACTTGCCCACTTCACAGATGCAGAGGGCTAAGGCTTCAAGCTATCATGTAACAGACTCAGACTCAAATCCAAGACTTGTCTACCACCATACCACCCTGAACGCGCCCAGTCTCGTCAAATCCAAGACTTCCCCGGAGTTAGAGTCCTTTCTGTTATCTCTGACTGACTCCTTGGTGTGCCATGACCAGGGCTGATATTTATAAGTGTTAGGGGGAAAACAAAACAGAACATTTCAAGCAGGAATGTGCCTGACACTGACAAATGTCCAAAGGCTCCTTGGTAAAGCCGGAAGTTTCCAAAACAACATAGAACCTTGCTTCTGCCATTCATCCTAAGATCGAGTACCCAGGAGGGTTAATAATGTTAATGATGTTCCTAGTAACAGTTTTGACTATAACAGTAATAGGTTGGCAAGATTATTACCACATGCCTGCCGATGCCCTAAATGGTTTAAAGATAGGATTCCCTCAATGCACAACAAAATTCACACCACCCCTGCCAGCTCCCTGATGTGGGCCCAAGTGCTCTCTTCATTTTATAGGTGAGAGCTTTGAGAGGTGAAGCAAGTTATCTAAGGTTACACCAAAGGAGTGATAAAATTTGGAACAATTCAATAAAGATCCATTAGCCTAATCTTGTAGCCACTATAATTTTTAACATTTTTATTTTCAAATAGGATGATAGTCCTAAGGAAGCTTTTTTTTTTTTTGGCGGAACCAGGGATTGAACTCAGGCCCTTGTGCTTGTCAGGGAAGCGCTTATTCCACTGAGCCATCTCCCCGGCCCCTAAGGAAGCTTTTAAAAAATTAAAACATGGAGAAATCCATGTATACTCTTCCTTCATTCCCCTGTCCCCCAGGAATCTCTTTCATTTCATTACTATGCTCTAACTGTCAGAATCAGGAGACGGACTCTGTTACCAGCACACTCAGTTGCTGTGCATGTCGTGAGAATTATGGCACGGAAAGTTCAGCCACTGTGAACTTTTGGTGCCACTGATGCCACTCCATCATTACCATTGCCATCACTCTCTCTCTCAGCCGGGGCTGCGTACCATACCACAAATATAGCTGTGCAGACTGGTGGACAGAGAAACAAGGAGAAAATTGAACCATGCCAATAAGCACTGGCCAACTGCACTTTCATAAGGGAAGGAAGAGGCAAACATCTTAAAATTATCCAGTAAGGAGTCTTTCTTTCTTGGATATGGAGGAGGTCTTCATTTTAAACAGACTTTCCCCGTTCATCTCCTTTCACCAGCCCACACTTTCCTAGAGAAGTGCTGCAAAAGGCTTTTACTGCCACAATCAGTGGCAGTGACATCAGTGTCAAACTTACTTCGGAGATGAATTTAAATGACTGCCATTGCTGCTAATAGTACTACATTTGGCCAAATTCACAAAGAAGGGTGGGTTGTACTGCATTACATAGCTTGCTTGCACCTTCCCTGCAGATAGCAGTTGGGCTACTATTGCTGTGCTACCTACTCCAGCAGGGGTTTGCTGCCAGCTTCTAAGTAAGAAACAGATAGGTTTGGTAGGAGACAGCTTTCTCTGTAAGAGAGATGGCCATGGCATATACAAGCCAAGCATTCTGGAGAAGCCAGCAGTTACGCTTTTCACCGACTAAAGCATTCCACTAAAGATGTCACCCAGAGTCTATCACTGGGTCTGGAAAACTCAGAACACTAAGTCACACTGCTTAACATGGAATCATTCTCTCCTCTGGGGGATGATGGTACAGATAAGGAAATATTCCACCCAAAGGGAAAAATCAGCCTCCTAGAAGTGACTCCATGCAAGGCCCAGATAGCATCATCTCAGAACCATTTCTTTTTATCTTAACTTATCAAGTCATCTTCCCATCAGGAAAGTTTGTGTTCTTCTTCAGCTCCTTCCCAAAGCAAATACCTAAACATTGAATAAATAATCACATGGCTTTTCGAAGACAACATATTGAAGACTCAACAAATACCTACTGCTCCAATGTTGTTTAAGATGGATTTATAGAACTAAAAATTGAGTGTTTTTAATGACCCAATTTTTTCATATGGAAATCATAAGCTTCTCATAAGATTATAAGCTCGTTATAATCAGGTACTTGTATGTTTCACCTTTCTCTCTTTGTCTACTGCAATTCATAATCAAATTTTTGACATGATAACTATAAGTTACCTGGCATTCATCTCCCTTGTAGGAGAATGTCTGATCTGGTTATTGCAATAGGCAAATATGATAAAATATGACCTTGTCTTTCATTGTGTGTTGCATAAGTTTTAGCCTCTTATAGTTTGCCAACTGGAAAAACGGGCTGTCATAAAATGAATTATAGTTGAACTTGGAAGAAATGAAATTAGGAGAGACTGCCAGAAAGCAAGAGCAGTGAACTATTCAAAGGGCCAGGAACATGATATTCACCCAATTGTTTTGCAGCTGAATACTGTGAATCTTCTAGATGACAGGTGGTGGTTAGACCTGGGGACCAGACTGCTGGACAAGCTGGACATGACCTTGGCATCCCCATAGTGATAGGCTGGCTAGCATTACCAGCTTTTAAGGCACATCTGGACCAATGCCATGAGAAGAGAAATACAAGAAACTGAAGGGTTAGTCAACAATGACTTTACAGAAGAACTGGTATCTAAACTGAGAGTTGATGGATGAGCGAGAAATAGTCTGGTGGTACAACATAGGTTGGCAAAACAATATATAATCCAGACATCAGTGAAAGAGAAACTAATCTCATACCAAGAGTGGCAGAATTGATGCAAAAGCATAAGTGAACAAGGAGGATGCTTTCTGAGACAAGGACCCATACAATGCATGGCCAAGTTAGAGAGCTGGATGGGAAGTATCTTAGGATAGAGGCCTGTGTCTATCTCACAGATCACTATATGCACAGTGTAACTACTTTGAATAACTGCAATAATGATACATGGCAGGATGAAGTGGATAAAGCAAGGGCAAGACAAGGCAGGAAGGTGATACAGCCAGTTTGTTTCATTCTGGTGTGAAGCAATTCAAAGGCTCAAAGTAGAAGAAATAAATTAGGAAGCCAGTGCCCAGTTTAAGTCTAGTTTACTTAAACTTGCCAGCCAGGTCTGCATTCTGCATTTACGTGTCACCTCTTTTGAGCCTTGATTCATTATTGGGAGATATGTGGAATGGGAATTGTACTCATTTAACAGAAGACAAGGCTGAGGCCCACATACCTCACTGGCATCTTCCCCAATTCAGATAGTTTTTAAATACTATAGCTGTTGTATTAACTCTAAATAGATTTCTATTAATCAAATTGCTTCCTAAAGTCTTCTATCCATACAACTGGACAAATCTAGCAGTATCAGCTGGCATAGGTTCTTTTTTTTTTTAATGTATTTTGTACAGGATTTCACTACACAGTTCAGAGTCATAGTGATCCTCCTATTTTCAGCCTCCCTGGTTCTGGGATTACAGGCGTGCACCAGCACGCCTGGTCTTGGTGGCTGGCTCAGTGCACCGTGGCTGGGGCTGGGGCTGGTGTGACATGCTGTGCCAGAGACTGAACCCCAGGCCTTGCACTTGCCTAAGCAGGTGCTTAGTCTGCTAAACTATCTCTCTGGCCCTAGAAGGTATAGTTTTGAGATACATTTCTTGATACCTTTGTTCCTGTCTCATAAACTTTCACATGCAGAAAAACAAACTGCATATAGACATTATGACAAATGAAACACAAAACAGCTAGGCCTCTTATCAGAACAAAGGAGCAACAAAACTTAGCTTACAAATTCAGCAACTAAGAATGGAATACTGGGATTGAAGTTTCCACAATTTTTTTCCAAATATATTTAGAGACATTGATAATAAAGAGGTCCATCTTCTCCCCAAAAATCCAACTTCTGGAACCAAACCTGTCCCAACATGAGGGTCTCTGAACCCATATATTAATTAATGTACCATGTGAGACTGAATTCTTCATGTATATGATAGCAAAAGAGATGTGGAGGGGCTAAAGATATAGCTCAGCAGCACAGCACCTGCCTGGCTAGCACAGGGTCCTGATTTTGATTGCCAGTACCAAAAAAAAATATGATCTTTTAATGACATCTGCCTGTTTGAATGCAGAACGGAGCAAGCTGCACCGTTTGGAGTAGAGAAGACCTCCACTGACTTCACAAAGACAGACTTTGCATGAGGGCAAGGTGGAAGCTCATGCTGTTTAGAAATACAGACACCTTTGCCTGGTTGGTACATAAGCAGGAACTGGCATAGCAGGGAGCAGTTTTGCTCAGATGCTGAGTTGGAGCAGTCTGGCCAAATAATCACGTGTAACACAAGATATTCTAGTTAATTTGTTTAACAAGTCTGAGGCAGAAACTGCTAAGGAAACAGAGGCTGGTGAAAGGTGTGCAAGTTTAGTTCAAAAGCCATCATAAAACAATCTTAATATATTTTTCAAATGTGGTTTTGTTCAGGTAATTTTACAGAACCCAACCATCTATGGATAGTATCTGTTCCCTCTATTACTGGTTTTCCTTGTATGATTTTAGCATGTCTTCTTCAGACTGGGTCAACTATTTTTGGAACCAATGCAACTGAAAGATACTCTTTAATTGTTCCACACTCATGCATCTGACTGAAATACATGAAACTCTTGCTATTGTAAGTTATTTTCCACTTCAATTCAAATGTTGAAATTCTAGCCCCTAGGACCTCAGAATGTGACCTTATTTGGAGGTAGAAAAGGAATACATGTCATTAGTTAAGACTGGGAGTTCTAAAGAGGAGAAATTTGGGCATTGATGTACACACAAGGGAAAGGCTAGATTAAGATGATGGTGGGCCGGGGAGATGGCTCAGTGGAATAAATGCTTCCCTGGCAAGTGCAAGGGCCTGAGTTTAATCCCAGGTCCACAAAAAAAAAAAAAAAAAAAAAAAAAAGAAGAAGAAGAAGAAGAAGAAGAAGAAGAAGAAGAAGAAGAAGAAGAAGAAGAAGAAGAAGAAGAAGAAGAAGAAGAAGAAGCTAAAAAAAAAGATGATGGCAGGGGTAGAGGCAATGCTCCTACATGCCAAGGCATGCCAAGGATTGCCAGAAAACCAGCAGAAACTAGAGGAGAGGCACTGGATAGGTTCTGCCACAATTCTCAGAAGGAACAAGCCTTGTCAACACCTTAGCTCAGACATCTGGCCTCCAGATCAGTGTGTACTACATTTTCACCACCAAAACCACCCAGTTTATGGTTCTTTGTTAAGGAAACCAAGCAAACCCATGTACCCACTGTGCACCTATCTTGAGTGGCTGGAGGTCCCGTGATGAAAATAAAGTAACCAAATAAATCAGTCAAAGAGGCTGCAACATCTCACCTTATTGTCTTGTGTATTTGTAGGAGGTGAAAGTTGGGGCACATGGCCATTGTGGTATAACCTCACTGCTCTCTATGAAGCATATTTTATGCTCCTGGCTTTTGAAACTTTGGGTGCTATCCCAGTGGTATGGCATCATTTAGCTTCCTACTGTAGCAATCACCAGTCATGCATGGTCACTATGCTGGGGAAAGGTGGGTGGTCTATAGTGAGGTGTCAAGCTGGGGGTGGAGGGACATGCCTGTAATAGCAGCTCTTTGAGGGTGAGGCAGGATGATCATATTTTTTCCTTGGTTTAATATGTTTAATCAGTGCTGGGAAGTTTTATGTAGCCCCCTGCTCATGTTAGGTAAGTATTGTACCACTGAGCTATACCCCCAGTCCTTACCGTTCTGTAGAAAAGTGTAGGCTAAAATCATTGGCACTGGTGTAATGGAGTTGGGGCTGGGTGCAGCCTCATACCAGCCATCAGATCAGGACATGTACCCTGCAAACAGACTGTTCACAGCTGAGGCCTCTGGTCCTTCACAGCACCAAGTGACCTTTCAAGTACAAAGATGGACTCCTTCAGAGGTGTCCTCATGGGGCTGCATCTGGAACAAGGAAGCCTGCTTTCTATCCCTTTCCACCTTTGTTGTCCTAGAATTCTTTGGTTTACTTGACCCTCTCTGTGCATTTGCAGCATGAACCCTGAGACAGCCTTCACAGAAGGCAGCTTCAGAGTGGAACAGAACTTGCACTTTTACCAAATCCGACAAAGCTCCCAAGGCTCTGAGAATCTGTCTAAAGTGCCTATTTGGGGACAAGAGAGGTAAAAGGCTTTTAAAAGCTTGTTTTAACTCTGTGTGAAATCAACTGACTAATATTTATACTGGGCAGCTTTCTGCAAAGATGAAATAAACTCTCTACAAATAGCCTACAGAGCTCAGACATTCACCGTGTGTGAGGTCAGGGAAGGAACCCTTGAACACGCTCCACTATGCAGGATGCTTAAGGCATCTGCAGACATTCTGAGTTACATCCTGCTCTGCAAGGTTATCCACTAGATTGGATCAGAAAGAAACTAGTTCTTTTTTTAACTCTAACACATACATGGTAGGATGTCTAGCATCTATCCATCCATTCATCCATTCACCCAGTCAATATGTATTTCTTGACTGTTTCAGGCACTGAGAGATGTAAAGAGGATATTTTTATCTACCGTGAAGACTTCTGGTAGGGTTAGAATGAGCATTTGTTTTTGCATTAATATAAAATACATTCAGAAATGAGAAAACAGCCCATGTTCAAGTGGATGTTAAATTGGGAATAAAGACATACAAAGATACAAGAAAATCAATGGTCAAAGCCAGTGTCATGGATTTTGTAAGTACAAATATGGGGGTAGAGAGACTGGTCCAAATTTAGGGATGAAAGATACTGAGTGCTTCTCTAAGGATGAAATAGCTGAGACAAATCTTATAGGAAGGTGTCAGTGGGCTATCCAGAAATCTGAGGGAGAAAAAAGCCACGCATATATAGTAGCACCAGGGGGAGAAGGGGAGAGAACACAGAGCGTGAGATGGTGTAACCAGAGTTTATGTATGGTGGGAACTGGTAGGAAGTAAGATTAAGGACATATGAAGCAAACTCCAGAAAAGTCACGTACACAATGAATTATTTAAGGAATGGGCATACATTGAAAAGCTCCAGGCATGAAAATCACAGGGACTGTGTTTTAGGAATATCTCTTTAATGCCAAAAGCCTCATGAGTTGGAGATACGAAAGGGTATAGAATGGAGGGGAAGGAAGAGGAATGCAACTATCTGGAGGATGGACCCATAAGGAGCAAGGACAGACAGCAGCAGAGGGGACAGGGCCTTACTCTTGGTGGATCTATTTGCATCAGTAAAGGTGCAAATTTTAACTTTTTAAAATCTTTCCTGTGTGCAGTCAACTTAGTGATCTTAATTTTTTTTTTATGTCAGTGAAACTCCAGCATTTGTTCTTTAAAAGGTGATGCAATTTAGAACAGTTCCATAAAATATAGACTGTAAAATCTTTATTGTGTTGTTGTTTTTGGAAATGGGGTCTCATAATGTTGCCTAGATGGTTTTAAACTCATAGTGCCACAGCAATCCATTGGCTCAGCCTTCTGAGTAGCTGGGAGTACAAATATGTACCACCACAGCTAACTTGATTTTTTGTCTAATGAAAGCACTGAAGGAGTCACATAAAAACAAAAATCACCTTTGTAAAAGGCTGCACTGTCACAAACTAGCAAGACAAAAACCTTATTATGGACATTAAATATGGACAAGCACATTTTGTGGGTGGGAAGCAGAAAATTATATTGATGATGGTGATCATAGGCATAATATTTTATAAACCACATTATACCCCAAATGTCTTTATTAAATTCTCTCATGGTCTCCTCATTAAATTCTCTCATGGTCTCTTGAGTTGGCTGTCACTATCCCCATTTAAAGGGTGAGGAAACTGATGCTCAGAAGAGAGGTGTGGCTTCAGCATGACACATTGTGAGTAAGTGCTAAAGCCAGAGCATTTGCCTAGCCTGCGTATTCCTATTGCTTCATGCTTCACAGGAATTCTCTGGAATGTTCTGCCTACTGGCTTCTCCTCGGTGTGGACACCCTTATTGAGACTGTAGAGAATCCAAAAGCAAACACACAAAGAAATTCTACTGATGTTCCAATAAAACATTTCAATTCTTTGAGAAGACAGGGGAAAAAAGTAAAAGAAGTTAACATAGTTCCTGCATTAAGGAGAAAACAGATTATGAAGAGTCACCTTCAGCTAAGTTCTAGAACACAAGTTACCTGCAAAGCAGAAGGCCTGCACCTCAAACCTGGGCTTCTCCTCCTTCCAGGTACATGGTCTAAAGTCAATAGCACACCCTGCTAGTGCCTTGATGTCTCTCTATTATAATGGAAGTGCTAATAACAGACTCTTTGCTGAGTTGTTTGTATAAAAAATTAACTAATACATGTAAATTTCCTATTCCTATTCAGCATGAGATGAGCACTCCAATATATCTTCATTATAATAATCTTGATACATACACTTTTTGTTGCTACCGCTGTTTTGAAGAGAAATAGCTTGGATGACAGTGTACAGAGGCTAAAGGAAAATTTCCCAGAAAAAAATACCCATCAAAGTTCAGCCTGGGAGGAAAGGAGCAGGTTGAGGGAGCTGAGACTAAGCTTGACTCATCACACCCACGATTACACAGAGGGCTTGGAAAATAACATACTGGCCCCCAACAGCAGGAAACACAGACACATCCTTGCTCGAACTGTGCTTTCAGGATCATTGGAAAAAGCCTGCATTCTGATTCACCTCAGAGCATTTAATAGGATGTTTACCAGCATCTGCAGCAATGCCAGTCTCCTCTGGATGTGGCACTCAAAGTCACAATTAGAATCAACAACCAACACTCACTGCCAACAAGGATATGAAGATTACATTTTCTTGCTGTTACATACCAGGACCTTCTCTGTGGCATTGCTGACTTACGACAGAAAGTCTCCACTAGCTGTTCTCAGAGACCATTCATGGGTCCGCGCGAGTATCTCTAATGAAAAAGACCACATTGTTTATGAGCTCACTTCTCTAGACACCTAAGAAATTACTCTGCCTCCCTACTTGAGAAGGCAAATTATAAGGATCCAAATTGCAAACAATCTAGTGAGATGATGAGAACATTGATGAATCATTTTCCTGTTGTTGCTGTAACAAATCACCACAAACTGGGTGCCTGGACACCACACAGAATTCCTCTCTTTTCAGTACTGGGAGGAGGAATTAAAAAAACTTGTTTCAGTCACATAAATTGAAGGCATCACAAGACACAAGTTTCATTTTTTTGAAGGCCCTACAGGGATTATCTCCTTTCTTGCCTTTCATGAGCTGCTAGTGGCCCCCAGATTCCTTGGCTTGTAGTCCCTCTCCCTAACTTCAAAATGCAGTGCCCACATGATTACCCTGGACCCAACTAGGTAGTGCAGAACATCCTCTCTGTTTCAATACCCGTGTGTTAATCACATCTGTATCAAGGTACACCCCCAGGTTCTAGTTATTAAGATGTTGTGTTACTTTTCTCTCCTTGCTGGGACAAAATACCCAACATCTAAGATTAATGAGGAAAGATTTAGTTAGCTCAGCCTGTGGGGGTTTTAGTCTACAATCAGCGGGCTTCACAGCAGGGTGGTATGGCAGAGCAGCAAGAGTCCAGGGCAGCAGAAGACAGTGAAAGCAACAAGTGCACAAAGGGAAGAGTGCAAAGAAGGCTCTTTCTGTCCCTTGTGCTGTTTACAAGCTCCATACCCTAGGGTGGGGGTAGTACTCACACTCATAACCACAGCACTGGACACTGAGTCAACCAAAATCTAGAAGCTTGACCCAGGCACAAGCCATAAGAGATGTGGGTGCTCTGGTGGTCAGGTCTGAGTCTGTCATGTTGATGACATTCCAGGGAAAGTTTGGGGCAAGAGCACTTTCTCAGATGCTAGAAACACCAGCTATAGTAATTAGTGAGGTGTAGCCATCGAACACACGAGTGGTACATAATGCACCCAAGGCATTGAACTTTAGTTTTATTAAGTTTTCATCTGTGTAAATATCCATAAATGACAGTGGCTGTGGTATGTAATGGGACAGTCAGCCCCATTATGTCATCAGTAGCACCTATTATCCTTGGAAACAAGACTAAAGGATGACTATAGAGAAATACCTAATGCTCTGTCACACTGTCCTCGCAGGACTATCACACTGTCACATTTACTAAAGGCAAAGGGGTCAGTGAGATAGCTCAGTGGCCTTAAGTGCCTGCCTGGGGCAAGCTTAGGCAGGCACAGGGGACCACGGTTTGATCCCCAGCACCACATGCCAGCCCTGCCCTCAGGATGGGCTGAACTGACCAAAAAAAAAAAAAAAAAGAGGAAAGGCGAGGAAAGGCGAGAAAGCTGTCTCCAGGACCCTGTTGTGTGTGCAGCACACTGAGTGACTTACTTAGACCCTACGAATCTGTATTCACCATACTTGAATTTTTATAGTATTCTAAGTGGTAGATGAAGCTCTGCAACTGAGGTTGAAGTCTGCTTAGATCATTGTATGAACGACAAATGCAGAATGCATACCAAATCGTCCTGAGTATGGTACATTTATCACACCCCTTTTTCATCTTTAAGCCTGGTAAATCTGTTGCTGGAAATTGAGCTGATTCCCAGGTATACGAGCATGGTACACATAGTTCAGATGTTAGGCAAGTGATAGAAGTAAACTGAGTAGTTCCCTTAGCTTACAAATTAGTAACACAGATGATCCTTCAACACTCAGGATTACAAAGAAGTTGCTACAGTAGCAGGGTGGGAATAATTAGCCAGACATAGAGATTAACCAGAACAGTTGTGAATTACAGAAATTCAAATGTTTCCTAGAATTTTTATTAAATAAGAAACAATGCAGTTCTATTTATTATTTTAAAACTGAGTGGAAAAGAACACTACTGTTATAACAGTTGTTATATGTCACTTTGGGAAGATGGGATAGGGCAGCTCTTTGGAGGATCACAGGCCCAAACATTACATTATCTGTTAAGAATAAAAAGCCCAAAGAGGCATGCCTCTTTTCTATATAGTAAAGCTGAGAAAGAGGAGAGACAGAGGGAGAGGAAGAGTGCAAGAACTTATCTTGACTCCAGCCTAATACCAGGAAGGAAAAGTAATATATATCTTTTCCCAAATGAAGACCAGCAAATCCTCATCACCAACCTAGCCAGCACATCTGGCCCAGAACTTGATCAAGATTGTCCCTGGCTCCTCCAGAGGCACATTCCTCCAGCAGCCTGGATCTCAAAGCAACACCTAAGGAGAGTTCCCTGGGAGGATATCAAGTCAAGGCCAGGAGCAAGTTGAAAAGCACAGGATTGAGAGGCAACTAAAGGTCAGAGATGGGGAATGCTGGGGTAGATTAAGCTACAAAAGTGGGATACAGTAGCACCAGGCAAGCAAAGGAAGTTGGTAGTTTAAGAACTGGTACGTAGGGAAAAGTAAATAACAACAAGAACAAGAACAACAACACAAAAACCCTCCCAATTAGATACCCTAGCATAAGTATCCCGCTGAGCCTGCATACCAGGGTCATCTGGTCATCCTAGTGGGAGTCTGGGGGGCGGTGAGTGGTGTGATACTTGTTTCAGTATTTCCAGGATTCCATGTGGATGGCTCTCTCCAACACTGGCAGCTTTTAGATTTTATTTTCCAGCTGTGTAATAATCAAGAGCTTCTTCAGCCTGATGCGGTTGCATGCATGTGTACTCCCAGCAATCTGGAAGTCTTGAGCCCAGCCAGAGGAACTTAGTCATTTAGACCTTGCCAAAAAATAAAAATAAAAAGATCTGGGGATGTAATGTAGCATGAATATTCCAGGTTCATTCCCTAGCACTACAAAACAATTTTCAGTATTAATTTATCAGCTGCTATAAAATAAAGCACTGAAGCAGTCTAAGTTTCTATAAGCTTTTAAGGTAATAAAGATATTCTAGTTGGAGGGAACTAAAAAAAAAAAAAACAGTGCCAGAGTAAAAAGAGATACTGTTTCCACAGGAGGGTGGGGTTTGATTTGCAACAGTTCCTTGGGTGAGACATAGGAAGTTCCATTCTCCAAAGTCAGAAGACTATGGACAGCTTGAGGTTTAAGGGAGGCTGCCAAGCACTCACCTTCAATCAGATCTTCACACATGAAATAGTATAGGCCACAGTTTTGGGTCAATTTCCAAATCACAGTCCCTTCCCTAACGTGGAATATGCTAATCCAAAATCAATTTGAGAGTTGAAAAAACTGTTCCACTTACTTTTTTTTTTTTTTTTTTTTTTGTCTTTTTGAGACAGGGTCTCACTATGCAGCTCAGGCTGGCCTTAAGCTCACTTTGTAGCTCAGGCTGGTCTCGAACTCACAACAATCCTCCTGCCTCAGCCTCCCGAGTGCTGGGATTACAGGCATGCGCCACCACGCCCGGCTTGTTCCACTTACTTTGCAGGTATGTTACTTCTCCTGCGTGAGACTGGAATGCTGCCCTGCCAAAGGCAGCCCAGTTGGCTAAGAGAATTTGAATCACACACAGTGAGACAAGAGCCACAGGCGGACCTACTCCGGGGACTGGCTGTGCCTTTCAACAAAGACTTTGAGGACCTCATGTCACTAGAGGCAGAGGCTGGTGGAGCACTAGGTCCAGCAGAGCCTATAGTGCTGAGACAAGAAACTGAGTGGCTATCATTGCCGACAACTGAGCTATTTGGTGAGACGAGGTGTCACACCTTTCTCAGTCATGAGAGAAGCATCTGCCTCAAAGGAGACATAGTCAAATCAGATGCTTCTGCCAATTAATTTTGGCTCAAAAGACTAAAGGAAGTTTTGCAGTCTTCTGCATCCAGAAGTCAGCCCCTTGGCCACATGGAGAGATGTCCAGGCAACACGCTCAGGATCAGAATGGGAAGGGAAAAGAAAACAGAAACCCTGATGGGCACAAGCTACCTCCTTATCCTTCTAAAAGTAGCAGTGAGAGAAGAGGAAAAGTCCCTTAATGTTTCTCTTTAAACTCCGACAAAGGACAATTCATTTTACCTTTTAAAACCTCTGTTATATATCACTAAAAGGTGAGAATAAAATCTTATTTTAATGTGCTACAATATAAATTATACATACTATACATAATTTGTACCTTAAATCTGTTTTGGTTTTTTTTTTTGAATGGTCTACAGGATGTTAAGGGTCTCACTACTAGATCAGCTCCTAGTGATTTGCCTGTTTACAGCCTCCCAAGTACTGGGATTATTATGTGTGCACCACCACACCCAGTCTCAGTCCCCCTCTCCATGAGCCCTGGGGGGGTGGGCCCAGCAGGGCAGGCCCAGGGACAGAACCCCTAGCCCCTGCACCTGTAAATCTGTTTTTTCATCTCCAAAATGGAGAGAGTAACAGAAGCCATTAGAAAGGATTATTTTTTTATTTAATCAGTTTATTGAGAAACAAATAATAATGAGATAATTTCCAAACTGATTAGTAGGACAGTTTGAATAACATACATTGCATATTGTTGTCTTAGTGGTTATTGTACAAGATGCAGACACGATATCCTGTCCACAAACACTATTAGAACAAATATTTTTATTCACTGAATTAAAAGAATGTAGCTGTATATCTATCCTAATTATTTTGAATATACAGATACAAAATGGTCATTCTTTTTTATCCCCTTTTTATTTAGTTTTGTCAGAGATGGGTGTTCCACTGTGATTTGAATATCGTAGGTGCCTGAATTCAGCAAAGTATTCCAATATAGTCCAGTGATCCATAATAGTAGTGGGTTATGCACAGGACTGGTAATGTCAGAAGTTGTTGACTTGAGCATTTTATAGCTCAGTCTATTAATATGGCTTTACTTTTTATACCTCATTTTTATACTTTCAGCTGGATGGTTAAAACCAAGATAAAGCAAGACCTATGTAACAAGAAATGTAACTTTTGTATCTGATAAGGTCAGTCTCGTCCCCTCAGGATTTATCCTGAAACCTTGTACTGTAGTTTGTCAGTGTCAGCCATATGGATGAGTCATGGCCATTCCTTGACCAATTTGCTTTCTGTGGAAGCCTGACAGAAAGTTTTCTCTCCATGTGACTCTCTTTAGGCACACTCTACATCATCGATCACATTCCTCTGTAGCCCCATAATCTCCTTGATCAGAAAATTTGGGACACAACTGAATTACATGATGTTACAGTAGAGGTTCTCCTATGTCCTGAGTTTTCACTGACCTTGAAAGGCTAGGGCCAAAATGCTAGCTGTCCTTGCAGCTCTTATCTTTTCACTAATTTTTGGTCTGCAAACTTAGGTTGTTAACCCTCCAAAAGAGAAGCTCATTATTATCCTACAACATGTGCAGTTGAGTTTAACCTCACTATCTGTCAGAATATCAAACATCTTAGACATAACATTGATATAACAGGTTTTTATCATCAAATATTGATATGTAAAACTTTAAGTCCCTACAAAATGTGAATAAAAAAATAGAAAAAATATTTTAAAAATATGAATAAACAATTACATACTTTAACATAGAGATTTAGACATCTACAGCCATTATAGCAGGAGCCCTGTGACATTTTTTTTCTTGTCTCTTTTTTTCATTTATTGCCCTTTTTTTTTTTTTTGAACAAACATTTACTTGAGAGATAGTATAGCAATAATTGGTGTGTCATAACAAGCAGTACATATTTAGAAGACCAGAATGACAGACATTCCATGCATGACACTACCATTACACATTGTTATCTTCACTTCACTTGCTTAGTTCACAGGTATCAGTATATATATATACATATAGTCAGGGTGAGAATCCTACCAATTAACTGCTAGTTTCAAAAACCTGCTGATGTTTCTCTGCATCATTGCCTTGCCCATCTTGTGCATATAAATGTATAGCTTTGCCCCTGTCATGTTTCCTAGATTTTCTCCTTGCCCTCTCCTCATTGTCTAATTGTCAAGTTCTCTCTTTCTAGAAAGGATTATTTTGAAGATTAAACAGAATGAAGTATATACCCTATTCAGTAATAGGATCTGCACAGAGATCAACAAATGTTCACTATTAGAGGACTAATTACTTAATAAATGTCAAATGCAGTCTCAGATCATTCCAGGAATGTAGTTGATGTTTATTCAAATATAGCTTCTATATTACTTAAACATTACTGCTGCTAAATTTAAAAAAATACATAAAGGTTACAGCTAAACATTTCCTAGTGTTACCCTGTAGAATATACTACGAAAGTAAGGCCAGCAAGAGAGCTCAGCTGACTAAGTGTGTGCTTAGAGAAGCTCAGGGACCAGGGTTGAATCTCTGAACCACATTCCGTACCGGCCTGCCCCTGGGTGTGCTGAGCCTGTGACCTAGTCCGGGCTTGGTGGCGCACACCTGTAATCCCAGTGCTGGGGAGACTAAAAACTGGAGGATCACTATGAGTCCACACTGAGTAATGAGACCCTATAGTAAATAATATATTTACATACATATACATACATTTGATAAGACAGAGATGACAGAAAGAGACAGATTAACAGAAAGATCTGAAAGGAGGGAGAAAAACAGACAGAGGCCAAAATAGATATGGACAGATCTAAAGACATTGAACTGAGATTTACAGATTTGGTAAAGACACACAGATATATATATATATATATATATATATATATATATATATATATATACATAAAATATATGTGTGTGTGTGTGTGTGTGTGTGTGTGTGTGTGTGTGTGTAGATATATAAACAGATACAAGGACAGGTGGGTGGGAGTATAAATGGACAGACAGATGTTTGGTAAATAGATATTTACAAGGTACACAGACATGTAGGAAGCTAGAGGATGGATAAATGTTTACAGATAGATGATAACTTACATACAAACATACAAAAAGGCAGATACGTAGTTAGATGCGTGGATAGGTAGGTGGGTAGATGGATAGATAGAAGCTTACCTATATAGATCTGGATAGACATGTAGATGCATGCATGAGTATGCAGGTGGATGAATCAGTAGATAAATATATGTATTTGTGTGCATATACAACTATTCTGATCTCTTTATATCTATCCATCTGCCTACCTACCTACTTATTAAATAAGAGAAAAGAAAAGGGAAAAAAAAATCAGGGAGAGAGAAAGGAGCTACGAAGCTGTCCTTTAGCAGCCCAGGCCTCCATAAGTCCAAGCACACATGGAGCTGAGAGCTGGAGCCCCGCCTGCCTGCAGGGACTGGGCACACTGCAGATGAAGATGTACGGAGGACAGGCTCATCAATCACAATCACACAGGGACACGGGAGCGAGGCGAGAGGCTGAGCGCTACAGCCTGCTCAGGTCTCTCTCCTCTAACAGCTCCTCTTTAATTAAACCTCACCTCCAGTGCTTGCTTGCACGGAGGACCCCTCCACTCACACGGCTGCCTTCTTGTAATCTGGGCTCCAGAGTTAATTAGAAAAGAGGCTCTGAAAAAAGAAAACCATTCCAAGGATGGGAATCCCTGAACAGAAATTATCGGATGCTGGCAATAAAGATTTGCTTTTCTCTGGAATTGAGATTGACTGTTAAATGGGCTTCATTAAGTTGCAGCATTTTTTTTTTCCTACACAGAGCCTCTGAATAAAGCTGTCCTGGATTTTACTGAAGTGGCTGCTGGGTTCTTGGAGTGTTAAATGTGAAGGTACTTTGAGAAACTGCATTCAGACTGCTTAGAAGGCCTCTGTGTGGATGGGCTGGGCCATGAGTGTGCACAGGGTCGCCTGGATGCACAGTCTGGCTTAGGTGTGTGTTTCCACACACACATGACCTAAAGAGAGGGACTTTTGTGCATTGTTTGCCTTTGTCCCCTGGAAAAGATGAGGGAGACTGAGTGACTGGTTAGAATTTTAAAGCATTGAAAGGGATTCTCACTGGGGGGCATGTTGACCCATTCGATTCACTTATTCATCCAATATTTATCGTTTCATTATGTCATGCCAAGTAGAGTTCTCCATGCTGAGCACATAGGGATAAATTCCTCAACTTCATGGGAATGCCTATCCCTCTAGGAGACAGGAAACTGGCATATAAACACATTGACATAAAATACCATGACCTATGAATGGCAGAAAGCAGGCAGTGGAGCTAGAGAGCGATACAGGCTCTAGTTGGGTGAGACAAAGTGATGAGGAAGAAGAGGCCTGTGGATGTCTTGGGGAAAATAATCTCAGGCACATGGAAGCTTGAAGTGCAAATGCCTTGAAAGGGGTTGTATGTTGAAATGACAGAATGGAAGCGAGGCGATAGAACAAAGAGAGCTGCCTGTGTGTAGGAAGGCCTGGGTACTAACGCCTTCACTCCCGCATGGCTTGTTCCTGCAGAATGGGCCTGCGTCTCCATCCCCGCCCTTGGGATTCTCTGTAATGGCTTGCTTCTTAGCAAGCCTAGAGCATAACCCTTTCCATTTATCAGACCTGGCTGCCACTCACTCAGCCTGTCCTGTGGAAGCCAGACTCCACACAAGCCAAGAATATTTCCCAAATCCTCCTCTGCAGCAGAATGCCATGATGATGCCCGCAGTATGGATGTAAACATAGAACTCAGAAGTGGAAGGACTGGGCTGAGGAAAGATTAACTGGGCCAACCCAACAGTCTATGTAAAAAGAGACACTCACATATATTCCTGGATAATACAGTGAGGCTGCAAATATAGCAAATGATTCTGCACAGCAGAAATCAGCATCCTCTCTACAAAGAGTCAGAGAGGAAACACCTTCAGCTTTATAGCATATACTTTGGTGTTGCTTTACGTCATCTCCACAGTTGTAGTAAGAAAGCACCCTTGAACAGTATGTAAATGAATGAGTGTGGTTGTGTGTTAATACAATTTAATATGAAAAATAAGTTTGGGGTCAGGTTTGTCCCACTGGCTGAAACTTATTATTGAGGATCTGTAATTCAAAATCCAAATTGATTAGGGGATCCACAGATGATATCCAAATTTTTAACATTCAGACATAAAGATGTGGATGGGAAATCATATATGTGTATAATTTATGTGAATGTTACTTATGTTACTTAATGAAAAAATAGACATTAATGAGACATATGCTTGCATAGGCAAACTTCTATTAAAAATCTTTCCTTATAGTCTTGAGTGGTGGCCCTTGTCTGGGGGCGGGAGGTGCTCCTGTCTGGGGGTTGAAAGCTGCTTTACCTCAGGAAAAAGGCCACATCCTCAGTTCATTCACCTCTCTCCCTGTCATTTTCTAAAGCTAAAAAAAGCTCACGTGGGAGGTTACAGCATCTGCTTGGATTGAAGCAAAACCTATTAAGCATGTTAATCCATTTGTAATTCAACAAGAAGGAAATGAAAGAGAAATATAGAAAGTGGTGAAATGTCTTCCAGAAATGTATGGGCAACAACGCATATCCAGGCAAAACATTAAAGACCCACAGCATGGTCTTCCTCGAATAGGGTGAGGGGAAAACATTATACAAGGGTGCATTTGTGTGCACATCTGTACATATGGGTAAACCATTTATTACAGTTGTAGAACAAATATCACGTCAGTGAATATACATGCCCTTTATTTATGAGCTAAAGGATACACAAAGGATGGAAACACCTTCCTACATGAGTGAATCTTAATTTCTATCTCTGGGATGAATGTCAGTTATTAAAATAAGATAGTTTAGCACTAGGAAATCTAAGGCTTCATGCCAATTTTGAGTCACAAAACAAAACTCCAAGTCAGTTGTGGAAATCCAGAGGGAATCTCATTCCTCACAGTTTTGAGTAAGAAGTCTGGTCCAACCTATGGTGGGGACAAGTCTCCTCTTCACTATCCCCATACTGTTTCCTCTTTTTGAGTCCAGAGATAGTCATTAAATCATACAAATCATACCCAGAGAGTCTCACGTCTGGAGAGAAACAAAAAGAGCACCTTGGAAGAGTTTTAAAAAGACACTCAACCTGTACTACTGATGGGAATGCGAAACCACATAGCCACTGTTGAAAGTATTATAACAGCATCTTAAAGTGTTAAACCTAGATTTACCAAGCTCCACATTAATTCTACTGAGAAGGATTTCCCCATGGAATACAAAAATGGGCCCACTAACTGGTGACTGGATAAACAAACTGGTATATTTCCCCTAGTGAACACAACTCAACAATAAGAGGGCCCAGAAGATAGCTCAGTGATCGAAGCACCTGCCTGGAAAGCAAAAGGACCCAGGTTCTATCCCTGTATCACATTCTGTGTGGGCCCTACACTGAGCTGGCTATGGCAACCAGGATGGTGGTGCACTGGAGAGGCTCAAACAGGAGGACTGCTAGGAGAAGGAGCTGTGCAGTGAGATCTTATACCAAACACATGAATTTTATAAAAAAAAAAAAAAAAAATCAATAAGAAAGAACAAAATGATGAATTTTAAATGAATGGAGTCTGACACAAAAGACTGACCATAGTACGGTTTGATGATGTGAAACTCAAAGCAACAGAGAAAGAGGAGCTCAGTAGCTGCTTGGGGTTAGGGATGGGACTAGAATAGATTAAAGGTGAAAATAAACTTTTGAGGAACAAGAAACTGCCTGGGGAGCTGCAAGATGGTATACGATTAGCAAAAATTCAACCAATGTACTTAAATGGATGAATTTAATTGAATGTAAATAGTAACTTAATGTTTCAAGTAGCTGGTGTGTCGTTTCCACTATAAACTAAGTTCAAGTGTAATTTCTTAAGAAGAACTGTATTTTCATTATTCTGAGGCTAGTTTTTAGCTCCATCCCATATCTATACCCACATGACCCTAGTAACTTGTCTCACTAGATGTTGGACACAGGGCCAACACCAGGAGACCCAAGCTGAAAGTAGCAGTAGAGAAAGACTGTTCTTATCCACCCCAGTCAAACCATGCCCTTCTTTGGCCCTCAGCCTGCACATGCTCGTGGCACACACATAGATGACAATCGGGGGAACACAGGCAGGGGCAGGGTGTGAATGATTCAGGATACCATGTGCCACGTATCAAGGGTTAATAGGTACATGCAGCCATGCTTAGCACTTATCTAAGAATTTATGTCAACATGACACACATCATTTCCCTCTTCTCATGATGAAGGACAAACACAGGGTAACTCACTCTCTAGAGGCTTAGAGTAAGTTGGGGCCCATGGGAAGGGACAAATCTCTTCTTCACTACTGTGACACTAAAGCAACTGCCTCCTGCTGAGAGTCCAAATGCAACTATTAAGTCAGATGAAACCTACGTTCACATGTCCAGTGAGAATGGGCAGAAATACAAAGGTAAGTCTGCTGGGCTCTAGGGCCAGTGCTCTTCACCACCAAAGTAACCGTCGCTCTGCTTCACTTGTCTCTTGTGGTATTCAGGAGGGACACAAAATCATCCACAAGGCCACCCCCAGAGGCTCAGAGGAGATGGTCAATAAACACCAGTCATTGCTTCTGAAAGTACAGCTTAGCTGTGTCACAGCAGGAGGAGTATGACTCTGCTGCCTCAGAAAGGTATATTCAAGGATAATGTCTTTCAGTATGGGGGTGGCTTCCCTCCCAAGCACCTTGTTCCAGGCTGAGAACCCAGGGTCATGACCCAGGAAAATTACCTAGAGTGGCAAGCACACTGTCAGATATCACATCCAGGTTAAGGCCTTTATCAGCCCACAATGAAGTCCACAGGGAGGTCATTGCAGAGAAAAACTGTCCCCCTCTTGGTTCTTGTTTTTGCAACAGATAAACCCATCTCATGTACATGGTGTTCAGGATTTGGGGACAGAACATCCTGGGCTTGTGGGAGGATGCATTTGCATAGAGATGGGTAGGCAGGGGCTTACCAGCACATCCAAGAGCATAAGCAAGTACACGAAAGAAGGAATTTTCCTTCCTCCCTTAACAGTTCTAACCCCAAGCATGGAGGCTCTCCATGAGAAGAGGAAACTATCACAACATCTTCTCCCTCCAAGATTTCTAGGAAAACAGACCTGGAGTTTGGGTCCCAGGGTAATGTCTCCATAACTGTTTCCCAAAACAAACACCAGATAACCGAAGAGTGGGGAAGAGCAATGCTGGTAGATTATTTTTCATTTGCAAAAATGAGTGAAAGGGAAATTGTAGCAAGGGCTGAAGAGACACCAGGAAAACTTCAGGAACAAAACCCAAGGCTGGTTCTGTTGGTTCTGAAGCCAAGCAACTTCTCTTGGCTTGGTGGCTACACTGAGCTCCCTGGGCTTCTTCATTCAAGTACACAATGGAGCTCCAATCCCTACCTATCACACTTGACAATGACCATAGCTGACATCACTGAGCTTCTATAATCAATGAGATGAGATGGTCACATGACCTGCCCTTCTCCATACTTGAAAATATGTAACTCTTTCTGCAAAATGACAGGAGGGACACGAAAAATTGCTATTATGATCACCACAGAGGGCGAAGGCATGCTGCCATCAGGACCTTTGCTGTGCATAGACACCACACCAACTGACTAGCAGGTGTCTGTTGCTACAACATCCAAAGCAATCTTACAGATTCCCTAGATGAAATAAACAACTTTCAGCAACTACCTTTTCAGAGGTAGGTGCTGCTATTCCATGCCAAATTTGCTTCAGGGTTTTAACAGCTCTTGTGGAGGGCACACCCAGCAGCTCTCCTTGAAAGAAGAGTGACTGTCTCCATTTTGACTGAGCCTGATCCTATTTCCTTGTATTGTTATGTAGAGAGCTGGCTAGGACTTCTGTTTATCCTTCAATTGGCCTTAAGCAATGTATATTGGTCTAGCTGAGGTGCTGGTGATAGTCTTTGAAGGTGGCATGCATGTTTCCCTGGTAAGCCTGCTGCTCCTTAATGTGAGCTGGGTTGAGACAGGATGGTAGAGCTAATGCTCCGCACTGCCAGCTGGGATCGAGTCTCGAGACAGAGGCTATGACTTCCTGGGGCTTGAAAGACTACATCAAAGCTGAAGCCCTAGACTTCCCAAAACATTAAATATTATATAATGCAGATTACTCTCTCTGCATATCCTCTCTGCATATGGCAGAGGTAAATGTAGGCCCCACACCTAGCTCAGCTCACAGTAGTCACCTACTTCCCACAATTCTTAGTCCTCAAGCCACTCCCTCACTGAATAAAAACCGGGTGAGGCCCTGGGTCGCTCTCTTGGTTCCGGGAAGCCATCTGCGTGGCTGGACCTAGAGCCCCTTGACTCCCCGATGATTAAAAATATAATTTAGTGTCCTCATTTTCGCCGTGGGCTGCATGGAAAGTGGTAGACTGGAATCAACTTGATGGGATTCCAATGACGTAACTTTGGGATTACAAATATTGGTTTCTTAGACTGAGACGAGGACCAGGAAGTGTCTCCAACAAGCTCTGAATTATTCAAAGGGTTAGTAAACTTCTAAAACAGAGTAACACTGAGCAAGAATGAATTAGAGATGTGAAAGCTTCCTATTAAGTCACCAGGATGGCATTACAGGACTATCAAGACATTCCACCAAAGTTGACATCATTTGAAATGTTTCTAGATAGTTGAGCAGTAGTTTATAGCTA
Organism: Ctenomys sociabilis; assembly: GCA_004027165.1. Lineage (NCBI taxonomy): Eukaryota > Metazoa > Chordata > Mammalia > Rodentia > Ctenomyidae > Ctenomys > Ctenomys sociabilis. The sequence goes on along the minus strand of PVKA01000265.1, from coordinate 155,170 downwards.
GTAATACTGCTCACAGTCTATAAAAATATCTATAGAAACAGCTGCTGGTCTATATGTTGTGCAGATAAAATGGTTTACACCATCCACAAGCCTGTAAGCACCTGTAAGATTAGGGACAAACATTCTTGGTTTAATATTTTGTCCCTAGCACTTTTGAGTCCATGCTATGTTCCACTTTGCAGTTGGATTTCAAATCCAAGCTCTCTTGCAGGGTGTGTGGCTGTATCCCCATTCTGCATAGGAGCAAAACTGAGGTTCAGGGTGAAGAAATGTGCCTCAGGATCCCTACCAGGAAAGGAAGAGCTAGCACTAACGCCTAGGACACCTTGGCTCAGGAGTCAGGATCCCTTGCCCACATCACTCCAGTGCCACCAAACAGGTGCTGGCCCTAAGGGACTGGAGAGATGCGGCCTCCTGAGTGCTCCTGTTCCCTCCCCCCAGAATTTCCCACTCACTTCCCCTCTTTCTTCTCAGAAAGATGAGCCCCAGGAGGACAACTTGTATCCAAGAGGCTGCTGCAATTCCCAGTGGCTTTCTGCTTCCTCGGTAAGTGCCAAGACCCAGCAGATCATTAATTATGACTCCTCACAAATGGTTTCCCACAGCCCTCACAGGCATGCCTGTGCCCTCACAGGGAGGGGAGAGTGATTCTCAGCAGCAGCCGAGAGTAGCCTGTGCTTCCCTCCACGCTCAGTTCTCTGCTCTGCTCATGCGGCACCAAGGCCTCCAGGCAAGAAAGGATTTGCCACTAAAAATGATTCTGTTTGCAACATGGGGGAGGGGCAGTTGGGGTGGGCAGTGAGGGAAACAGGGTTTGTGGCTTTCAAGAAGTAAAAGCATACGATGGGGGAGAAAAGAGTTGGTTATAATTAGTGCAGAGAACTAATATTCCTATCGTGTTAATTTTCCCCAGTGTATGACTGCATTCACTTTGTCATTTGTGGACATGAGATAAATACTTGCTGAAGCTATATTAGGTACAGTACTAGTCATTATCTCTGAATCCTCTACACAGTAAAGGTTAGTAGGACCAGTGCTAGCTAGTGTGCACATAGGGAAACTGAGGCCAACAGAAGGAGGACGGAGTTTAAGACCTGTCCTGTTCGAAGGCTTGGGATATAGCTCAGGAGCAATCAGGAGGTCCTGAGTTTAATTCCTAGTAGAAAAAGATAGACCTGTTCTGCTCTAAATTCCTTTCTGCAGCTGGGTCACTATACTGCTCCACAGGGACCAGGTGTAGTAGACACAGGAAAGATGAATATCTTCACTTGAGGCTCTAAAAAGTAAAACTTCCAGAGTTTGTATGGCTCTTGCAAGACACACAGTTTTAACAAATGATCAAAGAATGAACATATTCCATCTTCCCTCAATAACATGATAATGAATAGCTTAAATAGATCCAGAAAGCAAAAAGTAGGTATGCGCCGGGCACCCATGGGCTCACTGAAGTGAAGACATCCAGGTTGACTGCTCTGTGTGTCACTGTAACAGCTGCATCTTCTATATGAGCTTAAAGATCAATGCTAATGCATATAGGCTTGAGGGGATCTAAAACTGAACTCAGGTTAAGCTTGAGGCATCCACTACACAAGTGCATTACTGAGATGTGCTGGAAGCACTATGAGCACACAGAGCTTTGTTAAAATGCCATTGCCCTGAGAGATGCAGCTACCCCTTCATTGGAGCCAATGGTGCTGTGTGCCCACTCTCACCTCCCCCCTGGGGTCAGAGGCACAAAGACTATTCTCCTCCTCACATCCCAGCCTACATGCTGCCTTTGTGCACACAGAAGGCTCTCCTGCTCTTTCAAAGAGGGGCAAGAGTTCCTGGGGTAGCATGGATCTGAAGAAAGTGAGAAAGATATCTCACTATAGAGTGAGATATCTGAGACTGGGGCAGTTTTTTTCACAACTACCTCAGTGAGGTTGTACAAATCACTTTAGTTCCATATTTTTCTCATGGCAGCTCCAAGGTTTCAATGAGGCAGCACACAGATGCATTGAATTAGCAAGCCAGCCCGTGCAGAGTGGTAGCAAGGTGCTACGCCAACGACTTGGCTCCAGGAATGGGCACCATTGATGCCATAGATATCTTAGGCATTTAGAAGGGGTCCACTTATTTATAAGCAAGACACAGACCAACACAACAAGAATGGACTCCTGTGTTGACACAGAGAAAGATAAACTCAAACCATCTTGAACCATTTGTAGGAAGATGAAAGTACTCTGAGATTGTAGTGTTAAGTGAAATAAATCAGACACACATACTTAAATATTGAATGATTCCTCTTACATGTGAAAGCCGAAGCATGAATAAAAAGCAAACTAAAATATAGATAATTGTAAGTAGGGAGATGGAAATTTTTAACAGAAGAAAGGAATCAAGAGATTGAGGGCAGAGGGGAGAAGGGGGAAGAAAAGGGAATTAAGGTGTGTTATGCACAGATACTGATCCCTCATGAATGCAAACACTATGCACGACAAACTCACTAATATAAAGACAGAAAAAAAGGAAGAAATTCAATGAGGCATTAAGTTAAAAAAAACTGTAGTCAGTTTAGGGTTACTCTCATCTAAAAGGGATATAAATTTGATTCAATTGACCATATGGAGAGGTTCAGATTTTGTGGCAATTAACTAAATACTGTCAAAAAATGGCTTCAGAAATCACTTGAATCATTTATAATTTTGATCAATTAAAAAATCACTTGAATGTGCATGAGTTAGTGCCCAGAATAGGGAGATTCCAGTCCTCCAAGTAGCTTCAGTCCTCCTGTAAGGGCGCTCCTTGTCTGCCGCAAGCGTTGTCCACTGCCAGAGAATTTCAGCACCCTGTGCATCTGGACAGCTCTAGCTGCTTCTGGGTTTCTAGGTCAAATGTTCGCCCACTTCGCAGCCCCTTAAGAATCCTCTCTGGATTTGACTTTCATTTTGGACCAGTTGGAGTGCATTCTACATATCTTCCTGTTTCCATCTACCTCAGATATTCAAATAAGGCGACTCTCCTTTCCACAGAACTAATACGTTCAGAACATAGTATATAAGTTAGCCAAATTCCTTAAATCCTGGCCAAAGTGAAAAGCCATCAAAGGACTCTCTTTTGTGAAAACACTCTACTAAATTACTATTATTGTAAAAATGTGGAGTTCAACTCCAGCTCTTGATCATTGGATTGAAAATGCTCATTCTTTGAACATGTGTTTGATTTAAAGTTAATTTCAACTAAGTCTTTCAAATAATGTAGCTAGAGGGAGGAGCTTAGCTTATACACCGATAAGTCAAAGTCAAAGTCTCAGTTCTGTGTGGCAGCCCACAAGTTCAGACAGTGAAGATCAAAGCAGTAAACAATCATAATGCTTAAACATCATTGTTGGACTTTTCTGCAAACCTGAGAAAGTCTTGTAACCTCCGGTCTGCATTTTTCAAAGATTTTTCTCTGACCTTTGGATCCAGTTTTCCCCTACTTTTTTCCCCACTACATGCTTTCTGGGAGGAAAGCAAAAGGTCATATTTGCAGTGGATGATCCTGCCTCCAATTCCACCTGCAAATCTGAGATGGATCTCCAGGGTCCAAAATATTGAAACCAGTGCCGTGAACTTGACTTGCATGTAGTTACTGCCATCTTAATAAGGTGAGAGCAGCTCGGGGATCCCAGGAACATGTAACTCAGGCCTTGCCATATGGAGCCAGACTGGAATCTGTCAATTTCACTTAGCACGTTTTCTCTTCAGGGAGCCAGCCAGGCAATCACGTGCAGGGGACCAGGAGGGAGAAGAGAGGAATGTGGGCAGGAAAGGGCTGTTGAAATATTGAAGCTAATGCCGATATAAAGCCAGATGCACAGCCTCATCCTCCTTCCACCAGTAAACATGTTTCGCATAGACTCAAGCTGCAGCCAACGTACTGACAATGATTTAGGGCTGTTTGGGGACAGGAACTGAAATAGCTAGTATGAATATATGAATCTCAGAAAGAAGTAATAAGCATGTTTCTCATTGTCGGAGGATGAACCACATTTGCATCAATGTCTTATTTCTGCCCCAAACAACCCAAGAGACAGATATCCCAATTTTAGCATCCTCAAGAATGCCATTGTGTGTGTGTGTGTGTGTGTGTGTGTGTGTGTGTGTGTGTGTATGTGTGTTGGTTTTGTGATCCTTATGTATGATAGATCTTAAGAACAAATCCTCATGTGAAAAGGGAGAGATCTGGGGAGGAAGAACAAAGGCACCAGCTGTTAGGAGCATGATACCCGCTGTTCCTTTCTGACAGCAAGATCTGGATACTGTTCCCAGCAAGGAAGAGGGATTCTCGGACTTCACACTAGTACAATTCAGCAGTGATGGATGGGGGAATAAGGGTATCTCTGCAGAGGTTTAGGGGGAAGAGCCAGAATCGAAAATGTAATATCTATCTCAGATTTTTTGCTGATATTCAGCATAAAAGCAGCGCTAGCCGATGGCCAGCTAAATTCAATGCAATTTGTATGCAGCCTCATACATCTTGGCAGGGATTTTGTGGGGAGATCAAATCCTGCTCAGATCCTCTTGCCTCCATGGTACAGATTTGCGAGAAGACAGAGCAATGGTGCTTCAAAGAAGTATTTCTGGGGAAATGAAGAGAAGGATTTCATTTGATACAGTTTATAGAATGTGTCCCAAAGGTGGCATTTCTGGGGACAATTGGGCATCCATATCCATTAGGAATGAGGAAGAATTCCTTTTTAGAATATTCCCTATTTACCTAGTTCTTACTCCTGCAGAGGAAGTGACAAAATCAATTCCTATGTAGTGTAGGAACCACAGTAGTGACGTTTAGCACTGTAAGAATAACCAACATTATGAAGCAATCTACCTGTGTCAGCCATTTATTTATTTGTTTGTTTGTTTACTTACTTATTTACTTATTTATTGTATTTAGTGCAGGATCTACAGGGTCTACAGTGTTCTCATTACACAGATCAGACTTGTAGTGATTCTCCTGTTTCCAGCTTTCCAAGTGCTGGGATTACAGGCAAGTGCCACCACGCCCAGTCTCAGCATGTCCCAGGGGCAGGGCCCGCATGCACATAGGAGCAGCCCTTTTTTAAAACAAGAGGACGCCATACACTGAAGATCCAAAGGAAAAAAATGCAGAGAAGATTGATTATGAAAACTGCTTATGACTGTGGGCTGAGAATTCAAGTTCCAGCACGTCTTTTACTAGCTCCCACAATGCAGCTGGGTTGCTCGCATGCAGGCCTGTGCTCATGGCCTGGGGTACACTACGCATTAAGTATACCCTATTTTATTACTATAAGAGCAATGGCCAATGTGTGCAGGCATGAACGCATTTCAAGTGCCTTGGGAGCTGCTGTGCTGCCTTAGAACTATCTAATTCCCATTTTTATTTGGGGAAACTGAGGCCCAAGTAGATTCAGTAACATTCAGTGTGACTCAGGGGGCAAGGCAGCAAAAAACTTTCAGTGCATAAAAATGATTTTAGCTTATCTCCACATAAAACGCCTCATCTAATAGCATCCTTCAAACCTGCACTGGACAGGAAACTGCACTCCACCCTTTTGTTTTGGTCATTTTCCTCTTGAATGTCTGTGAGTCAACAGAAAATGGAAGTAAGGAACAGATATTCTGGTCAAGTCTCCACAAGAAACACACTCTACAGAGGACTTAGATCATCACAGAGACACCTGTCTTCCTTTCTTGACCTCTTCATTCAAAGAGGACTTCTTGGCTTCTGGATAGCCACCATCTAGATACAAACATCTCAATCTGGTGGGAACCATTTGTAATCTAATCTCATAACTTGCAAAACCACAGGGGATGGTAGTAGCTTGTTTATGTGGATTAGAACAACATAGATACTCTGTAAAGATTGAATGAATGTATAAGGGGAAATAGATAAGTGGATTAGATTGACTAAAGAGCACTAACAGCAATGCAGATACACAGTATCTCATGCCAATTAAATTACAGGCACTATCTTGCATAATCTACACCAGATATCCATAAGCCTTTGTAAAAACATGCCCATTTTACAGAAGGTAAAATTAAGTATTACAAAGTTAAAGTATTAAACACATATTCAGAGTCACACAAGTAATAAGGGGCAGAGCCAGTGTGACTCTAGAGCCACATCCCTTAATAGTGGGCTTTTCTCAAGGTCCCTGGTGGCAATGTTGAGTCTCACTATACATGTCCAACTTGCAGACCCACTACTGATATTAAAGCATGAACAGAAAGGCTTCACAGTGAAGCTGAAGATCACAAGAGAATCCAAAAAGATGAAAAAGGGCCATTTATTGAGTAGTAGAGCAGGAGTGTTTATTTTTAATGAAAAGATAACATTGCTTTCTATCTAATAACCTAGTTACTTGCCAGTTAATAGAAGCTTCCAAAGGGCCATAAGAAGCTTAGAAAAAATCTGAGCACTGGATAGTGATGGGGCAATTGATACATCCTCTGCAAGCAGTGTCACCTATGCATGCAGGGAAGATGCAGGAAGAAAGCAGCCATGAGACAACATGAATGTTCACATACCTAATTCCCACATGAATACCAGAGAAAGAAGGGAGGGAGGCCCCAATAGGAGGAAAAGAGCCTTAGGTCATACCCCTTTGTCTTTCTTTCTGCTCTGCTTCTGCCTCTCTCTCTCTCTCTGGTCTCTTCTCCTCTTCTCTCCTCTCCTCTGCTCTCTCTCCCTCTCCCTCTTCCCTCCCTCCCTATATGTATTTGTCCCCTTCTCCTTCTCACCATCAAATTCATCCAAGTACAGCACAAAAGAGTACTATTCCTGAAGAAGCAGTCTCATTCAATCACAGTACAGGAAAGCAAAGAAATGAACAAGCAAATCATGTTCATTGAGCATTCTTATGTTCCAGATACTTTCTTAAAATATCTTTTTACTCTTTCTTTTCTTGCACAAATCCTTAAGAAAATATTCTCCATATCAAAGATGACAAATGGAGACTGAGCAGAGTTAATCATTTACCAAGATCACGCAGCTAATGAAAGGTGAAGCTAAATCCATGTTATCTTTTTCAAGCCTCTAAGCCTATACTGATACTACACTTGTTTTAATTAAAGCAATATATACTTAAGAAAAGTTTCATCTTTTTCTGGGTTCATCTCATCACTCTATTTTTAAAAATCATATTAACTTTGTAAAAACAGTGATTCTTTCTCTTTCACTTATTTCTTTTTTGTGCTTTGTAGTAGAGTTGACCAAGCCCAGAAAAGGATGTGCTAGGCAAACAAACCATCCAGCACTGAGCTATGCCCTCAGGAACCCTGCAACTTTTACTTCTGAGGAAACAATTTTACCACTAACCTGAACTTAGTTTTAATGCAACATGACCTCATGCTACTATTTCTGTGACTGCACATATGCACACAATGGCCTCCTGTGGACAAGGGCACAGTCTCTCTCCCAGAGGGCCTTGGGGAAGGGCTGAGTTGCAAGGAGAGAAGAGGTGGGAGGCATTTCACAGCAAAGCCTATGTGGATATGCTTGTATTTTGTACAGCATACCGTAATATTCCAGGGTAAAGCATTTTATAATACAACAACATCAGATTTTTCTATCCAAGTTTCCTAACACCGGTTTCTAGATTTATAGTGGTGGAATGGTGGAGCAAACTGACTTCTGAAAAAGTCAATCAACCCATGGAGAGCTGACTGTGACAGTCCTGAGAAGGTACTATATGTCACCACAAGGTTCCTTCCATTAGTAGAGAGGGAGAAGGAGAGAGATACAGGCAGGGAGAGAAGGAGGGAGAGAGGGACAGAAACAGAGACAGACAGACAGACAGACAGAGACACACACACACAGAGACAGAGAGAGAGAGAGAGAGAGAGAGAGAGAGAGAGATTTACAGGGGCTCTGAGGGCACAGCTCAGTGGTGGATGGTTTGCCTAGCACATTCTCCTCTGGCCTTGATCACCTCTACTACCATTTCTGTGTACATTTAGGCAGAAATGCTGAAATTTTGTTGCATTAGCCACCTTGTATCCTGAGGGAGAACAGTGACATGTATCTAACTTTATGCCAATGCCTCTGTCCCTGTCCATATCCCTCTTGATATTCACATCTATGTCCATAGCCGCATCCATATCTATATCATTCTATCTCCTGTGATAGCTCTACTTGTCTCCCATTAAACTATGAAGAAAAAGAAGAAATTATAAATATATTATATGCTCTTTGAACTTTTTATGTCAAACATCAGGCAGGCTGTATCAAAGGAGAAATGCCAGCCATGGTAATTAAGTTACGGTAAATGTGCTCAACGATTTTCACAGATTTCTCTAACAGTACCTCACCAGTACACTGCGAGAAATGCAGGCCGGACTCCCTCTTGTCAATTTCTTCAGCCTATGCTGAATGGGGCTGACATTTGACCCAAGGAAGCAGGAAATGCCATGGAATTGGAGCATGCCAAACCAGTGACACTTCTTCCCAGTATTAGTGACAGCCAAGCTGCAGGTCAGACCCTGGAGCTCCCAGACAGCAGAGAATCACACATCATTCTTAAGAGAAGGAGACTGGAGGTCTTAACCTCTCCTGTCTCTTCTAGTTTAAATACATCTATGGAGGGCAAAAAAAATGGACAGAACTTCAAGTCATATTTGAGTTCAACATCTCTGGATTCTGTATTTTTTTTTTATCTAACGTACATAACTCATGAGTAAAGGAATCATTTCCGCTCACCCCATTTCAAACTTTATTTAAAATTAGAAAATATCATGATCCATTACTGGAAATGCCCTAGTAATACTCAGAAGAAAACTGAACTCCAGTTCCTGCCTTATCTTTTATTTTTTTATTTTTTTATTTTTTTTTTTTTGTCTTTTTTGAGACAGGGTCTCACTGTGCAGTTCAGGCTGGCCTTAAGCTCACTTTGTAGCTCAGGCTGGTCTCGAACTCACAACAATCCTCCCGCCTCAGCCTCCCTAGAGCTGGAATTACAGGCATGCGCCACCACGCCCGGCTATGCCTTATCTTTTAACTAGGGTGGCTTACAACAGCTGACAGCATTAAAAATGAGTTATAGTAACAAACAACTGGTTCAGATTTTGGGGAGGGGCATACAGCAATCGCTATCAAAATGTAGCCGAGCAATTCTCCTTCGAATAGTTTACGTCATTGTAATCTCACACAATGCTCCACGAGACTGTGGTTCTGTGAGCAAAAGCCAAAATCCACTTGCCTTCCTCACTGGTGATCAGTTTAATGAAGAGCTCTCTGTTTGATGAATGCACAGGCTGTCATCTGAAAAAGCGTGACAAGTAGAGAGCCACCAATAATGTAAATTATCCCAAGGATGACTATGTAAACATACAAGCCCTAGTTACTATGGATGTATCTCTAGAGAGGCTGGTCAGGAAGGACATTTTCAATTTTCATTTTATTTCCTCCTTTACCCCATGAATTAACTCTTTGGATACTATTTTTACACTTGAAAGTTCCATGAGGTCCATCTTGGCCATAGGACCAAGCAGATGTTTATTGATTCAGTTTATTTTATGAAAACACTAAGTTAAAAATAATTTTTAAGTTAAGAAAACTAAATAGACTTGCCAACTGCACCCCAGGCTCCACTCTACTTCATGATCTATGTAGTTCAACCCAGTGAATTATCCTTACCTGGATAATTACAAATTCACCCTTTAGGTTCAACAGGTAGAATCAAATCCTGGTCCTCTAGAAGCCACTTAGACTCACCCTATGAATGTTTCTCTTTCTCTTTTCATCTGTCTACCAATCCACACTTGTATCCAAGCTTTCATGCATCCAGCTGACCAGCTAGCCAGCCATCTACCCATTTACTCACTTTCAAACACTTGAACTAAGCCAGGCACTCTTTCATATTGTGGGAAAACCAGGGTGAATACCTTATAGCCGCAGCACCTATATCTAGGAGATGAGAGTGTGGGGAAAAGAGAGACTGGGAGATAAGTTCTTCCTCTGTGAAGTCAGTGCCAGGTAGAGCTGGTCAGAATACAAACTACTCAGCCTGGCTGGACTGTGGCTCCACAACCCCTCATTTGGTTAAAATTTGGCATCTTCCCCAGCCTTGTCTTGCGCACCAGTGAGATTCACCAACACAAAATATTTGCTCTTGAATGTGAAGAAACAAGAGCAAAGAGTCAGGGCATTCTTTGCATTTCTGCTCAGAGACTGGCCTGATAACATTTGTCACAATTGAGAACAACCTGTCTTTGGGAGATTTGAAAACATCTTGCATGCATCATTGGCATTTTCACCAACAAAGAAGTTCCCTGGATTCCTACGTGGCTCATGCTGGGACATACATCAGACAGAGATAAAAGCCCTCACACCCCAAAGTTCCACACATATTAATGTCAATAACTCCACAGAGAAATGGAAGCAAGGGAAGTCCAATGTGTTATTTGCAAGTTGTCATATAAAAAAAACACCATCCAAGTGACTCAAAAATACACAGCGTGGTGAGTGCAAGTAGCAGCATGAATTTATCTCCCTAACAGCTTGACACAATGTCAACAATCTAATCGGGATATACGCAGGGGAGAAGAATTTATTATTTTAATTTTAATCTAAAGCGCAGCCCTATTTCTTGATAAGATGCCAGAGTATATTCTCTTTGGGGTGTTCCTCATGGTAAAGGTCAGGCGGGTGGGCAGAAGGAAGCTTGCTCATTGTCTCTTTCCCCTGGCGGTGCTTTTGATCCTGTACACTAGGCAATTTTGCTGTGGAGATTTAATCCCAGGGTTTTCATACACAGCTTGTTACTTTCTTGCCAGCTCGACCAAGTTCTGTGATGCTCGCTTATTTGCAAGCAGTTAAGCTGATTCTGTTCTCAGAAGCTCAGCAGCTAACAAGCCAGAATTAGGCATTTTCCTCCTGCTTCACTTGCTGCGAATGTATTGGATTCAGCTAAAGGTTTTCCATCTTAGCAATAACCTGTTATCTAAAATGTACAAATTATGGACACACCAACTCAAGTTCAATGACCAGAGTTCTTGGACTGAATCAGATCAGGCTCATTACTTCGGCTATAGATTGAACTCTCTGGAAACAAAAGGGATTCTCCAGAGACTAGAGCTGTGCAGGCCAACAGTGATTTCCCAGAGAATGGAGAGGAAATGGGCAGGATACACCATGTATATGTAAGAAGGAAAGACAAGGAATGTCCTTGTAGGCAGACCCAAGTTCATTTCTCTATTTTGCTGTAGATACACAATCTCAAAATCCTCAAGCATACTAACAAGGTCACTCTCATTACCATGTCATGTTTTTACAGTTGAATTATCTTGCCCAACATCCCACAGCTAGTAAATGATAAAGCTGAGATTTGAAACAACATTCATTTCATTCCAAACTCCATGTTCTCACCCATTATATTATATGGCCTTCTCTAACATTCCAGGGGTTGAATGTGCTTTCTGGGCATTTGGGGCTTCCCAGCCATTGTGGCTGCTGTACTCCATGGTCTTCTTTGTTCAAATTGCAAGTCTTTAAGAGAGCTCTAGAAGACAGACACCTAAAGTATCCAGGGTCAGAGCCTGAATACAAAAATCATCAAGTCCCTGAGATTTTGGCTTTCCTGGGCCTTTTGCACCAGTCAGTTATTATTTATATCTGGATAACCCTTCTCCCTACCTCATGCACTCAGAGGTGGGGGTTTTGGAAGGAAATTGGTCCATGGAGATGTGTTACTCATCTGTGATTAGTTTACTGATGAGCTGACAGCTAAAATGTGGTGTCAGGAGGCAAAAGCCTGGCCAGAGGCGGTAGGTCACAGGGGTGTGGCCTGGAACATTATCCCTCCCTCCTCCTTCTCTTGGTCTCTCTCTGTTTCCTGCCTGCCATGCCATGAGCAATTCTCTTCCATGCCACCCTTCCTTGGAGCCCGCCAACTATGGGCTCTCCACACTCTAAACCAAAGTAAATCTCTCTTCCTTCAACTTGGCCAAGTGTCTCTCTTAATCATGAGAGAGTAACCAGGACACAGACATGATAGAAGGTATATAGCCTTGGAATCTGCTCCACACTGTGGTAGCCCAGCAGACCACAGGAATCATCAGAAAGTTCTCCTTGTCACTGTACTTGAGCAACATTTTATTCCAGCCCTGGAGACCTTAGAAACCTGATTCCTCTCTAAGAGCTTCTCCATCTGCTGCCTCTGTAGGACAAGCCTGTTACATATTCTTCATATCATAATTTAAAATCTTATACATATTTATAGGCAGTGGATGTGAACTGCACTGAAACTATATATATACAGAGGCAAGGGACATATCTGTTTTGTTCATTCCTGGTTTCCCAGTGCCTCATTCAATGTCTGGATCATGGTGACTGCTTTGTTAATTTGTGTGGCTTGAGTAAATCCCTTCTACAGCTAAGGAGCCTCAATTTCCTCAACCCTTCTTTTGCAGACCTGACTTCTCATCATTCTGCCATCTTGGCAGTATAAGCTAAATAGTTTCCCTTCTTCCAGAAGTGAAGTTCCCTAACAAAACATGAAGTGCACTGTATGATCAACTTAGGCAGACAGCTGAGTACCTTTGCATATGTGTTATATGAGGGTTCAATCCCCACTATGTAATCACTTATGCAGGCCAGGTGAGGTGGCAACATGCCTACTAGGCCCAGCACTTGGGAGGCTGAGGCAGGAGGATCATTGAGAATTCAAGGACAGCTGGGGCTCCAAAGTGAATTCAACGCCTGGCTGAACTACATGGTGAAACCCTGCCTCAAACAGATTTAAAAAATGAATCAGTCATGTGGTGGCATGCAATTCCCTGATAAGCACAGCATCCTATTATGTCATCTCACCCCCTCCCCAAGCCCACCTTGGAGCACATGAAATGTTGGATGGACATTTTAATTCTAAACCATAACAACACTGCACGGGTGGAGAAAAAAAAAAAATTGAGATTCAGAAGGGAAAATGACCTCGAAGGATACACTGCTAAATGCAGAGCTAGACTCCAAGCAGAAACATCCTTCATCACCCTGGGTCCTCTCCTCCTAGTAGGGTTAGACAAGGGCAAGACAGCCTGCAGTTGAAATAAACATCGCATCTTCCCCTCTCCATACACAGCACTACCATGTTATGATCTGGGTTAACTTCCTCAAATTAAAGGTCTCTTTTCTGATATGTAAAATAGAAACATCAATACCTGCCATATAGCATTGTGGTGTCAATTAAATAATACAGTCATACAGTTTAGCTTAGCACAAAACAAGCACTCACTTAATTTTACCTTTGTTATCAATATGAGATAGTAAAGGGTGGGTCAACCACAGAAAAGCAAAGGCATTATCTCCATACTTGATGATGCAGAGTGAAGCATTAAGATTCTTGTTCTATAAATCCTATTTTTATTAGATGTAAATTACCACC
>PVKA01000265.1:126783-136783 GCA_004027165.1 Ctenomys sociabilis | reverse complement strand
AATTCAAGTTGAACAGTCGCCATAGAACTAACTTTTCCAATTAACAACTAAAATTTGACATTGTCCAACACACTAGATGCAGTGCTTCATCTGGCCACATGAAATGTGTTATGATTTGTAACTTAGTTTTCTATCCCAACAAGCTTTCGGAAATTTGTACTTCAAACATAATTTTCAATTTTCCAGTGAGGAAGAAAGAACAGAACCATTCTTCTATTCAAAATGGCAAATGCAAAGTAATTGCTCATACCAAGAGAAATAAAAGGATTTGCAGATTTTGTCCAGAAGTATTGTTTCAAAATATAGTGGTATCTATCTCAAAATCAAGGTCTATAAAGAAGATATTACTAATGATATTAAAACTCAAGGCCAAATTTATCCATCCATTCATCCATCCATCTATCCACCCATTCATCCATGCATTGACCCATCCATCCAACCAACAAGTGTCCAACCATCCATCTACCTATCTACTCATTTACCCAACCATGCATTCATCAATCCTTCACCCATCAGTTCACCCATCCGTCCATGGTTTAATCATTTAACAAAAATGAGACGGCAAAACTTCAGGGCAGGGAAAGAACACTGGATGTGTGGGAGTAGCATATGATTTTAATAGATGGCTCAAGAATTTACCATCCAAAAAGTTATTTATGATGTAAAAAGAGTGAGACAGATGAGAAAATGGGAAAAATGGAGGCAGAGGATGCAGTTGCTAAAGAGACTATGGAGAGGGTATTTCTGCTACATTCAAAGAATAACACAGAGCCAGTGAAAAATGGAAAGACCCTGATGAAAGTGGATTTTAACAATGTTCTTTAACAGTGACAGATGGAAAAAGAACATTAAAATAAAATTGTAAAACAGCATCAGATGGAAGCATGGTGCATTTTCTCTCTCTTAAAAGGCTGAGCATGAGATTATCTTTGCTATTCTCAAGCAGAGATGGGCAAAGATAGAAATTAGAGAAGTCCATGTTCCAGAACACTGTAAGGAAGGGAGTCACAGGGCACATAGTAGGCTGCACCAGTGCCATGCATCCTCACAATGAAGGCTGGGACCCACAGGACCAGAAAACTCCCTCTTTCATGTGACCAGGAGAGGCTGGTCTTTTGCAGTCCCTGAGGATGAATGAGGCTGTAAAGAAACACAGTCAATGTCACTGTGAGAGATCCAGCCCAACAGTCACATGGCACAAGCCATGAAGGAAAGTACAGAAAATTGTGACACTGTAGAATAGGATGTCTGGTTCTTGTGTGGAGGATTTGTTAGTGAGTAAACCCCTAGAGAGGTTATGCCTGTGTAGCACAAGACTGGACATTGGATCCAGACCAGAAGTAGGGTCAGTCAGGGGAGTATAGTGTTCCAGAAAGCAGTGAGTATGCACCTCCTGCAGTAGAAAGTTCATGGCTGTGGAAGGGCCCAGGAGAGTCTTCCCAGCTAAAGCTGAGAAGGTTGAGGGAAGGACTGACGAGGCCATTAGGCCCACTGTGTCAGAAGAAAGATACCAATCTTTATCACTGGCATTTAAAAATGATCATATGCTCTTTGGTGTGCAGCTACATGCTTGCCAAGTGTCTCCCAGCCGGAAGCAAATAAGACAGGTGAGTTCTCACCAGTCCCTGTGAGGTCTAGGAAGAAGCGTATCCTCCCAAAAGTTTGAGGGCCACAAGCCAGTTCCCTTAACCAGACAACTGGATCTGTTCTCTGCAACTGAAAATAATTGCTTCACAAAGAATGTCCACAGTCAAAGGCAGGATGAAGAGGGAGATACAGAGGCTCAGACAGCTCTGGGGACATCGCTGAGGTCAGAGCATGAGGAAAGGCAGCCAGCTCTCTATTTAATTAAATAGGAGGAAAGAGCACAAGATAAGGAGTGCATGAGACAGGCACGAGGGTATGCTGTTCGCACTTATTCCATGCTAACGCTCTAAAATTGAGAATGATGAGCAAAAGCTATGTAAAAACTGTCAGACTGGAATGCAAAACTAGGTCATCATTATCAGGAGGTCCAGAGCCCAGGACACAGACCCACAGCTGGCATCTGCTATTCAATGACCCCACAGTCTGTTGCTTGATGTCCTGGAAGTCCAGGGTCACTGCTCATAGGTATGCACCATGGGTCAACGGCAAGACACTGCACACAGCCTCCCCTCTGTGCACTATGGCTCAGACTTGAGCAGAAGACACATAGCAGACCGCTGCCCACATTTGCACCCTGAAAGGACTTCACAGAGCACAGCCACAAGGTGGCCCAGGGTGCTTCCGTACTGAAGATTGTGAGCTTCCCGGAATGACCACAGGCAGGTGATGGTGGCCAGAGGAACAAGGAGGTGCACTTTCTTCACCCCCACATACCCTGGCAGACAAATTTTAAAATCCATTTGAAAATGAGTGAGTGGAGCTGATTACACAAAAATATCATTGCACCAAACATGATAATGTATAGAGGGACCTGGGACCTTGGCAAATGGTGCTAGGAGTTGGAAAAGCACGTTGACTTTTGTGTTTAGAGCTTTCCAGCTGAGTATTTGGTATTTATTTTGGAATTAATCCAGCCCCATTAAACAAGTGATATGTCAACACAGTGGATGTACTTGAGCAGTTATATATTAAAAACTAATTCCCCTCACTGTGAGAATCTACCTATAGGCTTGCAACTGATACAGCTACCTTCTGCATTTCTAATAAAATCCAGGTCCTCTTTGACATGGAATGGTGGAAGCAGTCATCACCAACATAGGGGAACTGTTACAGATAGGCAGCCGATTTTGTTGTTGGACTGCAGTGGCCACTGCTTATGGCCCTTATTCAGGACTGGCTACATAATTTTCATGGTTGATAGAAAAGGAAAATGCATGACAACTTGTTAAAAAATTATCAAGAGAGGCTGGGGATACTGGCTCAGTGATAGAATGCTTGCCTAGCAAGCTGAAAGCCCTGGGCTCAGTCCTTGGCACCAAAAGCAAAAAATAAATCTATGCTAAAAAATTATCAAGAATTACAAGTATAGCATCAGACCACCCATAGGACCCTTCAAATCCTGGGGCCCTGGGTCCTTAGTAAAAAGGATTCAACTTGACATTTCTAAAATGTAGAAAAATAGTGTTTACCTAATAGGGCTGTCAGAAGAACAAAGGGAGAGATTGAGTTTTAGACTCTACCCTGGTCCTGTCATCTCAATAATGTTAGTGATTATCATTGATTAAAGTGTAAAATTTCTTATATAAGCCTAATATAATGGCCATGGCTGTGCAAATATCTAATATTTTGTTATAAACAGCTCTGGGGTCTGTTGAATCCTTTCACAGAAATCAAGACTGGATAGTTCTCTCTCTGCCTCTGTCTCTCTGTCTCTGTCTGTCTGTCTGTCTCTCCCTCTCTCTCTCTAAAGAGCTGCAGGAGAAATAGTTGAAATGTGAAATATTTGACTGTGAAGAGGATGAAGTACCGAGGGCCTCAAAACACAAAAAGCGACAATCAACATTTATCAGCTCCTAATAATTATTTGCGCTACCACCATAAGCCAAAGGGGTCAAACAGTATGATGTCTTCATAATTATAAAGTCATTTGTGCCCAGGACTGGACCTGACAAATAGTCTCCCTGGATGGATGGATGGATGCATGCATGGATGGATGGATGGATCATAAAGGAACCCATGAAGCAAGTCTGAAAACATGGGCTTTACTCTGGAAAAGAGGTTGGTCAAGTGCTATCTGCCTATGCACAGTATCGGTGGCAGGCTCTGAAAACTGCCCTACATGATCTGCTGCCCCAACCCTGTGCTGAGGCTCAGAAGGTCAGAGGTAGTTCACAAAGGAGAGAAAATATGGAATGGCAATGACGTGTGTTCATGGTAAAAAAAAAAAAAAAAAAAAATCTGTCAGTCAAAAGATATCTGGATTTAGGGGAGGAACAAACCTCTTTTCCATCACAGCCCTTTGCAAATGTCACCTAGTGTTTGCTATGGCTCTGCCAACTTTGACTGGTATTTCATCTTGCTGATTGGTTGATCCAACCTGATGATGTCAGACATATCTGTGAAGCTTTCCTTCATGCTCCAAAGGGGAACGTACAATTGAAGGTAGTTCCAGTGCACCCTTTTCCATATGCGTGAGAATTCTGTGATTTATAAGCCTGACTTGACCATTTGCAATCACCTGTGAGATACACACACAGGAAATGGGGAAAACGGTAGGGAAACAAAACAGGAGTCTGACTTAACAACTGGGGCAGCCATGTCCTGGGATATGATACAGCTCAGGAGAGGACAGCAAGACACTGGGCAGTGTCCACTCTTATTCACATCACCAGTGTTCTGTCTGGTGTCCTAGGGTCTTCGTCATCTCCCTTAGTGAGAGATTCCTTTGACTCTGCCAGGACACCAGCCCCTCCTCCAGCCTTGCCTTGCTCAAATAATTTGTACACTTATGTAAAGACTGGTCAAAGGACACCTATTTTGGCAAAGCAACCCTTAAGGCTCCAGGCACTCACTCCTCAGTGCTGTGTGAACTCTTCAGAGGGCTCCGCAGTTCCCTCACTGCTTAGCATGACTTCCCTGTGCCCATCTCACGCAATTCTCTAAGGCAGGGGTTCACCACTGCACCTCCACACCCTCAGTAGCTCAGGCAGTGCTGGCATTGGGGGGCTGCTTAGGACACGCTTATGAAGCCACGCAGGTTTTGTCTTCCTGAACTGCTTGGCCGACTGCATGCAAACATAATAGCTCCTGGGGGGTGGCCCTAACTTTTCCTGCCACCACGCTATTTAAAACTATTCAGGGGGCTCCTCCTCCTTAGGAAGAGTCACGATGGCTGATCACAGCTGTGTGACCTTGCACGGATGCCTCTACTTCCATTCTCTAACCAGATGAGCCACCACCGGCTTCCCACGGGGACACTTACCTCTTGCTCCTCCCATATTCAGCAATGCTCTTCCTGCCATAAACTCTTCTCAGGTCTCCATCTCACTGGCCAGCACGTTGTTCTGACCCCTCTTTAACTGCTTAATCTTTCTACCATTTTGTCTCAACCCCAGCCTCTATCCTCTTGGGAAAGTCTTCTCTCTCACAAACCCAATCGAGACACAGAGTACATCCTTGTGAAATTTTACATGCATTTCTTGTAGTTAGTCAACTTGGAAGTCTAAGACTACCCATCTTTTTTTTTTTTTTCTGACTTTTAGATCAGCAGTGCCATGGAAAGTGCTTGATATATTCTGTACATAAATAAATAAATAAAGATAATGATTCAGTAAGATCCCACTTCTGCAGCAATGACTCCTGTGTGTGTGTGTGTGTGTGTGTGTGTGTGTGTGTGTGTGTGTGTGTACTTACTGATAATAAAGTAAAGCTCCACTTACTTTGGAATATAATCTCATGGAACATGAAACCATTGGCCATTCCAGGAAAACGGGGACAAAGGAAGTATTTCACGTTGCTCTAAGATCTCAGGGAATTCAGATCATCTACCCTTTAATGTGGGCTGATTCATTCTCAAATGATGTATTTTTCTCTTTTTTTGTGTGGAAATTGTCAAGCTACATTGTTACTCTAAGTAGAATATTACTAAAGTGCTTTAACCAAGCCAGCTGGAAGGCCTGACATTTCATCCATATTGTTATTTATATACATATTTACAGCTGCCACCTGCCTGTAACTTGGCTGTATCATAAAGTAGTGCCGGTCCCCTGTTTCATTATACTTTGACATTTTACTATAGCTACATTGCTTCTCATTCCTTAGTTTTCAATTGCTCGGTAGCCACTCTTGAATTACATCAGTTTGGTAATAGAGTAACAACCTTCCTCTGTGGTCATACTAGGTTCTCTGTCCCACTCTGCACCCTCATGCCCAGATGGTACAAATCGTTGCTGGCACAGGGAACTATTAGAACACAGCTTCTGCTGTTTAAATGAACCCCACAAACCCCACTGAGTTAGATTAGATTAGGGAATTGGGAGGTGAGCAGCAGGCTCGGCCATAGTCTCAGCTGAGCACAATAGTCCTTCCTCTGGAGACAGGAAACAGAAAATAGATGTTTCTTCCCCAGAATGATTCTTAGAGCTTCTAAGAGTTCAGAAAGAGAACACAAGAAAGACTGCCAACCACTCAATTAAAGCCAGATATCTTTAATTTCTCAGTGTTAGCCTAATTCAATCTAGGAGATTACTTGCTTCTCATTTAGAAATGAAAGGCTCAACTCCAAGAGCCAAGGGGAAGCATGAGTGTAGGTCTAGAGTACATCCCCTGCCAGGCTCAACAATTAATACACAGCGATGCCACCAGGAAGTATGAGGGGCTTGCATTCCGGTCATCAGAAGGAGATGCAGAAAGGAGTCAGCCCACGAATGCTATCTGTTGATCAGCCAGGCAGGTGGAGGGGCCTGGCTTGCCTTCCTTTGAAACTTCCTAAACTACCCCAGTCAAAAAAAAAAAAAAAAAAAAAAAAAAAAAAAAAAAAAAAAAAAAAAAAAAAAAAAAAAAAAAAAAAAAAAAAGACACTGCTTTTAAAGCTGGCATAGAAGGAGCTGAAGAACTGAATTTAGTGCAAATAGGATGTGCAAGATCCTACCCAAGAGCCTCCCTAGAGATCCGAACCAGAGCAGGCCTCCTCCTCCTCCCCAGGAGACTGATGCCCTCTGTGCACAATCTGCCTCTTCTGCCAGTGTCTTGGTACTAAGTTCATCCTTCCTGCATGGCACTCGCCACCTCGCCACTAAGGATCTCCACTCCCATCAATTTACCATACAGAAGTGAACACCAGGTCTTACCCACTCATGAGTAATAGAAGGAAGTAGACAGTGGCTTTTCTGCCTTACCTAGAGAGGCCTCTGCCCAGGTTGGCTTTGGATTGGCCAAACCCCACCTGCATCAGTGCTGGAATCCCACCTAGCCAGCCAGAGGCCTCCCTGCTCATGCTGGCCTCCAGCACATGCATAATCCTGATCAGTCCTCTGGATCAGTTCCTGTGGCTGCTTTTGAGCTGCCTTCATAACCAGGTGTGTCAGCACTTTGCCCTCCATACTCCGAAGAGGCTGAAATACCTCTCCTTTGTCACTTGGGCCTGCACCTGGGGCACTCAGTAAAGGCCAGCATCCTCTCCATGGCAATCCAGGGAAGACAAAAAGGTAGGGACCACTGAGATCCTCCCATTCTCCTTTAGCTTTCTGCCCATGCCTAGACCTCAGGTCATTCTAGAGCTAATATTCCCAGTAGCAAAGGATGCATCCTCCAGAGCCCTGCTTGTGACTCTGTCCCCACTAGCTCTCTCTTCCATTTGCATATTAGAAGGTTGTCTTTCTATTTTCTTTCCATTCTGTTTTTTCATTCTTCTCCCCCGCCCTTTTCTTTCTTCCTCCCTCACCTCTCCTTTCCCCACTGCCTTTTAAGAGGTTCTTGGGGCTTCCCCAAGCACAATAGTCTCTGCTATCCACTTGCCCTCTCCCATCTTTCATCACCATCCTAAACATGAATGACTAGGTCAGCAGGATCTAAAATCTGCCTACAGAGAAGCTCCTAGAAGCCTCTGGTCCCAAATATCCCTGCTGCTCCCATACCTTTCTTTCCATTCTGAAGTCTTCTGACCACTTGCATACTACTTGCCCTGCTCTTGGGCTTGGAATACTGCTTCCCTCTGATGCTCTGCAGACTCTCAGCTTCAGGCGCTGTCTGACCACTACCCATACCAGGCATCGCTTCATGGCACAGAAGAGCTTCTACTTGCTGCATGAAAAGCACATGGTATGTTTGCTTTCCAGCTAGAAGCAGCCATTCTGAAGCTTATTACCATGAACCCAGGATGTTCCAGCCACAACCTGGGCATATGGGGTACATGGGCATGAGTTCAGTTGAGGTTTAAAGTCTAATTAGGGTGAGAGGAAGAGCCAGTGCTAAACAAACAGCAATTTAGGGATTCAGCAAAACTACAAAACAGGTGACATAACAGATGGGGACTCAGAGCCACTTTGCTTTGCAAGGGATAGATACATTTGTGATCTTAGGTGGTGGCCACAAAGAACCTAGACCTGTCAGGCCTGGCCAGGAACACTCACTCACACTCACCCAGACAGAAAACAGCAGGAGAGGTTGACCCACTGGCATCTTCAGTGGTGGCTGGGTCAAGGGATAAAAGAAAAGCCCCAAAGACCATTGCTCCTGATTTTCAGTGAGAGAACAATGGAGGGGGTCCCCATCTGGGTATAGAAATGTGCAATTATCCCAAAGAGTGGCTTCGAGAGTTCTCTTAACATGATCAGCATTTTCAAAGTTCTGGACAGATGAATCTCAATATTACATTTATTTTTAAAATGTGTAAACATCCACATTCTCTGGGGGATAATCTTCCCAAATATTTAGATGAAGATTTTCCTGACCCAGAGCATTCTCCAAAATTTTAGGAAAACCCTGAGGACCGGCTAATGAATCTTACACTGACTATTAAATTAGAGTAAGCAAGCGAGCAAGTGAGAGAGAGACAGAGACAGAGAGAGGGAGAGAGAGAGAGAGAGAGAGAGAGAGAGAGAGAGAGAGAGAGAGAGAGTCCTGGGTCCAGAACCCAGGGTCTCAAGCAAGCTGAGCGTGTGCTCAATCACTGAGCTACATCTCCTTTTCATGTTACCAGTGTCTCATGAGTACATTCTACTTGAGCCATGGGAACCCATGCTTACATGCCTCTTGTCTTCAATTCCCTTTCCCTAGTTCAGAACTTTCCATAGGAAACGATTCTCTAGTGTTTGACTATGCATCAAAACTAACTTTATGCCCTTTTAGTCTACTCTCTGAGCCTTTAGCATGTTCATGACTGACCACTCATGCGTAACTCTCCTATTGTACTACCCAATGGGACTGTCCACCTATTTCTTTTCCCTTCTCTTTCCATCACTCTCTACCTGGTGTGCTGGCTTGGAGAGCATTCACCCAAATCATCATGAACAATGTGAATGTGACATTATCTAAAAATAGGAGATTTGCTTATATAGATTATTTGGGATGAGGTAGCTCTGAATTAGAGCAGCTCTAAATGCAATGACCAGACTACTTAGAAGGAGGAAGGTCAGGTCAGGGGAAGATAGAGGCAGAAAGAAATGGGAAGATGGAAGATGTAATAGCGTTATGGAAAGGTAAGATAGAAGATGATTCAAAGTAGGTACCAGCCAAGCAATCCCCATGGTTGCCTGGAGCCTTGGGAAGCTTGCAGAGAAACAAAGCACAGACCTACCTTCAGAAGGAACCAATCCTCCCTTCACCTGGTTTTTAGGTTTCTTTTCTGCAGATCCACAAGGGAACGTGCTTCTATTATTCTAAACCATCTGACTGTTGCAATATTTGTTAGGGATGGCTTCTGGAGCTCACAGGCCTGGACACTCTATTCTTTAACACTAAAGCAAGTGGCATACCCTACAAGAGGGTCTTCAGTGGCCCCAGGAGAAACAGCTTGCATATTTCCAGAATCCTAGGAGGTGAGTGGTTAAGTTTAGAAATCTCTTCATCCTAACAACAGAGATCTAGACTCAGCAGTTTGAAAGGTGCAGGGAACTGTATGTTTATCAAGCTGCCTGAAACCCTGCCCAAGAGATTCCCGTACAAATAAGCCTAGATACAGTGATAAATTTGCTTTAATTTAGATCACTTTAACAACAATCTACTCCCACTTCCCATACAAAGGGTAGGTTCTTGTATAAATATATGTAGCTTTCTTTAGACTTGATGCTCTTTCAACTCTTGATTTATTTTATTTTATTTCTGTATTTTAGGGAAGGGTCTACATGGTGTTCAGACTCTCACTATTAGATCAGACTCATAGTGATCCACCTGTTTACAGTCTACCAAGAGCTGGGATTATAGGCACATGCCACCATGCCCAGTCTCAATTGCCATCTCAGCACACCCAGGGTGCAAGGCCAGCATGAACCCTCAGCCCCTCCCTGTGTTTCCTTGCAGGTGCTTTGAACCACTGAGCTACTTGGCTGGCCCTTTTGATGTTTTTTTTTTTTTT
>PVKA01000265.1:62500-126683 GCA_004027165.1 Ctenomys sociabilis | reverse complement strand
CTGATGGAGGTGAAGCACCAGCGCAGGGACTTCAGCTTAGCACTGTGCTTTTCTGGGCATTCCTAACTTCTCACTAGCAATTTGTAATCTAGGTCTACTCTTGCTTGGGAATTAGAAAAAGTGAGTTTTAGGTTGGTAGGGGATAGATCTTGCTTACTAGGTAATGATTCTTAAATTTCTGGTGTTGTCTTTATGGGATTGCCCAATAGGGAACAACTGAGGTTTCTGGTGTAAAGTAACATGTGATTGTGGCTTCATGTGGCTTGATCTGAAGGACCAGGGACATCCTGTGACCATATCTGGTCACTGCTTAGCACATGTTCAAAAATAATTTTTTTAGTTGTTTCTTTCTAATGAATTGGCCGTTGCATGTATAGAGTTCTGAAATGGCCAACAGACCACAGAAAGACATCACTTTAGGCTCCTGCTTGAAGCCAACAGCATCAGAAAACTTCTGGCCTTGATTCAGGGCCAATCAAAAAAAGTTTTTTAACTTTATTTATTTGAAACAGGGTCTTGTTGCACAGCTGAGACTCATAGTGATCTTCCTGTCTCAGCCTCCCCAGTGCTGGGATTATAGGCATATGCCGCCATGCCCAATTTTGGTAGTCAGTTTAGCATGGGGCTGACATGGCATGTGGTATTGGGGATTGAACCTGGTTCCTTACACTTGCCAGGCAGGTGCTTAGACTGCTGAGCTGTCTCTCCAGCCCATGAGATATCTTTTTACATTACTAGTTGTATTTTTAGTTCTCTTATGAGTCATTTGCCTATTTATACTGTACATGTCCAAAATTCAATGAATATCAATCTTCTTCCCCAAACCTCCTTTAGTCTTCTAGCCTCGCTAAAATATAGATCAGTGAAAAACAATTGTGGGTGTTTAACCACCCACAATTTGAAGCTGAATTTGCTGAGAATATACTAGAAAAACATGGCCTTGTTGTTCTGTTTCTTGAGTTTCTGAAATTAAGGTCGTGTAATTGCCCTTTCTAGGACAGATAACATGAAGTGACACTCAGGTTTCTGAGCACAGGTAGCAAAATAACCCTAGGAGGGATGACAAAGCCCTCCTCCTAAATTCACATGGGTCTAAACACAATCAAGTGCTGGGCAAATATTTCCAGAAGAACCACTGGTACTTAAAAGCTCTATTTGTCAGTGACCATACTGTCTCCTTAGGTGTTAATTAGTCATTTCACACAGCATCTCTGACAAGGAGTTAAATCCCAGTTAACCCAGATTTCAGACAAGATGGAGTGGAAAAGAATGTAGCTTGAGCAAGACCAAACTATAAGTTTTTGACCAGACTGAGATCATAATCAGAAGGTTCCTAACAGTGGGGATGAGACTGCATATTCAAGAGAAGGGAAGAAAAAGGCTTGCAACCAGATTAAAATGGAAAATATTCACCTGCCAGTTCAGAATATTCATTCAACATGTACTAGCCCCATTCTGTGAATGAGAACTGGGACGGATGCTTTACAAGTGTTTATTGTTGTAGATTGGTACTTGTGAGGTGCCCATCTTTGCATCTTTAAAAGTCAGATCATGTGCAAAGAAAAGGGGGAAGAAAAGGTGGCAGTGTGCAGGTTTTCCTATGTTCTGAAGTTCTAGGGGACAGAGGGGAGTGATCTCTGTGTCCTATAAAAGGCTTCATGGGGATGAGCTTTCTAGGGTGGGGACATTTTATATTCTGATCAGCTGGTTGCAATCACTTGATTTATGGACCTGTCTGCATGATGCTAGGTTTATTGCATTTTAAGAAGTTCTTGTGATAAGCCTCTTTCACTCTCAGAAGCATCATCTAATTATGCAGATCCAGAGCAAATATTGTGATTCTTGCTTTCACTTTCTTTAATGAAGCTGGTAACTTGGGGGATACCCAAGACTGAAGGGCTTCTGGGTTTATGGAAGAAGTGGGGGACTCTATTGCTAATGGACAGAAAAAAAGACTCAATCCACAGTGAAGGGGCACACATCACTCTTCTACTCTATCAATTTCCCTTCCACTATTCACTGCTGCCATGTCAATGCTGGGTGGTAATCCTAATAGTCTCTTTTAATTGCCCAGGTAATTGCTATCCAAAGGACTATGCCTTGTGTCCCCAGCACATTGCTCAAATCCCACTCAAGCACCCTTGGTTGACAAGACAGTATTTCTCCAAGCAGGAAAGAATTTCCCTTTTCCTGATGCTGAAAGGAAAATCTTCTAAGTTAAGTTCAGCAGTTGGAGTGGAAGATTGTCCTCCTTCTGACATGTGTTGACCATAGACTTGTGATCAGCTGGAGTTTGTGGTGAGCTTTCATGGGTAGTAAGTGTCTACATTCTCTCAGATTCTATAAGTTCAGGTCAGGATTAGGATATAAAATCCCACTCTGTCCAAGGAGGATCTGATCAGAGGAAGTATTATAGAGCAATTTTATTATTTATAGCAGCTGCCTTTTTTCTGTTTGCCCCAAGCTCTTTAAGTCTCTGACTCTATCCTCTTGGCAGCTGCTGGTGTCTCTCACTGGCAGCCTATTTCTACTCTTGCTAACTAATGTTGGCATGAGGACATGCACAATGGTTTTTCCCTGACTCAAGGCTTCTGATAGCAGACCCAGCCAACTTGCTGAACTCCCCTTTGAAAGGCAAGTTGGAGGGCAGACCAACTACAGTTCTGAGGTCTCAGAGGCCATTTCCAAATGACCCAGCATGGACTTACCCACAAAACCATAATCTGTACTAAGGACCCTGCTAATGCTGGCTTGCCCTAATGTGGCTCCTTGAGTGCTATGCATATGTATGGTCTTACTGAACATCAATACTTAAATAAAAGCGCATCTAACTTAAAATCAACCAAAGAAAACTGCAAGCAGGCCCAGATAGACAACTGTTTTTCTTGAAAATAAATGGACATACTTTCAACCCAGAAAAACAAATGCCTCTGGAAGCAAAGGAATTTGAAAATATCAAAGCCCAGTTACAGTAAGTTTAGAATCCAAAATTTTCACCCTGTGTTCATCATTAATGAGTTACGGGGTCTTCTGTGAATCCATCACTCTGTACTACTTTATGTTTATTTAAAAGACAGGGGCAGTGGGCCTCTTCTGGCTGCCTCTCAGGGTTCTTAGGTTTTGAGAGATTCAAATAAGATAAGCATGTTCAAAATGCTTTCAAGTTTGTGAAATACAGATATGTAGATACAGAAATATATAGACATGCTCAGAATACCTTTTCAATAAAATAGAAAAATAAGTTTCAAAGGGCCACAGAATGTGTAATAAAGATACTTATTACGCTGACTAGGCCAGGGTTTCATCTCTGCCAGAATGCAAAGATCTTAGACGAATGGTCACAAACCGAAATGGAACCATACAAGCTTATTAAATCAATTACATGATTAATGTGAAAGAGAATGCAGGAGATAAAGAAGGGGACAGCAGTTCCCTCTGCTGATCAAGCATTTTCTGTAACCTTCTAAGCCACCAAGAAAATTGCCTCCTGGTAAATGAATCAAATTGGAGAAATCTATTTGTTGGTGGCTATTCCTAGGTTTTTTGTTCTTTTTTTTGTCTCTTCCAAGTGGGAATGTGTGGAATCTCCCATCCCACTCAATCCTAGAGTTGACCAATATTAGAAACATCTCCATATGAATCAAGAATAGCATTTTATCTTTGGTCAGTTTTCTCCTCCAATGCAAGGAAGGGTAAGGCTTGTGATTTTGATATGAAGGCTGCGGCCCAAAGAAAAAAAAGGATGCTAATTAAAGTGTGTGATGGAGTTTCCTTTCCAATGTATCACCAGGGAAATGTGTGAATCCCCAGTACAGCTTGTGTTCCACCAAAGATTATTAGTCAGGAATAGGCAACTCACATCATCTCCTGGATGGAGTTTTAAGATGAATTCTTTTTGGAGGCCACAGGCCAGGTCTTGAATCAGAAAAAAAAAAAAAAAAAAAAAAAAAAAAAAAAAAAAAAAAAAAAAAAAAGAGAGAGAGAGAGAGAGAGAGAGAGAGAGAGAGAGAGAAATATTACCCAGCCACCCTGACCAAATTAGCTGATCTGGTGGGGAAGTTCAGCAGGCTGAGGCCAGGGTTTCTATTAGCAACCAGGTCTCTCTCGTTCCGGTTGACAAGATGGACAACCATCCACCCTCTTAAAAGATTCATGACCCAACTTTGCACTCTCTACTGCTTGCTTTCTCATAAAACCAGTGCAAATCCTATCAAAAATTTAGCAGAATCCCTGCCTCATCTGTTTAGGCCTGAAGCTAGTTGCAGGGACAACTCATTAGGGACAGGCTCATTAAAACCAGCCCTTGGGCAAAAGCAGTTTGCGGGCCTCCTCATTTTTATTCACTCTCACCTCCCTGCCCAACCTCCTGGATCCCTCAGACGTGGGGCTTCTGAAGGTTCAGTGCTGTGTGCAGTTCTGCGCGCAGAGTTTCAGGTCCAGGGTTGAGCAAATGCTGTTCTTTGCATCTGCCAAAGATCATCTGTGTCTCCTCCTTTGTGTACCAGGAAGCCCGCTCAGGAAGAAGCAGGAGTGGAGGATGCAGGGGAGGGTGGTCCTGAAGGCTGACCAGCTTCACACCTGGCTGGGGGAAACACCTGGCACCGGAGCATCAGAGAAACCCCAAGGACCAAGCCTGAGCTCAAGCAAAAAGAGCCAAAAGATAAAATCTTTTGGATCCCTTCATGCATCATGTTCTGCCTGGCACTCAGGCCCTTGGGTACCTAGGGCCTGAGCAACAGCCTCCTTAATGGATTCATTACCAGATGTTTTCTGTTATGTGCCAGGGATGCCATTCTCGACATGAACTAGGGAAAGAGCTTTTTTTTTCTGATAAAGAGCTATTGGATGCTTCAGACATCACAGTAAAGAACAGGTAGCCCCAGTCCATATGCAGAGGCTTCTACGTTGCCAGTGTCTCTGGGCATGTCCTTTAATGGAAGAGAGCCCACCACCCCTAAGTGTCTGAACTGGCCAGTGGACAGTTAAGCAAACCGAGTCCAGGGCATGGAGGGTCTGCGCTGAACTTGGACTGGTAAGCACACAGGCCATGGGCAGATGATACAGAGCTCCATCCAGCAGTGGAAAGGTGCCTGTATGCTACAGTTGGATTCTCTACCAGATAGAAATCTGGATTTTAAGTGAAATCTTCATACTTTTAAATGTTGGCAGCAGATAACTGAAAGAATAAAGAAACAGCTCTATGGAAGACATAAGTGTAGATTTCAGATTTGTAACGCTTGATGTGAAAAAAGACATTAATGTGGGAGGGACTTAATCCCTAATCTTCGTTTTAGCAGCCCATGGTGCCCTTGGTACCATCAGTGAGCTCCAATTGGCCCCTCTCTGCTGCTCTGTGAGGTGGGGGCTGGGAGACATAATGGTGCAGAGAAAAATTATGTGCCTGTGGGCCTTAAACATAAATTTTATGAAGTAAGAGTTATAGTTTCCAAAAGCATTTAACCATCTCAAATGGACCTGAAATGGTAGCAGCTCCAGCATGACCAGGGCCTCCATGCTGCTCATTCCTATGATGTTGGTCCTCAGCCTTGTAAGGCCTCCAGAGATGGACTGGCCATGTCACATGCACACTGTATCAGTTCTCTGAGTGGGGCTCTATTAAGAAAAGGGAGGCTGGTTTCCGAGGCCAGCAGTGGGCGGGGGGGGGGGAGCCCTAGTATAAATTCCAGCTCATGGGATGTATTAACATACCACTTCTTCCACCTTCATCCTAAGGGGCATAGTTGGGCCTGGGCAAGGTTTGCCATGCTAGCCCTGGGGTTTCTCTGTACCCTCTCGGGTGCTACTCTAAGTAGGAAGCAGAGAGGAAGGCATGGAACTGAGAACAGCCAGGCCCTGGTTTCTTTCTCTTGCCTCTTTGTTCCTCCTAAGCCCCAAGTGAACAAGCTCTATTTGCAGTACTGTGTGTTTTCACCTGGGACTTGGAGCAAAAATGTATGAAACCACAAACAAATCAAAAACTGTATTAAAGAAGCCCTTCAAATGAAAGGCACAAAAATTGCAACAAGCTAAGTCTCACATTTCTTTTGATCTGTGTTCTTCTTAGTATATGTTTAAAGTACATAATGATGGCATTCACAGTGGAGACTTCGTAGCACACACAACACATCTTAATTCTTTTTATTATGTTCCCTTCCCCTCCACTCTCTCCCCTCTCACTCTGCCTCTGGGTCATCTTCCCACTTGTCCAAGATCTATCTCCCTGTTTCCTATTGTCTATCTTTCATCAGATTCTTTAACTTATGTATCCTGTGGGTTTTCCTATAAGAGAAACCAGAGGAGCTGCTGACCCCATGCAGCCCTGCCTAACGCTGTATCTGCCGTTACGCTGGCTCTCGGTGACAGCATAAGCTTTACCTATCATTTCTCCGGCTTGCGGATACAGACTTGGAAGACGCTGCCTTTCCTCAACTTCCCATACTCATTCTCTACTCTTGTAATCCCACCTCAACAGATCACCTCAAAATCCGTCTTGTGTCTTCCTCCTCATCTCAATAAGCCAATACCAGGCTGCAGTACAACCCCACTGTTCATTTGGGGCAACCACCAGGCCACAGTGGCCAAATTTACCTTTACCACAAATGATCTGGGTGATTTGTAGGTGGGAAACGCAGGAGTCTGCTGCCACCCTCTTTCAACGTGACAGTTCTCTATACGCTTTTAACACATCTGCACTTTTACCTCCTGTCTATACTATCACCACCTTTTCTGAAAACCCCGCCCCAATTAGACAAGCGGAATTCATAAATTTGCAGGTAGATCCTCAGAAAGGGTATGCATGCGGAGCAGACATGTGCATTAGCAATGCAGATACCATCACAAATGAGACAGGGCTGGTGTAAAGAGTTCCTTTAAAACTGTTATTTAATCCAGCTAAAATTTATCTTCAGACATTTTGCATTTGAAAATGTGGATTATGTACCCTTCTAGTTGTCTTTTTCTTAGGGGATCTGCTTGTGAATTTCATTTGTGCCAACTTTTAAAGGCTTGGAGGCAGCCTGCACCAGGTGAACACTGCAGTCTCTGGATTAAATGTCCTATGTGGACTAGGGAAATACAAATCATTTGTTCTCTTTTTAGAGGAAACAGATGAATCTACTTCCATCCTACCAGCAAGGTGAGACTGTACTTTTTATTTGTCTCTCCTGGAATCCTTGGGCCAGCACAGGCCCCTAATTATCTACGTAAAGAGGAACATGAGCTTGGCCTCCCAGCCAGTGGAGATGTGGAGAAAATCGGCTGGCCAGTGAACGTGCAATCAGTATCTTTTGCTCCTTGAATGCAGGGTCTCCTGCAACCGTGAAGACAAGCCCAACACAAAGGCCTGCCTGGAGGAGATTGCTGGAAGGACAAGGGCATCCCCCAGCACTGTGAAGAGCTGTGGCTTGCGCCCCAAGTGTGCACACATGGACCTCGAGCTGGCACAACAAAACAAGTGCGCTGGCTTTGCTGAACTCCACTCCACCACAGTGCGACCTGTGCTCATTAAAGATTCTCTACAAACAGGTGCTTCTCACCGGGCTGGCTTCTGAAATGGCTTTCTTTTTATTCCCAGGGACACATCAAGAGCCGAGGGGGGCGTTCATGCACTATAGATCAGTCGGCCATTGACAGCACATCAGGCTTTGACAAGCTGCTTGGCTCAGTTGAAAGTCTGGGTTGGACTTGGGCACCGTCAAGACTACACTATTGAATTATTGACAGGCACTCACCGTGATGCAGGGGAGAGCGCACCATAGCCTCAGCTCAATAAAGATGAAATGGAAACCCTCTCTGAAGCTGACTTTAGCACGTTAAAGGAGTTTTAATGGGCTGGTTTAAAATTCAGTAAGAGAATGCATTAGGCTGATTATATTTTCAATGGCTAAATGCAGGCATGCACACAAGTTTGGGATTCTGAAGGGTTTATAAATGAGTGGGAAGCCTGTCAGGATGAATTACACCCTCCTGAAAGAAAACAAGAGGCCATGATGTTCTAGCCCCTGTCACAGGAGCAGTTATTTTCTTGCCTTCATTCCTTCTTCTCCCATCCAGCATCGTGCTAAGCTGCCAGTCCCAATGCAGAAAAAGAAACCTGCTCTGCTGTCCTGCTCACTTGGGCCTTAACAGAACCAAACTGTGGACTCAAATTCATGTCAGCACTTGCTACCCTTTTGTTATCCCATTTGTAACCCATAGACATCTGCCTCCCTGGCAGGAAAAAGGCCTTCTAAATATTAGAATCTTATTAGAGGACACCAAAACCTCTCTTCCACCAGTGTCCCCCCAGTTCCCCAGTTAGCAAATTAATATTAACAATTCTGATTTTCCTTATGTAATCTTTTCTTCTTTAAATTTTCACCTGCCAAGATTTACTTGTATTTTAATAGCTGATGTCAGACAAGCAGCGAGTAGCAAGTCCCATCTCAGAACTATAATTTTAAATACAATGAGACGTGCATCAACTGTCGCATTGACATGCAGGAAATTATTCCACGTGGACTTTTAAAGTGCATCCTAAAAGCTTCAAAGACCTAGCACATTTTAAAAGAATTTAAATTGATGAACCTTTTTTTTTTTTTTTAAAGCAATCTGTCTAATGTGACCCTGTATTTTTTTTTTTTTTTTTTTTTTTTCTTTCTGCTTTAGCTGGGGCTGCCTCCTGTCGAGTTGTAGAAAGGGCTGACCAGCACATCTAAATCTGGGTTCATTTGCCTCCTGCGAGATTATCTGTGCTGCATCGAGCGGTATAAGTAAATCAAAGATGCTTCTCAAGGCTGCAGAAGTCGGCTGATCTCCAGACAAATATTTAGAAGGCAGCTTTGCCTACTCTGGCCTTAATCGTTTCCAACTGATTTGACTTATTCTAATTACAGCCTTTATGTTATAAAAGCCATTTTTATGTTGCCGGGGAGCAGTTTCATTGCAAATACATGAAATTTTGCTGAGTTTCCATTCCCATGCTGATTATGGAAATGGGACTCTGCAGCTTGCCTCTAATTAGAAAAACACACTGCACAGAACGTCAACAATTTTTAACATTAATAATGTGCCGGCAGTGTCCTTTTGTCTCTCCTGGTATCCTTTCTAGTACCTGACACCCGAGAGAGTGGGATCCACCAGGTTACAGAAAGCAGGGTTCACCTTCCTCCAGTTTGACAGCCCAGCACTCCTCCCTCCCTCCCTCCCCCCCCCAAGCAGAAGTGGCAGATTTGGAGAAAAAGGATATTAATTTAATATAGCGGAAGGGGAGGATCATTACTATTCTAGCACAGCTAAGGGTTAGTGCATTTGTTTCATGATTATAAACTTGGAAAATTCTAGCTTGGTAACACAAAGCAGCTTAAATGGGTTCTGTGGCAAATCGCAGGGTGCTCTGATCCAGCTCCTCTTTCTGGAGTCAAGAGATTTTATCATACATTGAAGGACAGCAAGAAGGAAATCCAATAATTTTCTAGATGCAACACTGAGCCTAAAGGTTCCAGACTAGGAGTCAGAGCTGAAGACTTGACATCTAACAGGTCCCTGGATGCCCTCCAGGGCCTGACAGAGCAGAAAGACCCTGTTGTTCTCACAGAGCCTCTATTTACTTACCTTTCAAATGGGTATGTACACACCTGTATTAAGGGTTGTTAAAGAATGAGGGATAATGCAATACCATTGTACTGCTCTGTACGTGCATATCCATCCAGCAGCTCTGGACTGATCTAGTGGACTCTCTCCTGATTTCAGACACCCTTGATCTTTGTTCAACTTTTACTTTTTATAAAATATCTATCACAAAGCCACACACATATGTCCAAACACAAGGATACAAGTTTCTCTATCACTTTAGCCTGGGTTGCAAATAGAAAGGGTAGAAAAATCAAAATGAAAATGACATGAACAACCAGATGTAGGAAAGTTGCCTGCTATCCATTTCAAATAGAAAAAGAGATACACCCCACAAACACACACACACACACACACACACACACACACACACACACAACTTAGGCAAAACAGGAGCAGCATGCAATGCAAAGGTACAACCTACTTTCACTCTGGAAAAGCTGCTCTGATTTATAGTCTCCTTAGCACAGTGGTCTATATATGTGGACAGAAGGTTCCAGGCTATTAGAAAAGTTCTGATTACACTCTTCCCAGAAAAGTGACTGAGTATACCTGGAGGAAAACTGGGTGCCAGATAGCAAAAGGGGTGAACAGCTGAGATGAAGTGAAAGAGCTTCAGTAGGTGCCACCTCCCCCAGGTCATTCTTAAGCCAGGTCCCTACTCCTGCTGAAAAACCCTCACTGAATATAGATGTTGCCAACCCAAGGCGGGCAGGCCCTATCTCCCCAACCCATAAGAGCCGGCTGTTCATAAAACATCCTTCCTGAAAGTGTGGTACAGAATCATCTTCACAGGAGAAACCTGGCAGATGGTTAACCAGATGACCCAGGGGAATATATTCATGTGATAATATATGCCATTGACAGGATGGGAAAGAGGGAAATGTCACCTCTGTAGTCCTGCTCTAACACATAACCCAAATCTCAACATCCTAAAAAAAAAAACAATGGAGGCACATTCTACAGAGCATCCAATCAGTACTCTGAAAAACTATCAAGGTCATCAGAAGCAAGGAAAATCTAAGAAGTAGTCATAGGCCAGAGGGGAGTAAAAAAAAGTTAACAAATATAAAATGGGATTCTGGGTGGGATCCCAGAAGAAAATGAATTAGTAAACGCTAAGGAATTTTGAATAAAATGTGTCTGTATTGGTTCACTAGTTGTTATAAACAAACTTCATTGATGTAAAATGTTAACAGTAAGGGGAACTAGGTATAGGGAACGCTGTATTATTTTGGCAACTTTTGCAGAAATGTAAAACTATCCTACAATGTGTATTACAAGGCTAAGCTACAGGGGCTTCTGGAGGCCTCTGAGAGTGCAGTGAGGGAGACCTTCTGGCTCTCCTGTTCTGGCCTCGGCCTTCTCACCCAGGCTCCCCTCCTGTAAGCCATGCTGGCGTGGTCTTCTGTGCTCCAGTGGCTTATGGAACCTTGGACCTGTGCTGCCATCTGCCAAGAACACCCTCACTCTTCTTTTTGTTCTCTCTGGTTAACACCTCCACGTGTCTTTACAGTCACTCAGCCCTGGCCTCTTCAGGAACAGTTTCCGAGTATTAACTGGTCATTCTCAATACTTTCACAGGTACCCTGTCCACAACCCTACCTGCTTCTTCAGTGAGTAACTGTCTCACATACATGCCTAGAAACCTCTCTAAACAGCTACAAAACTTATTTTCCTTTACCTTGTGCTGCTTGCCACTTGCCTCATCCCATAGCACACCAAAAGTATTAAATAATTTTAGGATGGATGGATGGATCGATGGATCGATGGATCAATGGATCGATGGATCGATGGATGTTTGGATGGATGGAGATTAGATGGATGAGCAGATAGATGGTGGGATGGGTAAGTAGATATTGGATAGATAGCTGGATGGAGAAACTATGTGGTGAATTATTCTATTGCATATAAGTTACCATGATGAACTTTCTCCCGGAAGACTTTTTAAATATGTGAAGTCTGAGTTCTGTAACTGCATCACAGGAGCCCCCTAGACCAGATCTTTGTTTGTCCATGAAGCCTGCAGCAAGTCTGCCTCACTCATCCTCCTGTATGCCATTTGAAAGTAGAGTCTACTTTTCCTATTGGATTTCATGTTCCTAATTATGAAAGCCTTGTCCTCTCTATGTGATAAAAATTCACAGCAGGAAAGCACAAGTCAGTATCTGTGTTAGAGGACTGTCTTTACTGTGGAACATGTATGGGTCAGAGCTGAGGGCCTGAGATAGGAGTGAACACATATTTATGACCACTCCTCGGATTTATGGAAGTTTGTGGTTACTATTGCCCCACTGGGGGCAAAAGCCTCCCTGTCTTTGTCCTATAGCTTTTGCCAAAGGCCATGGAAAGGTGGGCTTGGCTGTCATTCAGTGACTGCCTAGTGGATACAGGACCTCCTTTGGAGGGTTTCAGAATTATCTTCAGACTACACAGTAGTCATGGCTGCACACCACAGTGCAGGCGGACTGAATACTATTTACAGTGATTTTTTTTTCTGATGCATATTTAATCAGAAGTTTTTTTATAAAAGCATTAAAATACAGGGTCCCTTGTTAGATTTCAGGGAAGGGATGAATGAGATAATAATAAAAATTGTGTAGCACAGGGCATGGCTTGCAGCGGAGAACCAAAGAATGTCTGCTTCTACAGAAATCCTAATTCTGCCCTTGGAGTGCTCTAGGGGACAAGGAGGTAGAAGTCTGAAGATCCCTGCTACATGGGCCATGGTGGGTACAAACCCTCCCACCAGTAGATTTGAGAATATACACTTCTGTTGACCGAGTTCAATACATACACAAAAGCTAATATTCTTTGGCATATTCCTAAGTGTTGCTCTTTGCCACCATATTTATTATATGAACTACTGAAGGCTCACAGCAATCCATTTCCTTTCCACAAACCTGGAGCTTGGACTGAAAAAGTTTAAGTGCTGTGTGTGGTGACACAACCCTGCAATCCCAGAATTCTGGCATTCTGAGAGAGCAGGATCCAAAATTTAAACCTATCTTGGGCAGCTTAACAATTTAGAAAAATCCTGCCTGAAAAACAAAACAAATAAATATATACATTCTGATTTGTAGGAAGTAAATGGACATATACATATATATGTCAATTTGGGACATATATGGCTTTGGGACTGGCTAAACACAAACAGCTCAAAATCATCTTTCGTAATTGGCATGACCACGGGCTACGATATGGGACTAGAATGCTTACAGTGAACATAGTATTTATTAAAAGTATTTAAGTCTGCTAGATTAATGATGAGTTCATTTGCCTGGATTATAGCACTAGTGGAAGGCAGAAACGTTTAAGACTCCATTCATTCAGTCAATTTATTTTTAAGCACCAATTCTTCCTAAATACCTATTTTAGACTTGGGATAGAAGCATGATAACAAATGGCCCTTGCCCAAGGGAAGTTTTTCCAGTCTCTATGAGAGTATACAGCCATAATGTTTCCATACATATTAGTTGGATCAATGCAGGAGGAAGGAAGAAAAGCATGAGCCGCAACTGAGAATAGGACTGAAGAATGATCTTTCTCCAAGAATGAAGACTACAATGTTCCCAAGAGAAAAGGTACATTCACCACCTTCTGCTGTGTCCCCATTGGTTACCTGGCATGTTTGCCAGACCCTTTCACCCCTTGGCCACCCATTTCCTGCTCAGCTGCTCAACGAAACCTTGTCCTAGGCTCTTCAATATCAGAGCTGACCCAGGAAGTAGTCCCTGCCCTCTTTGAAGAGGAAGAGGAAAAAGCATCCAGTACATGCAACATCCCAAGCATTAGAGCAGAGATGTCCAGGACACTGGCAGAGAGAGGAAAGCAGGCTGAACAGGGACCGGGTTTTGTGGTCCCATCAGGAGTCTTGTCTGAGAACATAATCCTTAAATTAGCAGCTGCTGAATGAGAATAGGTTGAGGAAAGGAGATGCAAGGGGGCTGTGCAGAGCCCTTGAGACGCCAGAACATTCCAGCATAAGGAGAAGGCTGAGCTGGGGGGCTAAGGATGAGCAGAGCTTGGAGTGACCGGAGGGGATGCAGCTCTACCTTTTTGTCAAAGGTCTCCTACCAACTCTGACACACAGGACTGCTAACAGCAAGGGGTGTCGAGGAAGCCTCCCCTTGCTTACCTTCCTGGCCGCTCCCAAGGGAGTGCAGTCCATTCCCACATCTTCGTTAGCATAGGACAGATAACCCTCCACCACTAGGGCTGTCTCCCATCACAGCAAGAACAGTAATACAGACCCTCAATGGATTTCAGTGAAGTACCAGGTTCTGTGGTATGCACTTTATTACCTACATAAGAAGGAGGTAGTGGTTTTTCTTTTTATTACTATTGCTGCTGTTGCTAATATCATTGCTATTTTTCCATTATAGGATAGGAAAACTGAGACTCAGAGAGAGGATCCAAGTTGTCTGTTTAAAGCATAAACAAAACCTCCTATGGATGGTCCTGTGATCATCTATCTGAGCAAAGGCTTCCAGCCTTCATCATTTGGTTGTTGCCAGAGGATCACTTCTTATAAGCCATATTTGTTGTGTGCAAGACTTGCTCAGTGAAAAAGCTAGGGGCTGGGGGGATGGCTCAGTGGAATAAGTGCTTCCCTGGCAAGCACAAGGGCCTGAGTTCAACCTCTGGTTCCACCAAAAAAAAAAAAAAAAAAAAAAAAAAAAGAAAAGAAAAAGCTATTGTGCAATCAATGACTATGCTCTGGGAACTCCCAGGTTTTGAGGACACAAAATGATAAGAAAGTCCTGACTTTAAAGGGAAAGGCACATAAACATCATTATAGAACAGGATGCATCCATTGTGCAAGGATCAATAAGGAGCCTGGATTTGGTGGGAGTGACAGATTTGCTGGGACTATTCCACCCAGAGGAGACAACTCCTGAGCAACAAAGACAGGAGGAAACTTCCAGAAGAACAAATGAGTAAACGAAGACTACGACTGGAATGTAAAAAAAAAAAAAAAAATGTGTGGAAGTACCTGTGACTAAAACTGTTCATGGAACATTTAAAGCAGTTTGGATAAAATAGGAGAAAAAAAGACTGAATTATAAAAGGTCTGAGAAGTCAGTTTCAAATTTGGGACTTTCTTCTGAAGATAATGGGGTGCATGCATCCTTGTCAGCAAGGGGTTGCAGTGTGCATTTCACATGTAGCAAAGACCAAGCCTGTCAGAGACTTCGCCAGTGGTTCTCCAAGTGTGTTCTCAGATGAGCAGCATCAGTATCTCTTGGGAAATTGCTAGAATGCAAATTATTTGGTCCTGCCCCAGACCTATTGAGTCGGAAACACTGAGATTTTTAACAAGCCCTCCCGGGGACATGGATGTGTGCTCAAGCCTGAGACCCACAGTCCTGCCCCGGATTCTGCAGACTTCGGCACACGCTCCCCCACTTCTGCATACACCCCTCTAGCACAGCGTCCGCAGGCATTGTGTCACTCTGACTTGCAGCCTGAAAAGGTGTCCTGCTGCTATTCTAGCTCCTCTCAGAGGACAGATAAAGTGTGCATAGGTCCTGTCATGCTCCCTTTCCAGGGTCACCTCAGAGCCCCTGAGGCCAAGGCAGACACCTAATTCAACTCTGCTGGAGAAACTCTCCCGCTTTTATTTATTTATTTTTGAATGTATTTCGTACAGGGTCTACAGGGTCTCACTACACAGACTGGACTGGTAGTGATTCTCCTGCTTTTAGGCTCCTAAGCACTGGGATTATAGGTGTGTGCCACCACGCCCTGTTCAGGCCCTATCGCAGCGTGCCCCAGGGACAGGGCCAGTATTACAGGTCAGGAATTGAACCCAGCTCCCTGAGTCAGCCTACACAGGTACTTTAATTTGATGGCTGGCCCCAAAACTTTGCCTCTGCTGTGTCTGTTGGTCTGCAGAACAACAAGCCTTGCCCACCTCCCTCACTGCCTGTCCAGCTTTTGCAGCAGCCAGGTACAGAGGCTGCTCAGGAGCTCATACTGCTGCTTGCAAACTATCCCACACTTAGAGCTGGCTGAGGGCATTCCTGAGGAGGTGAATTAACAGGAAAACAAGCCCAGCTTGGTAGCCTGGGCCCTGGTGCCCCAGAGCTGGGTGTTAAGTGGTGCCTGGTCCTCCCCTCTAATCATCTCTTGTTAGCTGCAACTATAGGCAAATTGCTAGCGAGGATTAAGTGGGGAGACGATGCCAGGATCACTGTCAAGAAGAAAAAAGACTCAATTTGTAGAGCAATCATGACTCTGTAATCACTTCTTGAGGAGCTCTTTTTGGCTGTTTGCCTCACGAAGGTGTGGACCCAGCCCAGGCTCAGGTGGGCCTACAGCGCATGCGGCTTCATCTCTGGCATATTAAAATGATCACTCCTTAAATGAGATAAGCCTAGCTATTAACAGGGCTTTGCCTCTGTGGGTCTCTCCCGACATCCAAGGCCCAGAAGCTTCCATGAACAAATGAACACGGATGTGCATAAACAACTGATCTGCGCTTATGAATAGAACACATTTCTCTGAACAAGTAGGGGAAGCTGGCAAGAGGCTTTACCAGGGAGCAAAGACCCCTTTCATTTACCTCAATGTGTACATTGCCTGCAGCAAATAGAAACAAAATAACATGGCAGTATTTTAAGAAGAGCTACACAATACAGTGTTTGGGAGGAGGGTACTGGGAAGGCACATTGTCTTGTACCAACTCTGGAGAAGGTATTTTTTAAAGGGGGAAGAGGTCTTCTCTTTTCTAAGTGTTAGGAGGTCTTGCCCAGGTGGATTAGTATCTACTTTGAAAGATCATTCTCAGAGCATAAAAACATCACTATCTGTGGACATATCTCTGGAGAAGTTTGGGAAAAGAATTAATGAGAGAAACCCATGTCATTTTAGAAAAAAAAGAAAAATATTTTGGGGTGGGGACATAGCTCAGCATCTTCTTGGCAAGGACTTGGATTCAATCCCTGATTCCACGTGCCATGCTGGCCCTGGAACCCTGGGCACTTGGTGCCCACTGAAACTGGGTGTGGTGGTGAACGCCTATAATCCCAGCCCTGGGGAGGCTGAGACAGGAGGATCACTATGAGTCCAAGCTACATAGCAAAACCCTGTACCAACTAAATAAGTAAAATAGACAAAAGATTTAAAAAAACACCAAAAAAAAAAAAAAAGAAAGAGAGAAAAACACTCCACAACTTCTAAATAAAGGAGAGGGTCAGAAAGAAGGTGATATTTAAAGTAGCAGCAGGATTCATTCAGATATAAATGCAGTTGTAAGTCCTTCTAAGAAAGGTACCTTGTCTCTGAAATTCTTAAGTAAAAGAGGCTTTGAGGAAGTACCCCAGTACATGGTGTCAAGGGAGGAAAGGGAAGAAGGGGCTAGGGGAGGAGGGGAGGAAGGGAGACAGAGAAGAGAACAAGGAAGGAAGAAAAGTCAAGATGATACGAGTCAGCAAGAGCCAGTTCCGATCCTTGTTATTCAATAAATACCAGTTGTTTTTTTTTTAATAAAACATCATAGTGTTAAAAGAAAAAAAAAACTCTCATTAAATCTGTATTTTCTAAATAAACATTAAGCAAGGTTTGAATTTTAGCAAGCTGCAGAAAAAGGCCCTTTAAGACATAATTTCTTCATTCTTTCTAAATGTCCAAATGAGATCATTTCTCTGTAGTACATACACTTGCCATGAACAAAAATGAAAATTCAAAATCAGTACTCCAGATGCTCAGCACATGAAGATTTCCTAAAACCTCTTTATTTTGATTTCAAAATAATCAGCACAGAAGACTACACTGTATTTGCACCATTGTAATTTCAAATGATACTCTTCTTTGTGCCTGAACTTCCAAGAATCCCCTTACTACTGAAGTATAATTTTTTCTATGTCCTTCTCCAATTTTACCTCACCAGTGACTAGGTCCAAATAATATCTGTTATTCTCACAGAAAAACTTGAAATCTGAAGAAAAATTAATTGGGGATGCAGGATAGTAGTCTGCTTGCTCTAAGCCCATTCATCTGGTTTTCTTTTGGCAAGCTGGAGGTTTATCATCTC
Organism: Ctenomys sociabilis; assembly: GCA_004027165.1. Taxonomy (NCBI): domain Eukaryota; kingdom Metazoa; phylum Chordata; class Mammalia; order Rodentia; family Ctenomyidae; genus Ctenomys; species Ctenomys sociabilis. Next base: position 109,036 of record PVKA01000265.1, on the reverse strand, counting down.
CTTCCTCCTTGTGTACCATCCTGTCTGTGTTATGCTGGATGGTTACATATAGGCAGAGCAGACACACGGTCACTACAGGCCTGGGGGTGGGCATGATGCCAACATATGGCTGTCATCAGCAAGCTTCTATTCAGTAAGACAGAGTCAAGTGTAAATAACATTAAAATGTCTAGCTGCTTTCTCTGTTTTTTTTTTTTTTCTTTCAAAATAAGGCAAAAAATCTGATGTCTCTACTACAGGAGTCCCTATATCACAGTATAATTCTTTTCCCTCAAAATTCACTACTAAGAATCTTAAAAGTGCTTTTAAAAAGACCTAACACACACACACACACACAACACACACACACACACACACAACAAAGCAAGAGGACAATCAGCTTGGAAGATTTTTCCTGCTTTGTGCTTATATTATATACAGAGAATCATTAATGTGCATTGTAAAATGTCTTCAGTTCTCAGTCCTATTAGCTGTTTGGTGCGTCCAGAAAATCTTTAAGATGATGGGCTTCTTGGAAATAAACACAAGGTTTCCTTCAGAGAAATGGGCTCATTGCCAACAACAGCTTTTGTAAACAAAACATATAGTGCCCCTGCCTTTCTGCTATATGATGATGTGAATTTCAGAAAAGAGAAGTTTGAAGAGGGAGAAGGAGTACTCCAAACAGGAGAACCCCACGCTGGGCTGAGCACGGTGGGTAGGAAGAGTCCCTACTTGTTTTTCTGTTCCTTTTACACTAAGGAGACCTAAGCAGGTCAGCAAATCAAAACCCAGAGTCCATTATATCACATGTGTGATACAAAAAACACAAGTCACCAACACAAGTGTCTACCTGTGCCCATGATCAACATGAGACCCTCCTTCCCAAGGGCTTGAAGTCCTGGCTGGTGAACTGAGGACAGACAGTGACAGAAGTTTCCATGCAAAGTGTCCCCAGCTTACAATGTGCTCTGAAGCACTCCCAAATCTGCCTTCATAGTCTTTCTCTGTCTGTCTGTCTGTGGCTCTCTTTGGCACTTTCTGGCTCTCTTTCTCGCCTGCAATCTTGCTCTTTCCGTCTCTCTATGCACCAGCACCAGTGAGAAGCAATGTCATGAGTAAACTGAGAACTCCCGTACTTCTCTATGTGGCAGCTGAGGCTGGAATGGAGGCAGTCACTCGGGAAAGTGGTCTTGCTTTTCAGGTCACTCCTAAAAGAAGGCCAAGTCTGCTCTGAAAACACAGCAGGGCTCAGACTCCTGGTGACCACTCGTTCTCTCACACCTGTGCTCATATTCATTCTCTCTCACTCTCCTCTCCCTCCTGCTTTCAGACAGAAATCCCAGCGGGAAGAGGCAAACTCACCACAGGTGTGCAGCCAGCAGCACGAGGTGGGGTGGCCAGGCATCAGTGCACGGTGCTAGTGGTTAGTTCCATGGGCAAAAACGCGGGCCACACAGGGGAAAAGAGGGATGCAGGGGCTTTGCAAAGGCAAAGAGAAAAGAAGCAGGAGGAAAAGCATCAGGAATATGTGCAAAGAAAAAAAAAATAAGGCAAAGGGGATGGGAAATTAATAATCCAACAAGCAGGTTTCCTGTGTGTTATTAATCACACTGCCTCGCCCAAGCCGCAGAGGAGCCCAGAGCAGCACATGGAAGGGGAGGGGTTTGCACACCATTGGTTGCCTCTCCACACTCCTATACATCGCAGCCAATCCTCCCTGTGCCTTAAGGTACAGATATATCTGGGCTGCAGCTGCAAACCTCTGGAAGATGAAAAATCATGCTGTGTGAGTAAGGTACTGCTCCGTCCGGTTAATGCACTATAAACTTTATTTGAGCTGACTTCTCATTTGATCCCCCTGTGACAGGGTCAGGGAGCGCAAGCAATTCCACCCCAAATCATGCCATAATCGAATTGCTGCCTATTTCCCGAACCTATAATGAAAAAGGCAACCGAAATAATGCAGGTAATGTTGGCGGCCTCCCTTGCCTGTCGGACATTATTATCTCCGACTGCTTGCCACCATTTCCCCGTGCTCTAACAATGAATATATTTCACAGCTCACTTGCTCTCCTGTGTGGGTGGCATGGTATAGACACCTACATGATAGGAAAAGAAATCTAAAACAATGAGGCAGCTTCTGAGTGCCGTGCCTAGCTGGAGCAGATTTATCCAAGTGCTTCACACACATACACATACACATACACATACACACACACACACACACACACACATACACACACACACCAACAAGCTGGCAGGGAGAGGGTAGAGTCCAACGACACAGGCTCAACTAACACCAACTCGATTTCTCTTTGTCTCTTTAAGCTCCAGCTTCATCACCTACAGCATAATAACTGGGAGTGCGGCTCCTTTATCACTCAGATGCTCAGATGGTTTTTATACTATTTTCTCCTCCTGCACAAAATGAGACAGATATAGCTTTAGGGACTGGGTATAAGATAAAATAACATGCCTACACACTCTACCTGAAAATGTCTTTTGAGGACTCATTTCTCCCTTGAAAAGGTTTAGAAAAATCAACACTCTCTATTTGCATGCCCTTAAAAAATATAATTCCACATCCCATGATATTTTGCTTCTCCAAGTGCTGATGGCAGCAGAGTGCAACAGAACAGAAACTCAGAGGCAAAAGGTACAATGTGGACTCCTTCTTTGTACCATTGCCCTTTTGTGGCAGCCACCTCCAGGCCAGTGGGGATGCGCATTTGACATCCTGTGTATCTGCAGCTTCTGGAAGCTGTGACTGATTGAGCGCTCTGCAGGATTCCAGCACTATCTTTTATTTGTCCTACCAGTAGGTTCAGTTCACTCCCGAGCAGTGACTTTGAAACTGTTAGACATCAAATCCCCGCTGTAGAAAACTTGGCTGTGCCTAAGAAATATTGCTGTTGTCTAAACCATTATCACTAAAAACCCAGGCTGCACTTCAACCTTGAAAGTCTGTATGTTTATAGATCTACAAGTATGGGCAGTGATTTCCTTGAAAGGATCCATTAAGGTGGAGAGAGATGCTCACTACAAATATGTGTAGTTTATGAATCATAAACAGATGGCACTGGAAATCAGAAGCAATGAGTACCCAAGAGCAGTCTTTTCCTAATGTGTCAGCTACAACACACAACTCTCTCTTCTTCATTTGTCTTCTTTTTCTTTTAAATATAGGAACTATGCTCTGTGATTTTTTATTAGACATAACTTTCCTGGTCAATAAAATCACCATCCTTGCCTTGGCCCTGCGTTTTAATAGGAAAAAAAAAAAAAAAAAAAAAAAAAAAACAGCTGTAGGAACCACACAGCTGCAAAATCAGGTGAGGGTCCTGTGAGGTGGGTGTAGACCTCCTAAATGGAAATCACTACACTTTCCTTTTCTAGGTAGGTCCCACTGAAGGCAAGGGCAGGACCACATTTTTTAAAAACATACATAGTTTCAAGAGTCTATGCTGACATACACAAAGAATAAGTCTTTAAAATACTGAGCACTATGAGTTATAAGAGAACAGATCTTATAAGGAAAAAATCAATATAAAGAAAAAATACTCCCGATGTAATTGAAGTCATACATTTGTACATGACTTCTACTATATGCCCAATTACTGCTATTTATCAAAGAGCAGACAACATTGAAACTGGCAGCATGAAAAACAAATTTTACTAAGTCAGAGGGAAGAAGATCATCAGAAAGAAAAGGAAAAAAGAAGACACAAATAATAAATAATTCAATAATCTCGAAGAAAGCTCTTGCAGAAAAGGCCTGGCTGATTCAAACATCAGAGATGCGTCTGACAAGAGACGTATTGATTTAGACAATTCTATCATCATTATTCCAGCCGGAGTCCTTCACAAAAGCTGCTCTCTTTGGTCCTGTTTTTATTGCTGTAACTACCACCCTCTTTCCTATACCTCGATCACTTTGAACTGGTATTCATTACAACTTAAATCTTAAGCCTAAGCATAAGATGATAAACAGATTCCCTGCCTCATGTTTGGAGAACACAAGGGCTTAGCTTCCTTAAAATCTAATAGGATGAGAGGCTATTTACAATCTGCTGAAGATTTCTGCACTCTATGGCATAGGGCATGTGCCTATCTGTATAATTAGCCAAGGCAGAGTAGCTAGATTCAAGGGAGACTATAGATCCAAAGCAAACATTACTCACATCTAACAAAGAGTTGTCAAAAGCAGAACGGGAAAGTGGACCACAGAAGTCCCCTTACCCTTCAAAGGCTACGAAGGGAAATGCATTCTTTCCTGCAAAGTAGGTTCCAAAACTATTACTTATTCTTCCAATCAAATCAATAGAAAGAAAAAATAAAACAGAAAGAAAAGAAATTCAACAGTAAAGAAGGAAAAAAAAGAAGGAAAGAAGAAAGGGAAGGCTGGAGCAAGGGGAGAGGGAGGGAGGAGGAATAATGAAAGGGATGGAAGGCTGGATCATTTGAGGTCAATTCAGATCACTAAAATACAGTGATATAATTAGAGGATAGAAAAAAAAAAACAGGCCTGCATTAAGCATCTGCAGAGAGCAGAACTATTTCTTCAGTGTTCGATGTGTTAATTACAAGCAGATAGGAGGTGCCACGGAAAATTAACAGTCTTGCAAAGGCCTGAGAGGTAAATAGGGAAAGCGGGAGCTGCAGGAGGGTCAGGAGAGCAAGTCAGTTTTGAAGAAAGATAAAAGAACCGTCATGTCCCTGACGCTCTGGAGAGGGGAAAGGGCAGTGGGCCCTGTTATCATCAGTTAATTAGGCAGGGGGTCCACGCTTGCATACTCCGCACCGTTTGCCATGGTAATCAGATGTATTATTCAAATGCACAGACACAGGAAAGCCGTGGTGGGCCTGACAATCAGCCCACACCAAAGTGCTGGGTGCACTGAGCCAAGGAGCTCTGCCCTCCACGTGCATAAGCGAGGTCTGGACATCTTTCTTAGCTTCAGATGAGTGAGCGGGGAAGGCACTCTTGAAATTCAGCACCTCCAGGCCCAGTTTTCTGCCCAGCTAAGGTGAGAGCGATTGAGGACAAAATCGGAGAGACCATTCAGGTAATGGGTGCCACAGAGCAGCCAGTGAGGAGAAACACAAGGCAGGGCTTATCTTGTCTATTGAGAGAGCTCAGGAAGATTCACTGGCTACTTTACTGAGAGGAAATATGAACAGAGCAGGGAGGGAGAATGGGAGAAAGGGAGAGAGAATGAGAGAGTGAGAGAGACAGAATATGAGAGAGAACATGAATGGGAACACAAAATGAGAGATCTAGAGTAGACAACATCAACATCACCTTTTTCTGAGTTTGCAAGAATAGGAAGATGAAAGCTCCCCAATTCTAAACTTAGAGGTTGTATGGCAAAGCACAGTTCAGCCCGAAGCTTCCTTGGTATTCCATACCCAGGGCTCACTGTCAACTTACAGGCAGTGATTTCACAACAACACACACATGATCATGATGATGAAAGAGGTGCTTTCCTCAGAGACGCAGAGGGCCTCATCTCCACTTGTGGTTTGACTCACCCCGGAGGGAGGAACAGTGGGTATTGCATATACTTAGCCACTCAAGGACACAATGTGCGTGGATAGGAGCCAAGGGTCTTGGCCATGCATGCAACATTTCAGGAGACTCTGAAGCCATGGAAGCTTTACAGGAAGCCTCCATCCAACCCCAAACAGCATACAATTCTAGTGGGGATATCCTGGAGGAACATCTTTAACTGGCAAATTTGTTGCCCAAATTACCTTTCATCAATACGAGGTAGAGGCCTCTAGGGTAGAAATTATGGGTTCTTGGTAGTCACAGGTTTTGCAGTCATAGATTCAACTAATTCCTGGTAGAAAACTCTTGTAAATAAATGGTGTCTGTACTGAACAGGTAATTTTTTTTTCCTTGTCATTATTCTTTAAACAATATAGTATAGCACCTATTTACATGACATTTACATTGCTTCAGGTATTGTAAGTAATCTAGACATGATTTGAGTCATATGTGAGGTTACACATGTGATATATGCAAATACTAGGCCTTTTTATAAGAGGACACAAACATTTCTGCATTTTGTGATTGGCAGGGGAAGCAGTGGCCCTGGAACTCAATCCTCCACATCACTGAGAGGAGATTGCCTTGATGAACCACTGATTCTGTAAGCTTGGTGTGGGCTGGGCTGGGCTGGCCTACAGGCAAAGACAAGGTTAGGGATGGGTAGAGAAAGCCATAGGAAATACCTTGGCTTCCAGTGCTCAAACATCAGTAAGAATCTCAGGGAGAGTTCCTACACTAGGACCTCTGGAGGTGGCTCTGGATTGCAGAGCTAGTTATGGGATGATGTCGGTGCACCCAACTTAAGAAACTCTCAGTGTAAGAAACCAGCAGTACAAGGGACATGGGAGATGACAGCACATCCAAAGCAGGGCAAGATGCATACAGCCAGAGAGATCTTGCCCTGGCTTGATCAGTAACCACACAAGAATGCAGAGAAGTGAGAAGAGTGAAAGTTGCCCACGCATTTCACACATCACTCCCAACTTGACAGCAGTTTAGATGTGGAGGGGGGCTTGTCTGAGGTGGGGAGAGGGAGGTGGTGGTTGTCACTCCAGTAAGCCTGGGCCCCTGGGACTGGGAATGTCCAGGGTGACAACTATGGTGGCAGCACAACAAACAACACAGGTATAAATATGCACAGGAAGGAATGCATATGGAATTGGGGAACTCTGGGTAAGTTGGGATGAACCACATCCAGGTCCACTTCCTGCTTACGATGTGGAAGGGCGGACAAGCAAGATTTCACCACTGAGGAGGATGAACCTGTGGGGAGAATGTGGGGTCATTCACTTGTGTCAGTTCTTACAACTGGACTTAATCCACCAAATATCCCAAACACGAGGAAACAGTTCTAAGAAGAATTCCAGCTTTGGAGCCATCTCGGGTTCCTTTTCAATCATGATTCTCTGCACATGTTACTTCTATTAAGGCCCCGATTATAAAATGCTATAAAATGTAGATAATAATAATGCCTCCTCCAAGGTTGGCTGTGGGAGTTCAATGAGATAATATGTGTTATTTGCCTAAAACAGTCCCTGGCATTTAGCAGTGCTTTGATGCATGATAATTATTATCACAAGCATCATCAACATCATTGGTGTTGTATACAGACAGTTTCTAAATATGTGTGGATAAGTGGAAGAGATTAAATATGTGCACATTGTCCTCAGGATTGCCTGACTCTCAAAAATGAGTGGGGATGGCAAAATCTAAGATGTGTCACTAACCAAGATGATGTCTCCCGCCTTGGAGTCCCGCCCTGGAGTCCCCAGGCCCTGTTCTGCCATCTGTGCCCCCACACAGGTTACTTCTGTAGCTCCGAGCCCCAAAATGCTGCCCTTCGCTTCCACCATGACCCAAACAAACTTGCTCAGAACCCACCCTGTGTGCAGCATCCCTCCCACTACAGAGTAGGTCTAGTTCCTGTCCAGCCTTTCTTCCTCCTGGTGATCAGCAGGCGTCTGAGGTGACTCCCGGGCACTCAATCACATCAGTTAAGCACCACGGGGAGGAACAATGAGGAATAAAAGTCTCCGTTCTGATCAAATTAGTTGGACATAGGTCAATAGAAAGCTTTGGTGTGTCCGTAGGCTTGGAGTCTATAGATTCCAAGCACAGAGTCATCTGAGAGACAGAGAAAAGGAGAGTGAGGGGAGAAATAATATCTATTTCCTTGGCAGAGAGATTTCCTTTTATTGAATCTGTCACTTCCCATTTCGGTTAACAAACTGCTGAACGGAGCTCATCGTCGGGCAAATATTACAGCTCCCAGGAATACAAAGTGTGAGCAATCATTCCAGATTGGAGCTTTTATAGAAAAGAATGGGTGCGGTCAGAAAAGAGAGAGCCAGGGATTTTGCATGCTAGATGGGAAGCCCAGCTCTGTGGAGAGGTGGCCTGGGAAGGAGGAAAGGTAACATCTTGAGTCTCACCCACTGTACTCGCCTCCCTTCTAGACTACAACCAGCCTAAGGCTGATAGCAAGCATTGCTGTTTCCAAAGCTTTTGCAGGGAGCCCATAAAAAGGACAGTTGCATTTTCCCCAGGAGAGTATGCTAAATTTGGACTTGAATAACTTCAGAAAGAAGGGTCTTGGAAGATTTTATTTTACTTAATTTGCTATTGCTTTCTTCTACCTTTCTGAACTGGAGATGTAACACAGTCATTGCTGGATACACAAGAAATGGAAGCCTCCTTTTTTCTCTCAAGAGTCAGCTAGTCATAGTTCTTGTGGAGAGTCACTGTCCTTTCTGAGAGGGAACAGAAAACAAGAATGGAGAGCTATTGTGTTGTTAATGATGGCAGGCATTTTATTTGCTTAGTATGTTAATCAAATCTACAGAGCTAGAAAAAAGGTTTCAAACTGGAGCCTGCCTTGATTCCACAAGCCCATTCTGTTCTTCTGTGATCTTTGTCTGCGATGGCTGTCAGCTTCTGGCGCTCTGGCTCACAGTTCACCCTGCATCTACATTTAGCACCAAAGCACCAGCTGCTTAGCAGGCAGCGCATAGCTATTTATCCTGGATTACAATGCCAGCCAGTGGTACCTGAGGTTAGGCATATTTCACATTCACCCCCAAAAACTATAAAATACCAGGTGCACAGCTCCTGCTGTTAGGGGATTTGAATGTATATTCAGATTTGGAAATCACACATGGTAAAATTATGAAAATGAAAAATCGTAACAGAAGGTTTTCCTCTTACCAGGATTAAGGCAAAATGTTTGGTGCAATTGAGGACCTGGGAAATGAGTGATGTCTGACTCCTTCTGTGTCAGAAGCTGGGTGACATGGCCAAAAGAGCCAGCATAACCAGGCAAGTCACACTCTTCCTTCATAACATGGGATGATAGGCTCTCCCTCGAAGAGTTGTTATGGGCATTAGAAATAATATTTGGAAACTCCTAATTATCATATTGGGATTAGATCTTCCACAAGGTATAATATACTGACTGGTAAATCAAAGCTTCCCATAAGAAAACCTACTATAGATAATGACAATACATCTCTGCTGAAGTGTAAAGCTTACATTACAGAGAACCAAACCTGAAGTGAAATTCCCTTACTGTTTATAGTGTTTCCTCTTTCATGTCATCTTCTCTTCTCAACCAACTTTCATTCCCCTCATGACCTGGCTGCTCCTCCCCCACGTATTCATTGTGCACACGTTATGTCCTGCTGGTCAGCTCCTTGGGGTGAGGGCTTTCCATGCCCACTCAGAAACTCTGAATAATTAAGTGAGGTGTGGGTAGACTGGCTGTAGACCACCTGAAATGGAACAGCAGGGTGTTTGTGACGTGAGGTCTACAGTCCCCATGCCCCCAAACTTGCAGAAGTAGAACACCCAGAGGGAGCATCTGGGACTTTGTTTCCACTCACAGAGTAGGTGACGCTGGCCAACACCACCTGAGAATCGTTTTTCTGGAGTTAAGAAAGTAACGACTATTGCACTACCACAGCACACCGATCTTACGCACATCCACACAGGGAGAATCTGAATTACTCTTCGTAAAACCAGAAGAGATGCACACAAATATCCCCACTGTACAAGCCCATGGGCTTTATGACTTGCGCCTGAAATCATCTGACTACTAAATAATGAGACCATGGGACTCGGCTCCACCCAGCCACCAATATGACACTGGGCAAGCTAAGCCTTGGACTCCTCAATCCCAGTATTCCCTAGGTCTCATATGAGTTCTATCCATTTACTTTTCAAGCATGGTTGTTCTCCTTTTAATCTTTTTCACTCCTGAATTTCACACTCACAGAACAATATTTTGTGGAGCTATATTTTGTATTATAGACCATTAATGTGTGAGGAAATACAAGGCCCCAAATATAGTGCTGTTAGAAAGCAAAGCATCTATGGAAGAATGCAGAGGACCTCACAGCAGGAGAGCTTCCCAGGGTGCTCCTCAGGCCAGCAGCATCCCTTCCTGAGAAACACACACTTCTGGGGCTCCCTCCCACAACCACTGAACCGGAGGGACTGACATTCCAGTTTTTACCTGTTCTCCAGGGGAGTACAGGACCCACAGCTAAAGAGGAAACATGAGCAAGGAGAGGATAACAGGACAGAAAGAATTTCCAGGGAAGAGAAAAGGTTTAGGGGTTAAGACTCACACTGAGGCAAGGAAGAGTCATTGGAGGGGTGGGGGCAGAGTAAGGATGGAATGAGCCTTTGTCCTGGGAGACATCGATGCTAAGCAGTCCGACATCATCCGGGATGCCTGTGCTTCCTGTTGTGCTTCCTGTGGTTGGTTCCCCAGTGAAAACATTCTATGGCACAGTCTATTTGGGAAAAGATGCCTGATAGCAATCCACACAAATCTGTTGATGCTGCCTACAAAGGCATAAGTAGCATTAAAATTAATGCCACAAACTTGTAAAAGAGAAAACTTCACATCACTATGTAAGAATATCTTATTTAATTAAATCTGCAAATATTTATTTGATACTTATGTGCATACTAATGGTTTTATCCTTTTAAAAAGATAAACATTAGCTGGGCATAGTGGCTCTCATAATCCCAGCTCTTGGGAGGCTGAGGCAGGAAGATTTTGGTGCATCCAAGACCAGCCTGGATTATAAAGTAAAACCCTGTTTCAAAAAGTCAAAAGAATTCTACCACATGCCAAGGGCCCACTTACCCAGCCACTGAGTCTGAAGTGTGGGGGTGCATGTCTGTAATCCCAGTGCTGGGGAGGCTGAAACAAGAGGATCACTATGAGCTGCATAGTGAGACCCTGTACCCAATACTAAAAAAAAGTCAAAATAAGAAGCTTTTAAATTTTAGAATAGTTTTAAATTATTAAAATGATGGGAAGGCAGTATAAAGAGTGGTAAAGAATACAACCACGGTGACACCCAAGCTTTCCCACTGCTAACATCTCACAGCAGGAGATGCACTCTGCACAACTGAGGAAAAAGCACTGATGCTTTAACTGAATCCATGCTCTGCTCAGGTGTCCTCAGCTTCCACCGCCCTCCATTCTTCTGCGGCCACACAGTCCTTCCCAGGGCACCGCTCCACACCGAGGGGCTTGGACCCCTTCAGCTCCTCTTCCCTTCGCAGCCCCCAGCTCTCCCTCCCTTCTGTCACTCAGCAGCGCCCTGCTCTGTCATCTTGTCCGCTGCTCCTCAACGTGGATTTGTTCGGTGCTCTGGCACCATGGACTGGGGGAAGGAGACAGCCCTTGCTGCCTTCTGTTCTCCTTCCTGATTCTGTGTGTTTGTTATCTTTGTCAGGACTCCCAGGGTCTTGTTTCTTCTCTGAAAAGATGGAATGAAGTTCAGAGGTGAAAGATTTTGAAATCAGAACTCCATAAGTTACCAGAAAAATTGAAGCGGAGTTTTAGCTCAGTGATTGGAATGTGGCCTTATTGTCCTTTCTTCCCACACAACCCTCAAGGTGAAGTTGTCTGATGACCATTCTTGGAAATCCAATTTGATGGCCATTAGCCCACTTTTAGGTGGCTAGCGCAGATCTCTGAGGACGATTTGTTCTTCTCAGAAGTGGGTAGCTTGGACATAAAGTTTTATTTTAAAAAACAAACAAACAAACACCCTCATGTTCTTCAAGCTTGACAAAAACACAAGACCACCCGTGCAAAGTATGAACATCTGTCTAAAACTGTTATCCAACTGACAGAGCAGGCTAGAGCTTAATAACAACAGACTGCAGTCTTCATCCCTTGGGTTTTAATCCCACTTTCACTACTTAGTGGCCTGAGGCAGATTATCTCCATAGCCCCAGGTCCTCATTATCAAAACAGAGTTAATGCCAGGATCTCCCATAGAGAAACTTTGGGTCTAATAAGCCAATCAATGCATATCGATCAATGTTACGATCCAGCACTGTGCCATGCGTTAGCAGCCTCCCCATGCAGATTAGATATTATTTTTACAATGATTAATTTGAACCATATGAAAAAAAAGCAATTGTACAGATTAACGACTGCTGGATGCTGGCCACATCATAGAGTTCAGTCTGCTATTGCCGTCCTCATCCCTGAAAACACCAATAGAGATGTGGCTTGCGCTGGAAGGGAGGCCACTCAGAAGGAGGTGGGCAGCCAGGCCAGCCCTGCACTTGGCCTCGCTGAGGGAGCCCTGACAACTGGGACCACGGCCAGTACCTCCCTCCTTTCTGACAGCCTCCTCGGAGCAGACGCCTCCTCCTCCCATTTAAGACCTCACCGAGACTCCATTTCTCCACACTTCATTTTCCTCATTGCCTGGCCTCTGCCGTATCAAAGCAATGGGACTAAAGAGAAATTTCATAGCTCCCGACCTTCCACAAGAAATGCCCAGGAGCAAGGAATGAATGAAACATGATGAAATTTCATGAATTTTTCTAGAAAATCTAACTTTCAATGAAATTGAGGAGGAGAGGGTCAAGGAAATAGGCAGGAATAGAAGACCTGACCTGTGGTGATTGGATTACATTCCAGGCCCTGCAATTCCTTATTAAGACCATCCAAATGAATGTCATATATATTATGCACACATCCATATTCAGTGTGCACAGATCTACATGACTAAGGAGAGTGCAAAGAAATGCAGTTCACAAAACAAGTGGCAATAGCTTTTCGACACAATAGTGGTCTGAAGGAGTCCTCTGTTGTTTTCTCTGTTTTCTGCATTCAATAACAATGGGGAAGGGGAAAAGAAATGTCACCCTCTAACCACTAAAAATAAATACTTGTGTTCTATTCCGTTGTCTCCACAATGAATAAAACAGGCACGCGGGTTTATAATATCAATTCACAGGGCTCTTTCTGCTCCAGTGAACTGTTACTGAACGGTTCAGAACAAAGCTACAGGCAGATCGGACGAAGCCTTCTAACAGAGTTGACATTAGGCTCAGCCTGATAAGACCATATCAGAGCGCCTCTCATTCTCCAGCCCCTGTGATCACGGCAGCCGAGACAGAGAGGTGCTCCGGCTCATGCAACGTGATCACAGGCCAGCTCCGCAGAGCTGATCACAGCGCAGTGCACTGGGACCAGCAGAGGCTGAGGTGGGCAAGCTGAGGTCCTGACTGCAGAATGTTGAGACAAGCAGAGAGGCTTCGCCCAGGGAGAAGGAGCTGAAGAACTGGAAGCAAGGGGAGCTCTCCAGGATGACGAAGGACGTCCATCAGCAAGAAGAGCAGCATGTGAGCCCCGCAAAAGGATGCTGAAGAGTGGCAACCTATCTCCTTGGGAACAAGTGTGCACAACCAAGGAGTCCTGTGACTCTCTTACCTCAGGCACACTGGCAAGGCCCAAAGACACCTCTGGTTGTTACCAAAACAACCAAACCTGGTTGGACAGAGAGTTGCTACTGGCATTGAGTCGGAAGAGAACAGAGATGCTACTGAACATTTTGTAATGCACAACACAGTGCCTAAAATGTCAACAGGGAAGTGCTCTGCTCTATGAGATAACAGCTTTGGTTATCCATCTAGATGGAGAGAAAGCCTTATTAAGATTATCAACTCAGTTATCAGCAACAGTTATATCTCCATACTCAGGACAATCAATGAGCAGTTGGGAGAAGTGAAGTTGCTAGGAATTAGCTACTGCTCCACAAGAAGATTAAACACACTGTTATAATATGAGTGTATTTATGGGATATTTCTGGAGATGTACAGCTCACTCCCATTCATCTCAATGCAGTGACAGGTTTGAACGGTTTACTGTGTTCTCAGAAGATACATTCAACTTTTTTTTTAATTCCAAAATGAATACTGTCCTCCAGTTAAAATTCCCTTTGCTCAGGCTGTCACAAGTTACCGCAACGAGATACAATTTATCTCACTGAACATTGCAGAGGAAGTGTAGAATCCAAACAAGTTGAACGCCTGTCTCAATTAACTGGAGACTGTTATTGTTTGTGGTAAGGTCATTAATAGAGGTATACTGCACATATTGTAATCCAAAGAACATGCACATTCTGACAGCCAGTGAGGCCAGAGGGTGAAGTGTTCAGGTTAATCGAACTTTCTATACCACGACTAGGAAATGTCACTAATATACAATTGTCTAAAGCAAGGAATTCCAAATATTTTTCTGTTCAGGGTGAGGGTGTCGTATTTCAGGCATTGTATATTATGTTGCATTTATTCAACTCAGCCCTTGTAACATGAAAGCAGTTGATGAGATGATGTTTTCTAAACAAATGTGCAGGACTGTGTTCCAGTCAAGTGGTGTTTAGAAAAACAGTCTTGAAGGCAGATTTAGCCTGAGGCTCAGGTTTGCCCATCCCTGGTACAAATCTCAAAACCTGTATAATGCTAGAGCTTAATTGAAGCAATGGAATTGGAGAATGCGCAAAGCACTTGAAATACCTGTACTCTTTCCAGGTTATTACTGTGTGGATCGATTAGCAATGTACTAAGATGAGTCTTAACAGCAGTTAATACAGTGGGCAAGTTTTCATGTTTGGGCTGCTATAATACGCAGTGTTTCTTTAGTGTCTCTATTGTACCATGTTCTTCCATTTCCTAGAAAAATAAATGCAGGAAATACAAACTGAGCAATTATACCTCACGTCAAGTGCCAGAGTAGCATCTGAGGATACAGAAATGATCTTGATTTAATAATCATACCTGCCCTACGGAGTTTTAGAAGGGTTTGTTTGTGCACAGTTTTTCTCTGTAGAGTACACACATGTACACACAGGTACACACATACGCAAATTACTCATGATTTTGTAAATAAAATTCTACTTTGCAGCCTTATATTTCAAGTATTTCTACAGTGATGGCTATAAAACACATGAGGTAGGCAGAATGGGGACATTTATCCAAAAACACTTGCATTTGAATGCCTATTTTTCCTGGTAAAAGGAACTTCAAAGGCATGACAAAATTAGGATCTTGATGAGAGAACATTATCTTAGATTATCTGGGTGGGGCCAGTGTAATTACAGAGGTTCTTAAAAAATTCAAAGCATAGCGAATCACAGAGGTATTCTCTCAGAGAGAGAAAGAGAGAGACAGATAGACAGATGGACAGAGAAAGACAAAGACAGAGGCAAAGAAACACACACAGAGAGGTAGAGAGATGGAGACAGAGACAGAGACAGAGACAGAGAGACAGAGAGACAAAGGGACAGAGAAAGACAGAGACAGAGACAGAAACAGAGAGACAGAGGGATAGACAGAAGTGAAGATAGAGACAGAGATAGAGGACAGAGAGAGAGCGAGAGAGAGAGAGAGAAAGAGAGAGAGAGAGAGTGATTTGAAAATGCTACACTGATAGCTCTGAAGATTGAGGAAGGGATGAGGCGCCAAAGAACCCAGGTGGCTTCTAGAAACTGGAAAGCTCCAGGAAATGGACTCTCTCCTACAACTTCTAGCAGAAATCAGTCCTACAGATAATTCTGCATTGTAGCCCAATAAGACATATTTTATACTTCAGTCTTTAGAACTGTGATAGAGTCTAACAGTGTTTCTTTAGGTAATTGATTACAGCAGCCATGAGAACAGTAGCAGGTGTAGAACAACAACTATATGGCTGAAAAGTTGCATTGTAATATAGTAAGTTTTGAGAACTCTGGGAAATTTTGTTTTCCTTCTAAAGATTTTGGAAGACTGTCCAATTTACTATTTTGTGGAAAAAAAAAACAAGACATAAAAATGGGTTTCTTTGGGAAACCCAGTCTACACTCTGGGGCACAGACCAAGGGCAAAGAGAGACACTTGCTGAAGATATTTAAACGGACCAAACCCTGGGCCATCACAGTTTAGGTGACCCCAAACAATGAGTCAAGTGCCCTGGGCTTCAGTTGCTCCATCCATATGGTGGCCTAATAATTTCACACTCAACATTACTTCTGTTAGTGCTGAAAAACAATGTGAGCTAAGCATTCAGCACGTAGTAGGCTCACTACATGGAGCATCTCTTTATTTTTTATTCTTTTGGGGGTTATTTCCTTGCCAACTCATAATGTATTAAGTGTTGTGATTGAAATGAGCTTTTCCAGCACAATCACAGTTTGAAAGACTTTTTTTATTTGTAATTTGTATTTAAGGGAACACAACCATTTGCCAATAAAGCTTCCATCTCTACAATGAGACTTCATCTTTCAGCACTACAAGCAAGGATCGCATACTACAGTGAATGTTTAAAATTTTAAAACAGATTACAGAGAAAATTACATGTCCTTATACCCCTTGAAAGACTCTCCCTCTCTTCATGCACATGTCCCATAAATCTTGCCGTGTTCTGAAGCAGTTCTGTCAGTCCTTTCTTTAGAAGTTTCTTTAAGAGTGTGATCAAAAGGCTTGCCAGGCAGCTCAGCAAATTAAAGCATCTGCTTAAGCAGATACAAGAACTGGGGTTCAATCGCCAGCAACATAAGCCCTGCTGACCCCACTCCTGGAGTATGCTGAGATGCTGACTGAGACTGGGCATGGTGGAATGTGCCTATAATCCCAGTGCTTGGGAGGCTGAAAATAGAAGGATCACTGTGAGTCTGATCCGTGTAGTGAGAGCCTGTAGACCTTGTACTAGATACATAAAACAAATAGTGTGATCAAAAATACAGTTAACAGGGAGATAGCTCAATAAAATAAATGCTTGCCTGGCAAGTGCAGGCTCCTGAGTTCAATCCTCGGTAATGCAAAAAACAAAACAAAACAAAAAAACAGTTAATGGTGCTACCAAGTGCCATTAAATCTTTTTCCACCCACATTATTCACCAGAGCTGGCCGTGTGTGATTCTGGCTCCTCTCCAAAGTCCAAATGACCATGCAAAGAAAATGCTTTGAATCAGTTCAGGACACTGACACAGCCAGATAGTACAACCAGTGCAGGCCTGAGACAGGAGGAACACAAGGTAGAGAGCCCTGCCCTGGCCACCTAGCAACTTGGGCACAACACCATCTCAAAATGAGAAATGAGAAAAAGAGGGAGGGAGTAGCTTAGTGCAAAGACTCTAAATTTAAACTGGGTTTAATCCGTAGGAAAGAAAGAAGACAAGAATGATGGGATACTTGGTTTCAAGAAAGGAGAAATATTTGAGGGAGATTAAGGATAATGTGTCATTCAAGGTAATAATACTTTAAAAAATTTAAACACACCATATTTTATTATCACACCTTGTGCTGGGCAGGCTGTACAGGAAAATCCCTGGTGCTCTCTGCTACACTTGGTAGCATCCCCCTCCATGCTTCACTGTGACCACTACAAATGTCTCTGGACAAGGCCGCGTGAGCGCTGGAGTCTCAGTGACACCTGGCCAAGAATCACAGATGGAGGACTGTGACCTCATTGCTCCAAGCATAGCAGGGTGAGGAGGAGTGAGTGCTGAGGTGCACTGGCTCTAGACAGTGGGGAAGATCTCCCTCGGTGGATCTAGGCTGCCCCGCCAGGTGCCTGTACGGGCCAGTGCTGGCCACAGGTGCAGCTTGGATTGGGCTGGAGACCCGGATGTGCACAGCCAATGGAGAATGTGTGGGCAGATCCAAATGCACATCCGAACGTGTGGAGGCGGAATGTGCAGCAGGAAGCAGGCACAGGAGGCATATTTAACTGCAAGGACACGGGCTGTGCGAGTCAGCACAACTCAAATAATTGCTGCCTTCAGAGCAGCCCGCGAGTTCCAGAGCAGCTGCGAACACGTTTTGCCTGGAGCTCTGCTCGGCTCAATGTTCTCTGGCAACACCTGGTGGAACAGGGAAAAAACTACACAGCGCTTTGGCTGGGGCTATGGCATCTGCTGCTCCTGGCGCAGCTGAGAGCTTTCCAAGGTACAGGTTTGCAGCTGAGCAGGAGAAGGGGGACCGTCAGAGGCTCCGCCTCTGGGCCAGCGTAAAACCCTGTGCCGTGCTAATTTCTACTGTTTTTCACTTCAACTTTACAAAGCAGAAAATAAACACTGGTGGTGGGGGTGGGGGTGGGGGTGTGTGTGTGTGTGCGCGCGTGCGTGCGTCGTGTGTGTGTGTGTGTGTGTGTGTATGCGCGCGCGCGCACACTCGTTAGCATGAGGAAATCCGACTGTAGGCTTGCTGGAGATTTTTTTTTCTCTAGGATGTGCCCAGAAAGCTCTCAAAAATCACCCTACACCGTAGCAAGCACGCACTCCCCAGCTTTACAAGAGCACCCTTATGAGTTATCACCGGATCCAGAATGATTCCCTTTGGGGCTCTGCAGGCATCTTTCCAGCTGCAGATAGGATCCTCACTGCTCAGGGGAGAGGAAATGAGAAAGCAGACCCCAAGCAACTGCTGACAAGCAGGAAAATGCACTAACCCAGGCCCCCAGCCTGGCTGCCCATCTTGGCACGGAAGAGAGCAGGATGCTTACCTATGGAGCACTCTGCGTGATAAAGATGTAGCAGGAGGCGATCAGAGAATTCAAAGGTGGAGTCAGCTTTTTAGAAAATGTTTTTTGTAAATCAAGAGGCTCACAGCAAATCTCCAGGAGACCCCGGATTGCTGAGGTTAGGTCCTGATTTACCCAGGTGCAAGTTACATTCTCTAAGCCTTTATTTTTAGGCTGTAAAACAAGGACAGCAGTGGCTGTCCCTGGAAGGTATGGGGGCTAACTGCCTCACACAGCAACTGCTGCCAGGTGAGCGCTCAGAAAACATGAGCAGGAGCCACAGGTACTGACTTCTGTGGAACTGCCACAGCTTGTCAGAAGTGTCTGGAGCTCCTGCTTCTGGCAGGGCTGTCCCTACAAAGTGACGTGAAATGAGTTCCCATCTCTTTGTGTTATTTATTTTAATTTTTTATATTTTTTTGGTCTGTCAAAATGGAACAATGCCACTAACTTTAAATATATATATATATATATATATATATATATATAATATTATATTTCCTGGCTATTTGGAATGATTTAATAACAAATAGGAAGTTAAATATTGCTTATCAGGATACGTTTACAAATCAGAATGACATTTGTCTCCGGGAATCGGTGCAGGTACAGACTGGACCTTGATCATTATGATTCTCTTACCCTCACTCCCTCATCCTCCAGATTCCCCTTCCATCTTTGTGTCTAGCTGCTCGTTTCCTATCACTCCCTTTTCTTCTGCCCTTCTGATTATTTATGCAAGGAATCACAGCACAGTGACACACGAACAACCACGTTTATGTCCGCACATCTCGCGACAACTAAGTCGTGGAAGCAGGTGAAGCGCCCATCAGCCGACCAATGGATAAAGAAAATGCATACATCCACGTCTCAGCCACAGATTATGAATTTCAGTCATTTGTAGAGAACTGAATGGATTTGGAGGTTATAATAATATAGAAAGGTAAGAACCAATTACTTTTTCAAAACATTTTAACTGAAAATATTCTTGGCTAGAAGTAAAACACATTAATTCTTCTCATGCAACATAAAAATAAAGCATGATCATGCATAGGATGCTCATATCCACATGATGGTCACCAAAGCCCACGTCACTGACTCATTAGCTATGCAAAACACTGGAGAATCATTTGGAAGCATCTCAAATGTGTGCTTCAGGGTCTCTTTCGGAAGCTGTGCCAAGCTGATTAAATGGGGAGTAAGGGTAACAACTAAAAACAGTCAAGGGGTACAAAAAGTGTTCAGTGTAGCTCATTGTGGGGAAATAGAAACCAAAACCATCTTGTGCTATCATCTCATGCCTATTAGGCTGTAATAAAAAAAAATCAAAGATAACAAGTGCTGGAGAGGACATGGAGGAGATGCAGCCTTTCATGCTATTGGTGAGATATTAGTTAGTACAGCCATGTGGAAAACAGGATGGAGGTTCATCTCAAAATTAAAAATAGAACTACATTATGATCCAGCACTCTTGCTTCTAGGTATAGTATTAATCCAAATGAAATGAAACCAGTATATATCTGTACCACAGTGTCCATTACGGTATTATTCACAACAGATAAGATACAGAAACAATACAATTGGCAGATGGATAAAGGAAATGTGATATTTCCAAGATGGGATATTATTCAGCCATGAAAAGATGCATATCGTGTCATTTCCACAAACATGCATGAACCTCGGGAATATTAGGCTAAGGGAAATAAGAGGCCAAAAGACAAACAATAAACTCTCACTTCTGTGTAGACTGTAACGTAGTCAAACTCATAGAAGCAGAGAGTACAAATGACTGTTAGGTGCCAGGGGCAGAAGATAAAAGAAATATGGGTTAGTTTAAAAGGTACAACATTTCGGTGCAAGTTGAATTAATTCTGGAGATCTAATATGTAATTTTCACTTGAAATTTGCTAAGAAAGATCACAAGCTGAAAGCCAACAGGAAAAAAAAAAATGAGAAAAACAGTAACTATGCAAAGCGATGGATACATTTATTGTATTGAATGGAGTGATAATTCACATATACCTATATAAAACACAGACTGCCCGTTTTAAATGTGTCTAATTCCTGTGTGTTCATTATACTGCATTTAAGTTAGAAAATAAGTGTTCAGATAACCCAAGTAAAAGCTACCTCCTTCTGTGCCAGAACTGTGGCCTGAATTTGTAGTTACAGCCTCACCATTTTTTTCTCGGTCAGATTTGCAAATTTTCTTCAATGCATCTGTAATTGCCTCCGCATCCTTCTGCTTCTGTGGACCATCATTTTGTCATCTGAATAGCATCAAATCAAAAACAGGTTTCCCCTACAGTCGCCTTCCCCTACTGAGATGCTAATATCAGATTCCATGCTGAGATTCAAAGCCACAAGGTCCCATCCCATGGAATGCTCAGTGAACAAGGCTTCTTTCTATCAGTCACATTCCACAAAATATTTACCATATTGCTTGCCAGTGGCTGTCTAATTAGCTCATTCAAAATACTATAATTAACAGAGGGGAATCCCTCATACCACATATTGGAAGCTACTCATATTCAAATTATGCATAAGGACTTAGAAAGCAAGAAATAATCTTTCTGGGCTGGGGAGATAGCTCGGCAGTCTAAATGCCTGCCTGGCAAGCCCAAGGACATGAGTTCCATTCCCAGTACCACATGCCTTGCTGGCACAGGAATCCTGCTTGTGCTAAGCCAAGTATGGAGACAGCACGGTGGCACATGCCTGTAATCCCAGCACTGGAGAGGCTAAGACAGGAAGATCACTACAAGTCTGAGTTGCGTAGTGAGACCCTGGACCAAATAAGTAAATAAATAAAAGATTTTTTTTTAAAAAAAAGAAGTAGTATCTTTCTACAATCAGAGTTCAACTACATTGAAATGTCCTGTTCGTAGACACAACCCCCTCACAGCAGGAAGAAATCTGCATTTTCTCCTCTTCTGTGATAGAATTCTGAAGAAGCAATATTTTTTAAGTTTTATTTAAGATCACTTTTTAAAGATGATATTCATTTATCCCAAACCACAATTCTTTAATCTGAAATGAATAAAGATGATAATGGAGCTCAAGAAAAACTTTTTCCTACATCAAAAGGAAATTATTAACTACTATTTTCAGAGCACTTCACAATGTCCGGGACTAAATAAACTAGTTGATCCTGTCTTACAGCATAGTCTTCACACAGTCTTGGAGAACTCTTAAACATATTTCAAAGAATTGCTCTGAGTTTTGAAAGAGGGAAAATACACTTATCTATTTGGCAAAATTCAACCGTATATTTTAATTAAATCTTTAAGATACACTCCTATTGTATATAACATGCCCCTCTTTATCATGAAATGTATTTATAAAACAAAAACAACTTGTTTGAAAGAGGGGCACATACTCATGCACTGCGTTCACCACCTACCTCTCTTTGGGACTTTACCTTTGGAGACAGGTCATAAGCTTGAATAGGCAAATTACAAAAGCCACTTTCATGTGACAATTTGAGTCCCCTGTATGCAGGTTAGCAGCTCTTTCACCACCAGGATGGGGCCGTCACGTGTGAAATGTGCCATGTGTCCTGATGGTGTCAATCTGTTTTTCTTTTAAATGTGTGTGTGTATGTATGATATTTTTTGGTGGTAGTCAGGATGGTACTCAGAGTCTTGTGAAGGCTATGCAAAGTCATGACTGTATCTATGGAGTTCCCACCATTTCCAAATACCTTTTATTGTCATGGCACTGTCACCCCCCCAAGGCTGGAGGCAACCATCAGGAATGTTGTGTCCTCACTACTGATAATGTAGATGAGAGCACAGAAATTAAACAAGCTGTCAACTGACAGTGTCATACAGGGAATAAAAAGCAGAAACCAAACATCCATGTCATCGCCTGATCCCAAACTAGTTTTCAGTCCGTTTTTTCATTTTTATTTACTCTACGCTGTCTACTTGACTATGCATATGTCTGGGTGCTTATCTATTTATCAATCTGTCCACCTGTCTAGCCAAAAATCCTTGTACGAATTTAAGTTGAGTTTGAATGTTATCAGGGGGAGGTCTAGAGCCATCGCTAATTGTTTCCAGAAGTTTCCTCTTGGTGGAAACAATGTGATTTGGAGGCTATCTGAAATTTAGTAATCTTCACCTTCTTTTCTGTTTTTTTGCCTATTGTGTATAGTTTGATTGGCTTCACAGTGAGAGTGGATTCAGGCCAACTATCATGTGATTAAAAATACAGGCACATAAGATGATTTTAAAAAAAAAACTAACTTGATCAGGCAGCTAAATCTTCTTCATTTTCCAAAACCACCATGGCATCTCCTTCTATGCAGAGAAATCTCCTGGGACATGTTGGGGCTACAGTTTGGAGAAGGCTTCATATGTCAATTGTATTGGACCTGATTTTGTTCTTTGTGTCCCCCCATCCCTGGGTGTCACACATAGCTCCAAGGATGGCAAGGTAACACGCTAGAAAAAAAAATGCAAGTACACTGTGTGCCACTTTGGCCTTGCTTTCCAGCAGCAAGGCCCACTACTGTCTGCATGATGGAAGACCCCCAGAGACCCCTTCAGCTGTTGCAGCACCAGCGCTACGGTGGACACTGGCTCCTCCTGACACCACCACCATATTGCTGGAAGCTGAAATCAATTTTATTGTAGGACTGAGGCTCTTCTATTTGGACTCTATCAATGGATGCTTCTGCCCTGATATCCTGTAGATATCATCCAGGTGGCAAACTTCAGAATACCTGTGAGCAAGCAGGTTCAACTGTAGCAAGGGGCTGTAAGCCAAGCAATTTCTTTCTTTTTTTTTTTTTTCTTGCAGGTGGAGCGTAATCTAAAATGTGCTCCTGAGCCACCAAGAACAGATATTTAGAAGAAAACAATTGTAAGACCAGAATATTTTAGGTAAAACACTTTTAAAAACCATTTTAAAACTTTGAAGAGAAACTCAGAGACTGTTATGAATATCTTTTAGCTTTTGAGGATTTCTGTCTCGGAGGATCATCTGAGGATGTGTGCTAGACTCTGTGCGGAGACTGCAGTTGTCACCTGAAGGAGGGGAATCAGTGGGAGGAGGAAGGGGGCAGGCTTACATAACGCAGTTATTCTAAGTGCAGATCTTGGCCCCTGCCCCAGACCAATCAAAATCTCTAGAGCTGGGGCTTGAGGGAAGGTGTGATTTAACAATTCCAGAACGTTCTTATGCATGACAAACTGTGGGAACATGGCGCACAGAGGTTCAAAGCATGGATTCCAGAACCAGCAAATTCTGGATTAAGACACCAACCATTCCCCTCTCCTGTTTGAGTGAATAAAAATGTTCTTCCTCGCCTGAGACTCAATGTTTTCATCAATCAATGCAACAGAAACATACTAACTTCATAGGGTTGCTGCGATTTAACACCATGCCTGGCACTTCAGAAATAAATGCTGGCTCTATATAATCTTATGTAATTGTTGTTTTTCTAAGTTAAATTGAAATATTTCTCCAACCAAGGGCACTTCATAATAAAATAAAGTGGAGGGCTGGCCGGATAGCTCAGTGGATTAAAGTGCCTGCTTGGGCCTCCACAGGGACTGGCTGGTGGCTCATGTTTGTTCCCCAGCTTGCTGTGCCGCCCCATCCCTGGAGTGCACTGAGATGGTGACTGAGAATGAGCATGGTGACGCTTGCCTCTAATCCCAGTGCTTGGAGGCTGAAAACAGGAGAATCACTAGGAGTCCACTCTACGTAGCAAGACCCTGTGGACTCTGTACTAAATACATAAAGTGGAACTAGATTGAGCTGTGTCCCTGAAAAGATATGCCCAAGTTTTTAACCCTAGCACCGGTAGCACGATCTCATTTGGAACAGGATCTTCATAGATATATTTAAGTTTAGAATTGTGATACGAGATCATTTTAAGAGAAGACATAGAGAAAACTCCTGCGGTAAACATGGAAGCCATAACTGGAGCAATGCACATATAACCAAAGAAAGGAGGAAGCTTTCCAGAAGCCACCAGAAGCTTGGAAGGAATGAAAGGACATATTCTTCCTCCGTCTCTCTAAGGAGCCATCTCTGCTCACACCTGGATGTTAGGCTGTTAGCCTCCAGAATTGCGAATGAATGCATTTTTATTGTTTAAAGTCACCAGATCCACAGGGTTCTTTGAACCGCCTTGGGAACACATACAGAAGTCCACACTTCAGGCCCACTTTTGTAGGTAGATTAAGTCTGAAAGATATCATCTGAGAATTCTCTTCTCTAGGAAGTCTGAATACATGGAACCAGAGCAGGAATTTGGCTTGAGCCTGCACACGTCAGTGGCGACAGAAGTCACCTGGCCACTGTCAATAGTGTCAGTACATTTCTGGTTCAGCATATGTTGTTGGCAGGATGCTGAAAGGAAAGAATTCCTCCTCCGGGAAGCAGCTTAGCCATACAGATCTGAATGTGGTGTGTATCAGGCAGGGAGCCAAAGCAGGCCCACGCAGGATAGATGCCAGTTTGTGAAGGAAGGCCCCCTGCTCTGAACTCTCTAGAGAATTCGTTCATTGACTCTTGCCCTCAAATTAACACCAACACCATTATCATGGGCATTATATACTGACAGCCCCTCACACAGCAGATGCTAACTAAATTCATTCCCTTTATCATCTCTAAAAATTTCTGTTTTAAAATAATTCTTTGTTCCTAACTTACAGATCAAGAAATTGAAATCTCATTCAGGATCTCCCCAGGGGCTGGGGAGATGGCTCAGTGGAATAAGTGCTTCCCTGGCAAGCACAAGGGCCTGAGTTCAATTCCCGGTTCTTCCAAAAAAAAAAAAAAAAAAAGAAATTGAAATCCAAGAATTTGGATCCTACAAGTGTTTGTTATCCAGAAAGTAAGCAAAGATACCAGTTTCAAAACTATGGTCATTCTCTCCTCATAGGCAGATTGGAATCACAGTGATGTTTTAAGCCTGGAGATCTGAGATATTCCTCAGTGTTGTTCCAGCTTGCTTGGAACAGGTGCAGCATAAGTACCCCTGCTCAGTGCAGAATCTTCCCGGAGCAGGTTCCTGGTAAGTGCTGGTGACCTGTCAGGAGCACAGCCGCTGTAGGATACTAAATCACCAAACAGCTGCTTGAATAATGAAGATCCACCTGCTGAAGACCATACGGGAAGAAACTAGATGACGTGGAAGTATTTATTTATTTATTTAGTGTTTTAGGGAAGGGTCTACAGGGTGTTCAGGGTCTCACCACTAGATCGGACCCGTAGTGATCCTCCTGTTCACAGCCTCCCAGGAGCTGGGATCACTGGCGCGCACCACCACGCCCACCCGTCTCAGCAGCAGTCTCAGCATGCCCCGGGGGCGGAGCTGGCATAGCAATGTGGAAGTTTATGAAGCGAAGCTCCCAGTGTTCATTGAGCAGAGAAAGTCTAGAGCCAAGTGCACCCTAAAAACTGAATACTCTCATTGTGCCATTTTACAGATGAGAAAAATCAATACTATAATGTATAATGAGGATAATCAGGATTATTTAGTTTGTGATATAGACACAGACTATCTATCATCTATCTATCCATCCATCTATCTATCTATGTCAGAATTGTCCTTAGGTGTCATATTCTTCATACATCACTGCCACTGAATCTTATACAGTCTCAATATGCTAACAACTCTGATTTCAGTGCTCCTCCTGAACCCTTGTACTTTTGGTACTGGCTTCAAAGCTCATAAAAGACAACAGGCCATGCAATGCCCTTGCAAGCAGCAGGTTCTCGTCTTCTACAGGGATCTGTGTTTCTACTCATCTCAAGGAGATGTGAAATGCCCTTCACATGACGATTACAAGGAATTAGCACAAGTCCATACCTGGTGTTTCTACAAGCCAGTGTTGACAAGTATTGCATCTGGTGTCCCACAGCCTGCAGATAAGTAGTCTCAAAAAGTCACTGGCACCGTGAAAGACAGGCTAAACACCTCGTCATTGAATCATATCTCAAATATGTGCTAGATTTAGATACAATACACTCAGTTCTATCTTATTAAAGTCTTCAAGAATGTCTTTCCAACCCTATTTTCAGCACCAAAAGTAGAATGTAAAGAAGGTACCACTTTTGTGAAAAAGGCTGCAGTTCAACAGATTTTAGGTAAATAAGTAATTATCACTTATTCATTGATTTTTTTTAAAAATCAGGTTTTGCATTTTATATATTTAATTTTCTCAAGGGAACTCAGAGCTTATGTTTTACTAAAGATTTGCAAGTGTACATATGCTTTGGGTACTCTGTATTTTATGTGTCCATTGCCACTGCCTGCCATTCTCGGAGACATGTCCCTGCATCTACAGGAAGACCCAAAGAGGGGACAGGTGCAGCTGGCACTAGGAGTAAGGCTGGAGAGAGAACTCAGAGTGCCTGAGCTCTGCAGAGTCCTCAGCGGCTCCTAGCGTCAGGCCTGGGCCCCCACCTGGTAGGCAGGACACACAGAGAGATCCAGAAACAGCAGTGAGAACTGTCAAGGTGGGATGCTTCCAATTATTTGGGGAGGGAAAAAAGAAGAAAATGCATACTCCTGAGATTGCTTTCCCTGTACTTCCATCTGCTTGCCATGGAAGCACGCCTGTGTTCACTGCTAAGTCTCTTAGATGCAATGGCTCAAGGGTCATCTTCCTAATGAAGGCTAAGATGACAACAAGTCCAGACAGAGGGAGCTGTACTACTGCAGTTTTACTCCTCAAGGCACACTGGAGAGTTGCTGCCTCTAAGGAAGCCAGGACACTGTCACTACCCTCTCCTCCTGCTTCTGCCTCAGATATCAGCATAAAAACAGCCCTTGTGTGTCCCACCAGCACTTACAAGCTGGGGGCACCCAGGGGCCCAGAACCCACAAGTGACAACTTCAAGACCCCAACAAGGCCTTCTCCTCCATCACAAGATCCCCTCCCTTCTGAGCCACTCTGATGGATGCTGTGGCACATAATTATCTTAATTTAGGTATGTATTTTGTGACAATATTTTGGATATCCCTGGCACTTATTCTTCTCTATTATAAACATTTATGTAACCATGCCAGCCTATTAATCTGAAGGATGTGGCAAAGAGACAGATAAATTTCACCCACAGGAAACAAAAATACAGTCTTTGAGGATAAATATGTACTCCAAAATTCATAACTTATTGTAGATTGCTATTGATATTTCAGAAATGTATTTGTCCCTTGGACATATTCATACAGTGTCTGCGAGTCTACAGACACATCTATTTAATAACTGTACCGCATAACTCTTCCATGCTACATATACATGAGAACCTGCAGACACCCCCTCAATCCCCACAACAAAGGTAATAAGCTTTTGTCTCGTCTCTTTTTTTTCTGCTTTAAGCATTCCCCTTAATGAGCTCTGCTTCTTTGTAACTCAAGAGATTTAGTATTCTGTCCAACAAAACAATTTATTGCCCAAAATGTTCCGACTGCAGATAAAATCGTAGCTTCCCCAATACTTCTGGCTCCACAGTTAATACCCTAATGTTTCATTTACAGCTGAACAAAGCAGCTTATCTCCACTAAAAGGGGAATTAGTAGTAAGAAATAATTTCAATCATCTGCTGAGTTTCTAAGTAAAGTGATGACTTCTGCATTCTCACCGCTATCTGATGACAGGTGTGTTGGGGGCTCCCAGAAAATAGAGCAGTTCTGTCACCTAAGCTTTGTAATTTGAACAATGCAGCTACATAGATCAGGCAAGAGTTAGGTCCTGGCTGTCAGGGGGAAAAAAAAAATCGACACTTGGAAATATGTTGTAGTCAGCAGTTCTTAGCTACAGATTGGGCACTAACTCAAGGGAAAAGAAATAGGTCTGAATCA
This sequence comes from Ctenomys sociabilis, assembly GCA_004027165.1. Taxonomy (NCBI): domain Eukaryota; kingdom Metazoa; phylum Chordata; class Mammalia; order Rodentia; family Ctenomyidae; genus Ctenomys; species Ctenomys sociabilis. Next base: position 80,860 of record PVKA01000265.1, on the reverse strand, counting down.
ACAAATGGCTCCATCCCCCACCCAACTCCCGGTCTGAAGCAAACTTATTATCTACCTACAATCACACAACCACAGTCGATTACACTTCCTGGGCACGTACACACGCCCACACAGTACCCTGATGGCTATATATCCTCACACACATGTGCACATTGCCTTATTTATGTGTGCACAGACGTGAAGGCTGCTGGAGACGGCAGCAAGGGGTGGGGAGTGAAGATGGTGGAAAGAAATGTATGAAAACCAGTGAGGCAGAGGCACAGGGGATGGCTCTATGGCAGGCACAGGGCATTGGCATCAGCAGAGAAGAGTGACCTGCCTTCCTGAGAAATCACAAGTGGAACTTCAGTCTGCCACTGCTCTTGTCACAATTCTGACATGTGAGTACTTGGTGGTGGTCCCAGAAAGGTGCCTAATAAGTACAATGGAAGGAGAGATAATCAAGATCCCAGAGCCTGCGACTCCCCTTTCTGATTTGAGGGAGAGCAGAAAGGACAGAACTCGGGTATGGTCAGGATGGAAAACAAGAAATAAAAATGCAAAGGGTGGATTAGGGAGGTAAGGTAATTGCAGACCGTGCCAACTATCTTAATGGCCGTTCTTCCTTAGATGCTGAGGTCTCGTGAGTAGGAACCTGTAGCCCTTAGGGCCATTAGGGTCTATGATCAGGAGATTTAAGCAGAAGACCAATTCAAAGGAGAGGATTATGCAGAATTGCAACCAATAAAAAAAAAAAAAAAAACAAATAGCGATAATTATGTCTAAAGGAATCCCTGTACATTTCAATATTCTTTTCTTTGATTATTAAAGCTGGTGTTTCATGGATCTTCCTCAGTTCAGCAAACCACCTCTCTGCTTGGTTATTAACTGCTCACTTGTATCATCCTAGGAGGGCTTGAGCCCTGGAGAAAGGATTTACTTGAGCCACAGATGCCTGCATCAGGGTGAGTATGGAGGGTAGGGGTTGCCCCTCTTCATGGAGAAACCCTGCGTTGAAAGCCAGATTGATTGTTTGGGCTGGGGCTATGATTCTGGATGAAAACATCTTTGGCCTAGTTAATACTCCAGAGCTTCCCATAGGATTGGCCTGAGGCTGAACTTGCCTCCAAGCCTCCCCTTTTCCTATCAGTCTTCTGCCATGCACTGATCCACAACCCTCAGACTCACAGATTTTTTCCTGAGAGCATGTTACCAATTAACTCCTTGCTCATATGTCTCCAACTCAGGCACTAATCCTAGGAAATCTGATGTAAAATAGATGGGGGTACAAAAATCGTATATATAAATCAATATGAAAAGTACACTTATATAAATATATGCTTGAGTATATGTTTTGGATGCAGCAAATATACCACTGACAACAGCGGATGGACACACAGAGATAAGCAAGAAGCAAAGCATATCTTGCCAATCAAAGACTCCATGTTCCTGGCTACAGAAGTATAAGGTTGGATATGTCTCCACCTGCAGTGTGCTGCCCCGTATTCCTACCATCAGATACTCTTTTCAATTAGATCTCAGAACCACTGATTACATGCAAGAAAATAATGGCCAAGAAAAAGTAAGTCCAGAGAAAGCCAGGCTAGGTGGAAGAAAGGGAGAGATTCTTGTGTGATGACCAATGGCAGCCAGAGCTGCTCCTAAGGTACACAGTATCTCAGCATAATCCAAAATTTTGGGACTATGTTAGTAGTTGGATACAGCCAACTACTAGTAAACTTACCCTACAGGGTGTTAGTAGAAATAGACTTCAGCCTGAGCCCAGGGAGAGAGAGCAGCTGAGCGATTAGATCTGTGAACATTTCTTTGTGGACTTTAACCATCTCCTATCAAAGTCATTCACTTTTGGAGAATCATGAAAGTGTTTGTATTTTACAGATTTATTTCCTTTTTGTTGAATATCTACTATGAGTGAAACAGTGATGACCACAACAGACTTATGCAACTCATTGCATAGTAATTACTCCCAAAGAGAAGAGATACGCCATCATCAGAATACAAATAGGCATTTCATTATAATTTGTGAAATGCTTAGAGGGAAAATACAAGGTGTCAAGAAGGGGATTACAAAGGGAAGGGGTCTGGCATCCAGGATCCAGGGAAGAGTTCCTTGAAAACAGACAAGCAGGCAGAGGTCCTAACAGGATTATGCAAAAGCAATGTGAAAGGGAGAATAAAACACTTTTGATGGTGAAAAGCTATGGGTAGAAATCCTCAAGGGGAAAGAGGCTGGGCAAGTCTTAAACCCTGAAAATAATTCCAGCTTGGCTTACATACTGTAGTAGAGAACAAATAGAGTACAAAGGGAGATTGTGAAGGGTGGGAGGTGTGAAGGGATGAAAAGAGTTTGTATTCTAAGGTACCAAGGAATCAGTGAAAACATTGAAGAGGTGACAGAGTACAATGAGTAGACAAATACAGGTTCATATCTGTGGTCCTTCCACAGGAGACCTCTGTCTACATGAAAAGTGGGCTGAGGCTAGCCAGATAACTCATTTATTCATTCATTCATTCATTCATTCACTCATTCATTCACTCATTCATTCATCATCATCAAACGCCCACTGCACGTGAGGCATATGTGTCCTGGGAATACACAAGAGGCAAAGTCATATAGCAGTTTCCACCTCCATGGTGTATCCAGTCTTCTAAGAAAGACTACCATAAATCAAATCATTACATTAAAAGACAGAACCAAAATTATATCATAAGCCATAGATAAAATACAAAGCAATATAGTGGAGAGGTACCACCTAGTTAGGCAGGTACTGTTTTCCTCAAAGAAGGTACAAAAAGACTAGATCAAAAGTATATGCAAGGATTAACTAGGCCGAGCAGGGAGAAAAGAAAACCAAGTAGAGACAGTCAGGGCAGAGCTTTTGCAATGAGAGGAAATAATATGTAGTCCTATTTGTGACATTAGTGGGGCTCCTGGGACCCCAAGCCTCTTGACTCTACTTCCTTGAGGACCCCTCTTTTATGAACCAGGCTACATGAACCAACAAGTATAAGCAGAGGGACATCAGCAAGGGCTGTTCTAAGAAAGGGACTGGCCTAAGTCACGGGAGCCCCAGGATCCACCCCGAGGCGGAGCTGAGGAGAGAGAATCACACCCAGGAGGCAGTGCCCAGGCTGCCCTGCCCCCTCTCCACTCTGGATTCAGTCCCATGAATCCCATTCAGTATGTCAGCAGAGGCTAGGGGGGATGTCCTCAAGGACATGGAGGAGAGCCAAGGAGCCTACAAAAGGGGCCGGGGGTCCTGCAGAAGGTAAAAGCTTCCAGTAAGCTCCCTGCTCCACGCCATAGGCCTGTGACAGACAGTTAAAATCATCCTTCTCCTTGGAACTTTTTATTCTATATTTGCAATTTCTGGCATTCCAGACTCTCCCTATCCTCCAGGGCATACAAATCACAGCAAACAACCCAATTGTTGGAATCTGTCTCCCCTTAAGCACATACATATTCTTACAAATGGAAAGAAAATGGTCTCCTTGTGTGTTGTTGAGAAAAACAAATCTCGAAATGCACTGTCAGTTCTTTTAACCACTAATTCCTCCTTAAAGAGACAGCATATTGATTCTTTTCATCAGAAGTTGCCAAATTTGTAAATTCACAATCCAGAAGACAATCCAAAAACGATTTATTGTCGGGTGATATGTAAAACGTAGCACCTTTCACTTGCCTAATCTTTATGCTGCAGGAAGGTATTTTAGGCTCATTTTCTCATTTAGACTTTACAATTTGGTGCAGAAGAGATTCTTCTTCACAGATGAGAGCAGCAGTTCTCTGAAAGGTTAGGAGATGTAAAAAAGATCCCAGCAGGCTGCAACTTGATTCCCAGGGGTGCCACCACTCAGGCCTAGTCTCATGGTAACAGGGTAAGCTCCTTGTCCCAATGACTCTGGGTAGGTGCCCATCCTGGGAATATAGGGGAAAATTGTCTCTTTCCTGAGTTCCTATTTTCTTAATAAAACATATTAGTGGAATCACACACATATAAAAATTTAATGCCGTATATCAAAAACATTCTACATACTGAAGAAATTGGGATATCAGTATTACTGTTAGAGGGAGCCTGGGAGAAGGCTCAGTGGAATAAGCACTTCCCTGGCAAGTGCAAGGGCCTGCGTTGAAGCCCCGGTTCCACCAAAAAAAAAAAAAAGTATTCCTGTTAGTGCCATTTGTGCTGAATTACACAATCCAGGCTGATCAAATCTGCTTTTGTGCTCGCAAAAAACTGAATAATCACCCTCTCAACCTGTCTCTACCTTCTAATCTATTTTGAATTCTATCCATTGGTTTGGCTACAGCAAGTCATTTTCTAAAGATTTTACAAAGATCTGCCCAAGACTGCACAATGGAATCTTTATCAAGAGTGAACTTTAATTAGATCAACTTTTAATTTGTCAAACAATGGTGCTCCATGCTACAGATGACATCTAGCCATATGTGTGATTCATTCCGGTTTTCTAAGGATTTGTACCCAACCTCATTTAAAAAAAAATTCTCAGTATCTCTTGTGCACCAGGTACTGAGTTAAACTCTACGTGTGAATGACCCCACTTTGTATGCCTCAGCACAGGCAAAGCCTGTTATTGTTTCATTCTTTTCTATTTGAAGGGACACAGGCCAAAAGTGTGTGTGTTGCAGGGACAAGTGATCTCAGGTAGAGAATGAATAACATACATGGAATTCAAATCCACATTTATTAACTGCTTTATGGACCTCATTCTATAGTTTTGAATTAGAGTACCAATGAAATTTATATAACATTTATATGTCACCACATTTCTACTTGCATTCAAAATCTAGGCTCCGCATCTCCAAAACCAGATAGCTTTCAAGCAGCATAAAACATAACTGAGGTGCAGAACACCAAGCTGTGTGAGCCACTGACACTTGCTAAGTCTCTGATTGACAAGATTCACCCTTTCCAGCTCCACTTAATCTGGATTACGTGGGCTGCCTTCTCAGACTTTGAAACCTATCATCCTTTTAAAAAGAGAAACAGTGATTATATGTAGTTCATCTTGATAAAAAAAAAAAGATGAAAATTTTAAAATGACCAAAAAGGAGGTCATTGTATTTGTTCTGTTTGTTTGCTTTGCTTTTTGAGCAGAGCACAATACAGGATGGCTCAGGAGAAAAGTAGCTCTTAAACTCCAGGATGGTGCTGTAACATTGCAACAGCAAAGTAAAACACAGGAGAAAGTGAAAAATCAAGGGGCAGAAAAACAAAGCTCAAAACATGAGCAAATGAAAATCACCAAGAGATTCCAGAGACATCCCAGGCTGAGAATGAAACTCCCTACACCCTCATCCTTCTCCAGCATTCAGGAATGCCATGTTTCTTAAACTATTCTTTGAATGTGAATGCTCCTTGAATAAGAGATTAGCATTTGGGACTGAACCTTGGTGCAGTCCTGGATTAACAGCACTGCTTTTACTTTCCTTCACTGTGAAGGCCCTGTCCTCTCAGTTCTCCCACATAAAATGGTTTTTGCACAAAGAAAGGAGTGCAGGAAGTAAAAGGGTCAGTATGTCAGGCAGAGTATTTACTTATGCTCACTGGAAACTCACAGATCAGTTACAAATTCATTACTTCAGACCCTGGGCTTATCTTGCATACAACTCAGACAATTCTAGAGATTATTTCAGGACCAAGAATCCATGAACCCAATAGTTAAAATGATGTCACTTACATAGTCGCCACCAGCATTTTTCCTCCCTGAGGGGTCTGAAAATGTCCCACCAGAGGAATTACACCCTGCTAAGGAATGCCTGCAGGTGCTGCAAGTTTTAAATAAGACTTTTCAGGTCATAAACTATACGCAGAATGGGAAGCATAATAGAGGCCACCTGCTTGACTGAAAGAAAGCTACTGAGCATCAGCTCAATTGGGATGCTGCACTTTTCTTTAGATCCCAAAGGAAATTCTCTGTTCCCTAGGTGGCTCTGTCCTGGCCCTTCCATACGTCACATCTAATGAACAGCTCATTGGCTAGATGTCTGTCCCTTTTCTTTTCTTCAGCGTGCAGCCCTTTGCAAGGCCTTGTCTGAGGACAAATATCTAAACTAAACTTACTCGATTTAGGCAGCTTACAGCTCCTCCACTTAATTGCATTACATGTCTATAAGTAGGGAGCAATTTACTCTGAAGTGGTACTTAGGCATTATTCCTCTTGGCTTCTCCAGGAAGCACCCAGGCTGCGTTTCTATTTAATGTATGCTGGCTTTGGAATCTAAGTACAAATAGCGGGATGCATGTTAACATTTTAATTATCCATCCATCTTCTGTTAGGAAATGAATCCGGGATGGACACAGACTTTCATTCCCTTTTAACTATGAAAAACACTTTTCTTGCTATCGTCTACATTAATCATTCTGTTAAAATGTGCATCTATACCAGCATCCAGCAAGAAAAGGGAAGCAACTCTGTGAGCTCTGCCATTCTTTCTCCTGCACTATCTTCGTAACATTGTCAGTGTTTAATAAGTGCTAACAAGAAGCCAAGCACTTTCACTTAATTAAAGTCATATATCATTTTTAATAATTAGTCATAATTAAGGTGAATGATTAACTAGGAAAGATATGAAAAATATACATTCCAGATACAGCTTAAAGTCACATTTTTAAAAGTCCCAAATAAACTCGTGAGGACTGCGCATAGCTATAAGTATGATATAATTTATGGAATGAAATAAATCCAGGGTGTTAAAATATTTAGTAGAACTGAGAATAATGAGTTGCGATAGAATTAGTTTAATTAGTTTACTGAAATGGAGTCTTTGTCATGGCTAAGTGTGATATATTGGCTTTTGTCACTTGAAATAAAAAAGAGGTAATTAGACCCTATTCAAATATATTGTTTTCTCAGGATAGGATGAATTTTATTTTAGGCACTAATCGAGAAACAACTCTCAAAATTGATTTATAAGTGCTGGAAGAAAAGATCACACTTTAGGCAACCAAAGAACACAACCACCTGAAAGCAGTGACACTCAGAAGGCGTGGGTATCTTAACCTCTCCTGGTGACATTTGGCAATGTCTACAGATATCTTTGGGCATCATAATGGCAAAGGAGGAAAGCAATGGGCATCTAGGAGGCTACAGCCAGAGATGCTGGAAATATCTAATCAAGCGTACTAGCCAGCCCCCTAATGGAGAAATATCCTGCCCTAAGTGTTAACATTGTGAAGGCAGAGAAATCCTACTACAAAAGAGTAAATTCCCATCTCACTGTCCATGCCAGTCACTGAAGGGAAAGTGCCTTCTGCCTGTAATTTGCAAATCCCAAATTCACACTGCATTACATTCCCATACATCTCCTACTAAATGCAATGCAAATTTAAAAATAAATAAATAAAGTAGCTTACCCAATAATGCATAACTGAAAAAAAAAGATTGATATAAAACATCCACACACACCCCATTCCTGCTGTGAGTATTCATGCATTAGAATATTGCGAAGGTATTTTTTTTTTAAATCAAAAAGCAGTGTATTTAATGGAATGGAATATGCTCTTTGTGTTTCATTTCCTGGCTAAGACAGAAGATACAAAGAGCAGTGTGAACCCAACTTTGGAGTCTATGTGTCCTACACTATAGGAAACTCAGAAGAAGAAATGAAGAGTAGGAGTTAGAGATTTTTATGTCCTATATGGATACATCTTTCTAATTGCTTATTGTCTCATAACATTTCCTATGAGTTGTAAGGATTGTTTGCATAAGAATGGAATACTACCAGTTCAAAAACAAAAAGGAAGCCCCCTGGCTTCCTAATGAAGCACCATTAGCACTTGCATTTGAGTTTGGAAGAGGTGACCATAGTCCTTTGATGCGACCCCGTGTGCCTGTAGCCCCGTGTAAGGGCTGAACAAGAGAGAAGGCTGAGCAGCTGGCAATCTCTGTGCCCAGTCTGCACTGTGAAGCCAGGACATACAGCTCATTTGATGCATGACCTCAGGAGCACAGCCATGAACTCTGCTCTAAGTCTTACATAGTCAAATAGAAAAAAATACCAAGAAAGCATTTCAAGCAAGAAAGATCATTTGACATAGCTTGTATATTTCCACTGGGAAATTTGGCAATTCAGAATTCTCCCATTCAAAATGCTGTTCTTTCTTCCTCCTTTCCCTTTGCATTTTAAGGCAGACACTTAGAAAGCCTGTGATTCTTGAAAAAATCACTTATGTTTTTGAAAAACAAGTCTAGCAAGAGGAAGGAAACCTTTTTTTCCCCATTAAATTTGAATTTCATACTGGAGCTCTAAAAGTTTTATTACTGCTTTTCTTTCCCATGGGAAGAGTTTCTAGCTGTTCCACATGCTAACTGAACATTCAGGTTAAAAGCAAAGCACAAGACATTAGGCTGACCAATGGCAGAAGGTGAGCTGGAGCAGTTGTGCTGGAATTGGACTCAGCCTGGGCTTACTAAACAGCATCTTTTTCTTTTATTTTTTTAAACACACATTTTTAGCAATGGAGGAACTGGTTAGGCAAATTATAGTATATAGAAATATTAGTAATCATATTTCTACATATACCAAAACACACACCCAAGTGTTTTTGAGATGCAATAGATAAATGATATATTCTGACACTGAAAGGTTTACTCACCATATGAAGGTGGTGACCTAAAGTCATGGGTTATTAAGAGTTTATCTTTCAAGTGGGTATATTTTCAATGTGTACAGAAAATATATGAAGATATATCTATTAATAATTATTCAATGATGAGAGGAATGTGGTACAGAGGAAGAGAAAGAAAATGTTATTTCTATTTACACTTTGATTTAGTGAATTATGTTCTTTCTAAAAACTCAGAGCACATGTTACTTCAAAAAAACCATAGGTGGAGCAGCATGCAGCAGTGAATGCCTATAACGTGAACCAGATATTAAGGCAGGGTGATCACAAGTTCAAGTCCAACCTGGACAACTTAGCAACTTAGCGAGATGAGATCCTCTCTCAAAATAAGTAAGGGAAACTGAACTTCAGATATTACTCAGTGCAAGGGCTGCAGGTTCAATCCCCGGTACTACAAATAGAATAAAACAGAGCAACAGTAAAACTCATACTGTGATCTGGCTCATGCATTATTGAAAAGTATATAGCAAATGCCCACATATTCATGTAGATAGTACCAAGCTTAAGCAATAAAATGCTTTAGTGCAGCTCAAATCTCTGTCTGAAAATCTGCTTCATATACTGGCTTCTTATCGCCACATCAATCAATACACTCAAATTTGAGTTCTTCTTCAGCTGTATATGCTAATCAAATACATGCATCTGCCTCAACTGCATTAAGTGCTGAAACCCTTGCATGTTTTACCATTTTGAGTAAGTTGGCCTTTTCTACTTTACATCACTCACCACAGGTCCTACTGGTAAAAGCCAATTTTTTTCTTGTTCTACACAGCTCTAATGGACTCATTTTCACAGATGCATGGTATTCCTCTGCACACAGCCTTCTGTTTTATTTCATTAGACTATTTCTAATTTTTTCTCAACAAGGTATTACAATATTTGTTATTTTAAAAAAAGTCAAAATAAGACATCTTAGACAGAAAGAGCCAAGAAATATTTTTCACTGAAAGGGCTTAGTTTAACGATGGCAGAACAGCTGAATACATTCCATCTTAGCACTTTTTCTTTTCCAGTTCTCTTCAATCTAAGGAGGAAGCGAGCTTTCTACTGTGACTATCAGACACAATAAGGAAAATGAGTAGCATTTATTGACTCTTCATTATGAGCTAGGAGAATCACTGTAGTGCTTCTATAACCTAACTGCTGCTAATATTTTAATTTCAAGGAAGAAAAAACTGGTCTTGGCAGGGGATGACCTAGTTCAGGGACCATATCCTAAGTGGTGGTGGTGGGAGGGAGTATTCCAGCTCTGCCTGCTTCTCTACTCTGTCTTCTCATGTGATAATGCTCACCAGTGGCTGACTCACCTTCCTGCCACTTCATACACCATCCAATTGCTTTGGAAAGACGTTTTTTATGCCCTGCAAAGAGGAGTGGCCAGGAACAAGGGTGATATGGCACCTTGATCAAGACCTATGTTCTGCTATACTGAGCAGCTCTTGAGGAAACCACAAAAGGGTTCATCAAGGACCAACAGATACAATAAGAGTAGATGTGGCTAAGAAGTAAAGGGCCGTGGTAAGGTAGTCCTTCCTGAGCTTGTTCCAAGAGACCTTTGTGAAAACAGAAGAAAATAAGGCCAATGCTTCTCTCCTCATTATGTTGCAGGTCTCATATGGCTCTGGCCTAGAGTTATCACTGGCTGAGTGACACGGCCAGTTGAAAAAACATCCAAAAATAAATATCGCCAGCCATAACAGAAAGCTTGGGAGGTAATAGTACTGGAATAAATTTGGATTCAGCCAACTACTGCTATCCTTTGCCTTTGTCACAGTCTCCAGTGGGCTTGTCAACAAGTAATTGTATTTCTAAAACCTTTGAACTTGAATGATGGAAGAAGCCTGATTATGACCTCCATGTTCTTTCCCATTCTTTGGGCATTCTTGTTCAAAGTCAGCCCATGGCACAGCAAATTCTACCTTACTTTGTCTCAATGTCGACTGATTTCTTTAGTTCTTACATTTGCTTTTCTGCTGCCCACTTACTTCTCAATCAGAACTCTACAGCCACTTAGGCTTCCTTCTGATTTGTCAGACATATCAAGCCTGTTCCAGGGCTAGGGATTTTTTGGTGGAACCAAGGATTGAACTCAGACCTTTGTGCTTGCCAGGGAAGTGCTTATTCTACTGAGCCATTTCACACACCCCAGGGTTAGGGGTCTTGCATGTTCTGTTTTCACTGCCCTGAAAGATATTCTTGCACATGTTTGCCTCACCAGCTTCTTCACACCATTCCTTTCTTAGCTGAAATGTCACTAATCTCCAAACCACAGGACCTTCACTGTTAGCTCAAAATTTCATCTCTCTCTCTCTCTCCTCAAGCTGTGACTCTTGGATCTCCTCTTGTTTCCTTACCAGCTCCCCCTCTCTGCAAGACAGCAGAGACCTAGAATTGTTTTTTATACCTGCATTCCTGGTGCCTGGAACAGCTCTTAGATCTTAGAGAAGCTCTATGCAGATACGTGGGAAGTGATAAGGGAATAAAGCTCTCTCTTCATAGACATTTTGTGCTCTAAGTTTTTTTGATAGAAGATAATGCTACAAAGAAGTTTAGCATGCCATGAACCCACTCTCCAAATATGGATTCTCAAGCAAAGGGGTTTTCTGAGCTGGTAGCGGGAGGCTTTCCTCCAGATGACTGATTTGCAAGTGAAATTGTCATATGCAATGTATCTTTAATCATGAAATGGTTCCTCAGAAAGTCGCCTCATGTAGCACCTGCAATGATACGCTCAGAATGTAAACAGGCCCTGTGAGTGCGATGTCCAATGATTTGGTCAGCCCATCAATGCATGCTACTACCATACTTGGGGGGGGGGCAGTAATCCAATACCATTTGCCCAAGGGGCCTTTGTGGCTAGCTGATGTATGCCATGGATGCTCTTCAGAATTTTCCACAAAAGTAACGAAGTTTAAAAATTAACTCATTTATTGTAAAAATAAATTTATTGTGAAATTGATCGTAAAAATTATTCTTTGAATTACTGTGATACAAATGGTAATTCCTTGAGTACTAGATGAACTTCATGTGAAAGATTAAGAAAAAAAGAAATTGATTCAGAAAGTTTTTTTAACTCATTATTAACTTCACTGAAACTCAATTATATAGCAAATTAAAAATTGTAGACAAATATTGAAATGTGAAAGATATAAGATGTAGACAGTAAATTTTTAAAAATATTTATGAAATGGATACCTAGTGTGAGATTAATAATAAATTGTACATTGTAAAAAATTATTTACAAACTTAAATGAATATTACAGTAAAAATTGTCTCCTTCCACATGAAGGAGAAAGAGTTCACAAATCAGACATATAATAATTCACTCTGTGCCAAAATCAAGAAACTTATATAATTAAGAGTTCTCAAAGCAGAAGGAGTAGGCAATAAATATTTGAAAATTTAAAATTTCTTAACATATAAAATTATACCACCACATTTCTAAGAAAAATGAACCTTTTGCACAAGAAATATGAATAAAATCATACCAAGAAATACAAAAATGAAACACAAAACTAACTGTAAAGGAGAAAATCACTAAAGCATATAAGTAGAAAAAATATTAGCTATGAAAGAACAAAATTAAGTATCATCTTATTCCACATTAGCAAAACAAAGAGCAGTGAGTAAAAACTAGACTTATTTATTCAAAGGACTAAAAAGAAATCTGCCCTCATTAAATTTTATACATAGAAAATGTACCTTTGAAAAATAAAAGTAGGGGCCAGGAGGATGGCTCAGTGGAATAAGCACTTCCCTGGCAAGTGCAAGGGCCTGAGCTTAATCCTCGGTTCCGCCAAAAATATAAAAATAAAAGTAAAAAGAAAAAGACAAGTAAAATATTTTCCAGTCATACAAACTCAAAATATTCTAATACCTCCAGATGTAGCATCTAGAAAATAACAGAGACCATAATCCAGAAGGCAAGAGAAGTTGCTGAATGGTCCTGCGTAAAGAATAAAGAGTTCTCAAAATAGTAGTTATGCAGGACTATGTAAAATATAATTATATTAGATGAAGCTATTCAAAAGTCACTGAAGATTTCCACAAAACAGTATCAATCTTATGTCGTGATATATATATATATATATATATATATATATATATATATATATATATATATATTTGTGTGTGTGTGTGTGTGTAAAAGACAAGGAAAAGCTAATATAAAGTCAATGGAAAATGGAAATACACTTTTTAAAGTTTCCAATACTAGGAGAAAATATGATACCATGTCGTACAAGTAGATTAAAAGTCAAAGAAACAGTATAAATCATAAAACAAAAATTAAAAAAATCAGAAAATTAATTCAATATTAATTAATTCAAAATTAAATATTTCAAATTACTATTGAAAAATTAGAATTGTATTATGAGTCCAATAAGAGGCCAGAATGCAGTGTATCATATGTACAAATCTGTGATCATGAATTAGAAAGTTTTTAAACTTTAAGGGTTTATAGCTCCTATCACTTCTTTAGAAAAGAACCTATGGAAGTCGCGGGCTTTCTAAGCAATTCTATGATATTTAGGGATGCAAAGGAATCCTGATTGTGTTATACTTCATGGAATGGGTGGGTCATCCACAACCCTTTGTGCCTGGCTCCTCCCAGGGAACTTGGGCTCTAGAGGGGAAGTTTTTAGTTACTTTTAAAGATTTTGAACACTCTGCTATGTCTCTTCCCTGCCAGGCATCCTGACCAAAATGAATGCAGTTTCTGCCTTATGTTTCAACTTTCCTGTTATTTAAGAGTCTAAAAAAACAAGATTAATTATACTTGTACTTCAGAAAAAATAATTCCTTGGCTGCATGAACCAGGAAAACAAAATGCACTGATGATCTTTAAATGACCCAGAAACCAAGATAATTATAGTTGTAATTAATTACATAACATGATGTCTCCTGGTAGCTGGCAAGAGGTCTAACCCAGAAAACGCCAAGGTTGGAAAATTTGAATTTAGAGACTTATCGCAGACCCAGAGCTGGGCGAACACTCACGAATTCCTAATCTTTCTTTCAGCATGTTTGACCTCAGGCAAAAATCACTTAACCTGTTCTAATCTTCCATGCTCATCTGTGAAATGGGGATGGAATGCTAGATCACCTCTGAGGGGAGGCTGTGTTGAGACATGCATTGATGATTGGAAGGAAAAATGATTTCACACAGAAAACACTTGAGGAATTTTGATAAAGCTGAGTAACTCACAGAATGACATTAAGAGTCAATGAATGCACATGTGATGCCTGGTATGTTTGTCTAAAACAGCTTTCATTGTATCCTACCAACATATACACTGCTGTACCCCATGCATGTGTTTCAAAAATAGAATAATCCCTTTCTTACTAAGTAGTTATGTTACCTCCTGTTGTTTCAGCAAGTGTCTCAGACATACACACCTCTGTTATTTTTCTGCAGTGTGCTTTTTTTTTTTTTATGACAATTGAAAATACAACCAAAACTCAAGAACTTCTGTCTGGCAGAGGATCCCACTCCTTGGCTTGTGGGACAGCCAGCTCTAGCTCTTGGCTCCACCTCCCAAATGTTTACCCTTCACTTTGCATTTAAGGCAAGAGATGTGCAAAGGTTTTCTCTTTGCAAAGTGTGTTGTATCAGAGAATAGGTGTCTAAAGCACTAGCACATAACGAGAAACTACTGTTGGGGTCATACAAGCTGGAGTAAAGTGATGCATTAAGGTGTGAGAAGACAGGGTGAAGGGGTAAGAGAGAAAGGGAGCATTCATATAATCTGTCACTGTATTTATTTACAGGTGATGTGCTCCCAGGATAAACTTTGTAAGCCCAGCAAAAAGCATGCAATTTAAACTCAGAATAAGATTTAGCTACTGTTGGTGCCAGCCAATTCTCCAACTTTGGAAGGAGTTCAAGACTTGAAAAGGATGAAAACATGTACGTTGCCTGCATCCAAGCACAGCTGAGCCCACACCAGACATCAGACTACAGAAAACTTTCTTAGCATTGAGGTGAGGAAGTGATTGGGTGGCCACTATTCATCTTTGTACTCTTCCCTGCAAAACAAGGTTCCTGCATATTGTCTTAGAATCTGCCCCTTAAGAACAGTTTGCTATTATCATCAGAACTAAAAATACATTAGACCCACAGGACCTTGAGGCTGACAGGACAAGATAGAAGCTATAGAATGAAGAGTGCTGAATTTGAACATTGACTTTATCCTTTATTAGTTCCCGATTTGACCACAGAAGTGATTTCACATCTTTGAGCACCAAAGTCTTCATATTAGGATAGATAGAATGATATTAATCTCCCAAGGTTACTGAAAAGGTTAAATAGGATAATATATGCACAATGGCTAGCATAATGCCTGAGCCCTGGTAAGCCAAAGGAGTTCTTTGTCCTCCTTAAGCACTCATATGTATATAGGCATCTGACAAATACACATGGGCATAATTTTAGAATATCTACACATATCCTCCTACCATGTAGATGGATATGGTAATGTAAATTACCCCAGAGAATATTTAGGTCTTTAATTTCTGAAGCTTTCAAATGCAACCACTGGCAAGCCATGGAGAAGACCCATTGTGGATTGGATAAAAATCAAGCAAGCACCAGCTGTTTCAACACACCCAGTTGCTTGAGATTAGATAGAAACTTTTTAAGTCCTGGCAATTATGTGCAGATCTATAGATTATGTAGGTACAGGGAAAAGAAAGCTTTTAATAATTTTGGGAGCTCAAGAATGTGACAAAATATTGACTGGTAGCAAGAGGAATAGCTATGTGTTTCTAGAACATCCCCAGTTTTCTGTTTTTACTTATAGGTTTTTCCTTGGTTTTAATTTGGATACAACAATCACCCTTAATCCCACGCAAACTAATCTTCCTGTCAGGTTAACGTGAGGCCAACAATGGGGAGGTGGGGTCAGAGCCTGTAAGAGTCAGGTATATTTCTTGAATAAAAAGCATTAATATACATATTGGCTTAAGGCTAGAGTCTGCTGGATACCGTTATGCCATATCTCAGAACCCAAGCACTAATGAATTATTCAACTCCACAGAATAATCCAGTATAAGTAGGAATAAGCAACACAGCCACTTGAGGGGAATTCTGTATGGAGCACAGACAGGAATACTGATTTAACGGTTCCCTACAATGCGCCAAGAACTGTGCCAGGCACCTTAAGAAGGATGTGGCACTGTTCTCCTTTTATAAAGGAATGAAAAAGATAAAAGGCTTAAGAAAGACAGGACATTTGATTCTGTAGGGCTGTAAATGTTTAACCCTGTACTGAAACTCAGTTCTGTCTGTTCCTTCCAAAGTTGTACTCTGTGTCCCTTCCATTATTCTGTGTCCTTTGCAAACAGCAATGCTCAGGGTAAAATCTCAGCCAGTGGACCACCTGACTGCGACTCCACCAGACCTACATAAAATCTTGTGCCATTTCTGGGTCTGTATCTGCCTCTCCGTGTGTGTCACACAAAGATACTTTATCTTTCAAGTTTTATGGCTCATATCTGTGACTAAAATATCATTTATGACAATTCCCATCTGCTAAGCTTCAAGAGTGATATAATTTGATTGCAAAGGGCTGCTTTCAGGGGCCTGAGTTAGAAGGCAAGATTTAAGAAGAATCAGAATGTACCTAACCCTCCATCTCCCAGGAAGCTGAGCAGCTTGGAAATGTACCCACTTGCTTGGAAATAAAAAGCTCTCTGGTGAATGTGGCAAGGCCCGAAACAAAGGATCCTATGACTTCGTCCAGAGTGCAGCGAGGAGCTGGGTGCCTCCAGCCCACACAGGTCAGACCTGCTTCTTATGCTGAGCAAGACAGCAGAAGGCCTGGTTCCTCTGTCACCTCTGACAGTTATAGACTAGCTGTGTACCTTATTAAAGATTAAGGTTTGCCCGAGCACTCTCTTTCAGCCATCTCCTGCTCACAGCTCAGCATTTATTACAAAAGGAGCAGAGATTAACACCATCCATTCTGCCAGGAGAGAATACACATCACTTAGAGGCCTCACAAAATCAAGAAAATGTAGACAAGGGGTGAACAGCCTTCCACAGCCCGGACCAAAATCCACCTGCCTTTTCATACAATCTATAGCCTGGCTTTCATACTATCTTTATTAACACATACTGTGGATTAGAAAAAAAAAATTACTTCAATTATAACACATCTTTTCTGCAGTAAATACCAAAATATGGAAAAGCTCAAATAAAAACCAACCTAGAAGTAGGGTAATCCCCCAAGTTTCCAGTACCTGTTTCCTTTCTGTCCCTCCCTCTCCTCTTCTGTCTCATCCTCCCTTCCCGTGTTTCTTTTCCTTTTCCCACAAAGTTGTTTTTGTATGGTGATATAAAAGTTTTTTTATAAGCTCCAGACAACCACAGTGATAATCCTAACTAATTATGAAAGAATGGACCAAGAATTTCTGGTATGCAGGTTCTCCATGGTGGGTCAGGGCTCAGAGCAGCCCCCGAGTTCCAGTTGTCAATCTCTCGGAGTCAGACATGATCCTTCCCCAAACAGCCACTGCTCTTGAGTCTGTGTTGGCACAAGGTCTGGGCTCTCTTTCTGTGAAGGGTTTTGCCCTCAAGGAATTGATACTCTAACTTAGGCAGGAGCATCAAGAAGCATAAGGAGCACCAAGAAGCATAATCAAAATGGTATCAGCAAAGGCACATAATAGGTGCCAGCTACAGACTAGCGAGCAATCAGATTTTGTTAAGAGAATGGGCACTGTTTTCTTTGGAGTCTGCAAGTATGTAGACAATCTCTCTGTTATGGGACTTGTCATGGGAATTTGTCCTTTGTCTTTATGGCAGCTGCAGCTCTGTCTTCAATCTCTTTACCGGGCCCACTATGGCTCAGATCTACAGACAATGGTGAATATACCTGTGGGTAGTGGGTGCTCAGTATCTACATCTTTTCTTTCTTGTTATGTATCTTAGAATAGAGGACTATATCAAAGGTAAGAAAGTGATATGAACTGAGGAGCGCTGTGTCTAATAGGGAGTTATGAATCATGTCTTTAAAAAGAGACAATTTCTGAGCCAGCAATCACATTTCTACAAAATCAATGTGCTTATAAAAATGAACTAAATTTCATTATTGGTTTTATTTATGTATCCCTATACAGATAATTCCATGTATATGTGCAGTACTAATATTTGTAATAGAAAAAACTTGAGGAGTCTTTTAAAGAAACTAAGTAAGATATGCCCCAACTATCTAATGGAACACAGGTGAAGGAGGCTCCATGATAAATTGTTAAGTAAGATAAAGCAATGTGGGTTTTCCATATGTGAAAGGTAATTATATCCACATGTACTTGCACATATTCTACATGCCCGGATGTCTACATTTTGGTTCCTCTCCTCTCACTCAATGACCACTCACAGTAATTAGTTTCCAATAGAACAGAGAGTCAGAGATCAGTTTTATTTTCTCATTCCTTTGCTCGTGGTGGTGCTCTGTAATTATTAGCTGTGGCTATGTATCACTTTAATTTGAGCAGAAAATAATGCTCACTGGTTGGTCTGGGTGTTGGGACTGTGGCATATCTATTTGCTTCTTAACTCTTCATGAGAAACATGTAACATAGCAATGCTTTGGTAAAGAAACAAATTATGAGCTTCAAGCTCTGTAGTGAGATACAGATTGGAGAAGAAAAGGATGACGAGGAGAGAAAGAAAACAAAACACAACAAAACAAAACACCCAGGCTTT
>PVKA01000265.1:0-60000 GCA_004027165.1 Ctenomys sociabilis | reverse complement strand
TCTTGAAGGCCTGAACTTCACAGATGGAGGGAGCACCAGTGCTCCCTGGACTCAGGCTCTGCATGGCTTACCTGTGAAACTCCGCATACTGCTGTTTATTGACAAAGATTAGAAAATGTTCCACAAGTAACTTCATAAAGCAAGACAGTAGACACTGAGAATCAAATTTAAATCCAACTTCAAAGCTCCCAAGTTCTTGAAGAAGAAGGTGTTTTTCTGTGGTCAGCATGGGGTGAGGGTCAGAGAGGTATGATCACTTGGCCGATACCAGGTGGGTGTCTGGATTCAAACCCAGGTCTGTCTGGCCCTTCCTGTTTTGCCCAGTGCTGTGACAGTGACACCTTCTCTGTCTCCAAAACCATTCTCTTTTTCTGTACTGGTGTCTTCAGTGTGTCCCTAGCCATCATATCATGTTCTCTATCTTCATTGCTGAGTGTAGTCACCACCAGGAACATGAATCTACTATACATTTGAATGGGTCAAAAGTGGCCAAGGAACTGAGTTTTACTTAATTTAACTAATTTATTTAATAGTCCACATAAAAATGAATAATTTATATGGCTCGTGGCTGCTACACTTGATGGCAGAGTTTTGATCTCCACAGATACCATGTCACATGTCAACGTCTTGCATTTGCATGTGTATGTTGGGAATGGCCTTTTAAGAGTGAACTGTGTAAAATGGGCTGGTTGGAGAATACACAGGAAAATGCTGCCCTGGCCAAGGGGATCACCAGGAGCTTCCTTAAAGAAAGAAAGATTCACCTCCCATCCCATCACAGAAGACTGAGGGAGTTCCCTGGGTCACTGGGGTATACATCTATTACTCGTTTAACCCAAGGACTATACCCCAGATTTTTCCTTTTGCCATTAATTCTCCAAACTACTATAATATATGCTTCATGCTTTCAAAAAGTGCATCAAAATTAATGGTGTTTTATACCTTCACAAAACTTCTTAAGTTTATAAAGACTTGATCAATGATACTGGCTTCCTGGTAATGCTGAAGCTTTCCAAAAATAGTACTTCTGTAGAGAAATGGCCAAAAAATGGCCATTTTTTTTCTATCTTGACAGTAGCAATTTTAAAGTAGTGACTGTGGAAGTTCATGGTATGTTCAGCTACATGGACTTTCATGTGTATAACACATGATTAATATCTGTACAAAAACCTAGGCTTTTAGTTTCTTTTCAAATATTAGAAAAGTTAGCACCACAGAGCCTGTCAGTACATGGGGAAAGCAACTGCAGCAAACAGGAAGCTGCTTTTATCCTGCAGATAGAGCAAGTGGTGAGATATTTGCTCTCTGTTTCTTCAGGGTCCTCACCACCCTGCCTACTGCAATCATATGGAATGACACGGACACTTGAATTTCCAGCAGGAAATGATGGGACCCTGTTTAGTTTGTAGGTCTCTAACTCTATAATACTGCTCTGCAAGACATGTACATGGGATATAAGCAGAAGAAGCCACTTCCCTTCCATAGCAGGTCTCTCTCTCTCTCTCTCTCTCTCTCTCTCTCTCTCTCTCTCTCTCTCTCTCTCTCTCTCACACACACACACACACACACACACATACACACACAGAGTGCAGACAATTGAGGGCAAATCAAGCATCTGAACAAGGCTTTGTCAGAGAACCCAAGGAAGGGACAGTAACAAGAGAAAGACCTGCCCAAGTGACAGCTTCACACCTGGTTCAGTGCCACTCTGCTGTGACATGGTTTCCTCAGGGCCCACCACATGATGATTACAGACTGAATGGCAAATGTGGACCTCAACCCAGCAAACCCCAAAAGTGCACTTTAATTCTGCCTCATCTCTGCAAACAGTGGGCCTGGGGCTTCAGCCACGCACGAGGTTAGCTGCTGATCTACTTCAGCCCAAGAGCATCCCTGTAAACTCAGTGAGTGTGCTGCCTGCCAGAACAGCATGACTCACTAACACCACACTGCCTAAGACGAGGGAGGAAACGAAGGGACGAAGCCAGGAGCCCATCTGCAATGCATTTCACACCAGACTTTAAAAATATGTCCACCTGACAGAAGTACAATCGATCATTTCATTTCGTTTTCAGAAAGAGTAAACATGCTCGAAATTAAATGATTTTAGGGGGCGAGAAGTAAGCACATTCAGAAAGTTCCACATATCTTTGCTCTTCATATTCTAATGCCTTTTCTATTTCTCTGCCTGATGTCTCCTAATGTGCTTTCACTAGAATCCCATTTTTGATCTTTAATCCCTTTATGTGTTTTTCTGTGGTTACTCTCGAATGCCTTTGTAGCTACCATAATTGGGTCTCTGGCACCATTTTCATAGGGCTTAGAACAATGCAGGCTTAACAAATTTCATCTAAGTGGGGGGAAAAAGAGAGAAAACTATCAATATCATCATAGAAACTGACCTGAGGTTCAAATGTACCACAACATATATATCAAACAGGACACAAGCTGACTCAGATGTTCATTGCAGTAGGACCCAGGATTAGGGAGGAGGGACAGCGCTAGGAGACTAGAGCTATGTCCCCACAGGCTCTCTGTCCTGGAAGGTTTGCAAATTCCCAAGTCTAAAATGCAGACACTGGACCAGATGATGTTTCCAGACTCAAATGAGTTCAGCCTTCTCACCATAAATGTCAAGGCCCAGCTTCTCTGGAAGCCTGCACGGTGTTCACATCCTCTTCAGGTGCCCTGACTTTGTGATATCTGGCCAAGGTGCTCAACAACCTGGCAAGGACTAAGTGCCATTCTCCTACATGGTTCTTATGGAAACAACAGATTTACAAATGTCTTGGCAAGAGTAGATGAAGCAATGGAAGCAGACACCAACACTGGTGTCAGTCTGGCTCCAAATAATCTCACATTCCCAGAGGAGGCCATATGTACATGCGCAGAGACTTAGGGCCATCCCTGTGACAGAGGCCCGAGCCCTGCATCCAGGATACAGCTGATTAGCTCAGTAGTGAGCACCTGACCTATGACTGACCAGTCAGAATCCTCCCTGTAAGTTTCTGATAGCAAATCAAGAAACAGACTCAGTTCTTCTTTGATCTCAAATCAGAGTAGTTCAGTAAACCCTCAGTAGCAGTTTCTTGCCATGTGCAGGAAGCTAGTTTGTAGAAATGAAAGTGACAGAAAGGATACGGAAGAAAAAAAAAATCTCACGGTGCTACATGTTCTCTAAGTCCCAGTCACATTGGGTTAATCACAGACCTACTTGTATTTTTTTAAATTAAGGTAGCATTTTGTGCATGTTGATTTGAGTGGTGTGTACACCTGCCATACTAACGCTGCGTTTCTAAATCTCTACACCCATGACACGTGGAGGCTCTATAATTTGCTTTATGGGAGGTTGTCTTGTAGGATGTTAAGCAGCACCCATGGTCTCTATCTCCCCTCCATCTACTTGTGACAATCAAACATGTTACTGCACATGTCAAGTGACCCTTATGGGAGAAGTAGATCCCAGTCAAGAATCACTACCCTAGGGGAATTTTAATGTGCAATTCAACATTAATGACCAGCAAGTCTCTTCTGCTCTGCTGGGCAACAGCTGTAGTCTGGGGTGAGGATGGAGACTATAAGAAAATGTGAGTTCAAAATTAGGCTCTCAGTCTTGGCTATAATCTACATTCTTCCTTGCTACACACTATCTGGCAAGGTCCTTCATATATTTATTACTCAGTGGAGTGTATCATCTTGCTCACTGCTTTCTGGTGACATTTATATCTCACAAAGATGTTTATGGTTCCAAAGAGAGAAAGAGGTCCCTCATTCTCACGACACTATCTTGAAACATTATCCATCATGAGACAGTACATGTTCTGCATCGCAATGGGTGAATGGATGGTGGATAGAGGACAGACAGACACATACAAACACAGACAGATAGATGTTATAGACATATGTGTGTGGATGAAGAATAGGTGGGTGGGTGAATAGACAGCTTCTTTTTAAGAATCATTTTGATCACTGTAGATCTGCTTTAATATATTAACAACTAGAATGGTTAACATCTAATGGACTCAATCAGTAATGCCTACTGTATCTTCCTAACAATTCTTTATTTTACAAAACTGCCTCTTCCATGTCTCAGAGAGAAAAACAAGTACAGTGCCTTCACTATGGGAACTGAAAAAACATTGTTCAGACTCTTCCAAAAGATTCCCCTAGAGCAAGAACACAACAGGCAAGTATTCCCTGTCCAGGACTTTACATTTTAACCAGAGCAATGCAGCGGTAGAAGAACTACTAGCAGGAAGAAGAAGATAGCATGTTCATTCCACAGCTGGCCCCAACAGCTGAGTAATTCTCCTCCCCCAGATACAAGCCACTTCCTTCAGCTTTCCTGAGATTATGAGTTACTCAATGTCCTTCTAATAAATGTCAAAGTAGATACCTGTACTTGAAACCCAGGAAGCTAGGCTAATACAGCTAAGCATGGCCAACTGAAATGTTAAATGCTAAAAAGCACAGGCATCTCAAGATCTATGAATTAGCACCATGATGTAGTCAATTTTTTTCCTATTAGAAAGGTCAAATTCAATAACCTACATTTAATTCCAAGGCCTTTTATCCATACTAATTGCAAGATAAACAGATCTCATACTTAAAAGGGCTCATCCTTTCCTGGCAGCCAGATGCACAGAAGATGGGAAGCTTCTCTCTGAGCTTGACCCAGAACACTTGTGCAACAGAAAAAACTCAGCAGACAGGAGCTGTCTGTAGTGTGGTGGATTCCTGAATCCCACAGTCACCAATAGAGTGGGAGCCCTAATCTTTAAACTGCCTTGAAAAGATGTGAGATTTAATAAGACTTGGGAGGCTCCATTCTGACTGGCTGTTCTACTTTTCTATTATCCTACAAAAACAATCTTGCTCTGGTTTCCTGTTCCAAAATATTTCCCCTGAAATGTCCTCTTCAGGAGACACCAGGACGACCAGATGGCTCCTCCCACTGCTGCTGAAGTGTCAACAACAAAACCCAGAAGTGACATGTGTTAACTGGCCCATCCCTCCCCCTCTGCACAGACAATAAATAGCAAGGAGGACAGAGGGGATTCAGGGCACTTATTTGAACTCCTGAAAACCAAAACACAGCTACTCAAACTTCTATGGAAGAATCATTAAATGCTCCATAAAATGCACTTGGCCTTGCACAAAGAGGTTTTGTCCTCCAACAAAACAATTTAAGTGGTAGCAGCAAAAAGGATTCAATGACTTTGAGTGCCAGGGTGTGAGAGGCCCTGTGAACTCGCAGTGACATTTCTCCACCTGCTTGCTTGCTGCCTTAAAAGCCATGTGGCTCATTTTGTGCCAGGCACTTTGCCCAGCTGAGTGACCTCAAAAAGCCCCCCAGGCTTTTATTTCTTTGCTGGCTTTGGGAGCGACCTCTTGTTAAGAATTTAATCTGGGCCAAGCTCAGCTCCAAGCACTCTGTGCCTGTCACTTCGCTTGCTGGCTATGGACACAGTGGGGTGAGCTGGAGCTATGTCACCCTCTTGGGCTAAGGAAGTCAGTGAGTCTCGCATGCTGGCTGCTAGATCAGAGGCAGGATTTCTAACTGTCACATGCGGTGTCTCCCCAAATATCATGGCAGCCCAGGAGCCCAGACCTCATAAGCTCAGGTTCAAGGCTGACCACAATTTGCTTGGTGGTTGTGTTTCTCCCGAAGTCTCTAATTAAAAATAGCAACACCAGCAAGGGCACCAACAATAGCCAGGAGTAACAGCTACTACTTGCAGCAAAACAGTTTATTGATCTCAACTCTCTGTCTGGCCTCAGGCTAGATGATAGAGAAGGCAACTTGCTTAAGCCTCAGGAAACATTCCATGTGGGTCTTGACTTTTTCTTCTTATATCAGGAATCTAAGGTTCCAGGAAGATGAATGATTTAGTCATAGTCACACACCACATACCTAACTTGTGAATTAACTCCAGCCACATCTACCACCCATTTTTTAACTCTTGACTTGGGTATCATGAAACTTGTATGCACACACAGACATGCACACATACACTCTGCCTTTCCAAGGAAGCCTGTAAAGCATGTGGTAGCTTTCGGTGGATTGCTTTCCTTATCTTTATATACTGCAATCAGGCTGGGAACAGCTGCAGTGGAACTATTCCTATTTGTCTCTGCCACCTGCCTCGGTCGGGCTCACCTGCACTAACTTGGACTCCCTCCACTTCAAGGACAAGGAAAGTATTGAATAGAGGACAGTAGAGTCTCACTGAAGCACAAGAAACCATTCTTTTGTGCTTAGGGGAAATGCTGCCTCCTTGTTCTTGGATGCAAAATGGTTTTAATCTTCCCCAAGAGTAAACATCTGCTTAATGCAAAGCTTTCTAAGTCAATTTCGGCCTCCTCTAAGTGCTGCCTAGAAACTCCAGGGCTATTACCGGCAGGCCTGGTGAGATGGGACTGCTACAAAATGTGCAATGACACAAACAGGTCTTCTTAGCCCAGACTCCACAAAGAATTGAGCCACTCTCACCATGCGTTTCAGCAAGGGTCTTAAGGCACTAAGACCTAGGAAGCAGGCTTCTGGTGGAACAGCCCTCTTCCCAGTTCTCAGCGTGAGGCCTTCTTTGCAGGTAGTCTACAGACCCCGCAGTGTGATGCAGTTCTCCTATCCCCAAGGCCCATGTCTTTGGTTGGTTTCAGTTCATTTCTCCTGATGACTACATGCAGAGGCTGGGGACAGAGCATGCCCTGGGAATGAATGAAGAGAGACCTATGCCAAGGAAGGATAAATAAAGTGACTGGACACACATATGCAAAGCTTCCACGTGATCTGGATGAATATACTGAGGGGCAAGGCTGGAGTGTGGCTGCCAAATTGATAGCACCATGTGAAGAAAGGGGCAAGTGAACAGAAGTGTCTTGCCAAACAGGAGTAGGAAAAAGGAACGCTGGGAGCCCCGCCATTGGCAGCACCTCTCCAGGGCCAACCAGAGGTTTATAATGAACCTTAGGGACACAGGCAGTCCAAACAATAGAGCACATTCTGCCCCACAGGCCGGGCTAATTCTTCAGCCTTCCTGAGATGGAAGGAAAGTCCTTCCAAAACACATTGTTCTGCATAGGTGCACCACCCTGGCTATGTCGTGTCTTCCCAAGGTCTCGGGTTCCAAGATCATCTCAGGTCACTTTCTCAGAATTAAAAGGGCGTGTCCCATTTGCCTACAGAGAGTGGGGGAGGGACAGACAGTGAGGGGAAAAGGGGAGGAGAGGAGAGACAGAGACAGAGAGAGAGACAGAGGCAGAGACAGAGGCAGAAACATAGGGACAGAGAGAGGCAGAGACAGAGACAGAAAGACAGAGACAGAGAGAGATAGAGACAAAGAGATAGAGATAGAGAGACCCATTCTGCAGGACTGCAGAATATTCCTTCTGTTGTCCCTCTTGAGGCCAGAGAGCTACCCTTTCTTCTCAGACACATTGTTGTTAGCTGACCATGGTTTGGCTAATGTTCATTCAGTATACTGACTTCTGATGATTTCCTGACTTCCTATTTAAACCCATCAATCTCAGAAAACTTGATTACCAAGTAGGCTGCCATGTCCGGGTGGGTGACATGTAACATACAGCATTACTCTGTACTATGTCACACACAGCTGCCAATATGTATAGTAGGTGTGACCAAATTATATGGTGAATATTTAAATTTTAAAAATGCAGTACAGTGAAGGACACATTGCCATTAATTTTCCTCACAATCTTTTCTCTCACTTCAAACACACATATCCCAATGACCTGGCCACTTTCTGAAGAAGTTCAGGAAATCCTGTTTTTTGGGTGTCTTTGTGATGTGTGATCAAAAATATAAGAATACAAGATTACTGTTGCCAAGTGTCTTCCAGCAAACAATTCAGACTCATGAAAACATTACAGTGTGTCCTCTCTGCCACCATGGGAATGCTGGCTCTTCTCCAAAATCAAAATGACTATGAAAACTAAATATCTTTGATTGCTCAGAACATGAGGGCAGCCACAGCAGTGCAACCGAAGGCTCACAAGCAAGGAATTCCAAAACTGTTGGAGAAAGTGCCAAGGAGGACAAGGTAAGTGTGTTTTAAGAGAGAGCCCGTGTTTTGGGAGAACTGATAGCAATGTGTGTTTTATTGTAATACATTTTTCAATTTAAATTTTTACCAGGACTTTTGCCATAGATGGTGCATTATTAATAAGACCACTAAAATGGAAGTTCTGTCCATTTCTCTGTGAATAGGATCACAGTGGCTTCATATGCCCAGCAATCTTGTGAGGAGACCCAGTGACACACAAGCCACATGGAACACAGAAAGGGCTGGGCAGTTGGCATGCACACAAACGACTTGGAGTTGGAGCTGGACCCAAAGCCTATGCATGTAGCTAAACCAAATTTTCTTATACTAGCTTAGACTGTTATGGTGCATTTGGCCTATTTCCAAATGAATCAAAGTAGATAAAAAGGACAGGTGCCAAACCAACCCCAGATTTCCCGTTTCAAAAACATAATTAATCTCATATCCATTAAATGGCAAAAATCCTTTTGGTTTGGAAATCAAATTCTGGGGGCCAGCCAGATAGCTCAGCAGAGTAAAGCACCTGCTTAAGCAGACACAGGGCCTAGTATGCCAGCCCCTCTGCTTGGGGTGCGCTGAGATGGCGATTGAGATTGGGCGTGGTGATGCACATCTGTAATCCCAGCGCTTGGGAGGCTGAACACAGGAGGATCACTGTGAGTCCGATCTGTGTAGTGAGACCCTGTAAACCCTGTAGACCCTGTCCTAAATACACAGACACACACACACGCACACACACACACACGCACACACACATACACACACAAGAGAAAAGGAAATAAAATTCTTACAACTGAGAATAAAAAGCAAGAA
Source organism: Ctenomys sociabilis (assembly GCA_004027165.1). Taxonomy (NCBI): domain Eukaryota; kingdom Metazoa; phylum Chordata; class Mammalia; order Rodentia; family Ctenomyidae; genus Ctenomys; species Ctenomys sociabilis. Next base: position 51,121 of record PVKA01000265.1, on the reverse strand, counting down.
GTGAAAGACAAAACTCCCTTGCAACCTTTCCTTGGAATGCTTGGTGATGTCTTGCCGCACGGTCTTGTGAACGCATGCCACGCAACCTCCCTGCTCACTGCTGATTTCTTTGCCACATCAGCATCAATGGGCCACTTGCCATTGTGGGTTATTCACCTCCTACAAAATCACAGTTAAGGGAAGAAGTCTTATTTTTCCTTGGGAAAGCATACATACTTAATTATGAAATGATCTGCCATTATTTTTAAATAATTTGTCAATGATTTGTTCTAATGCCACTGTCACCTGCACCTAGGGAGTGGCAGGGCTGTCCCCTTCCTCCCGCTTAGCTCACTGTAGAGATGGCTGAGTTGCTTGTGTGTTCTTCTAAAGGTCTACCACCCTCACAGGACAGTTTGTGCATATTCAATGTGATGACAACAAATGCATAATTTATTTGCTGGAGTGAGTTATGAAAGTTAATCAATAAAAAGTGGAAGTCTTATAAATTACCTATCGAAAATCAGCCTATTAACCATTGTACCTCTACAAGGCTGGTTGGAGTTTAGGTCTCAGACTGCCCCATTTATGAGCCCAGATTCGCACACGGATGAAGGCAGTCCTTGCTATCAAGACAGAGACAGTAGAAATAAAAATGAAATGTGTCCCACTACAACAGCAAACCCTGATTCTATGAGTGCCAGGAAAAAAAAAATCAAAAGAATCTAACTGCAGGCTGAGAAAATTTCTCTCCATGAACAGTACAATGTGCAGGGAGAATAAGAGAATAATAAGAAGAGACGTGGCACTGGGAAATCTCTCCCAAACTCTTGTCAAAATAAAGTGGTTAAAGTACATACTAATTAGCTGGAGGCAGCAAGTGCTTGTTGTTTTCTATGGTGGCCTGGCCAGGCCAGGCCAGAAAGAGCGACATTGCTGTAGCAGAACTGCACAAAGCTCTGCACAATGACAAGAAATGGCCTGGAAACAATGTCTGGCTTCATCTAGAGCTCAGCAGTATGGTTCTGCAGTGCCTGCACACCAAGCGGGCTTGGTGAGCATCAAAGGAGACAACACCAGTTGATTGCCCTGCTTGCAGCAGTGGAAATCAGGAACTGCATACAGTAGGGAGTTTGGCCACAGAGAATGGAATCGACCAGCACATCTCACTGTACGATGCTTCTGCGGATCACCACTCCCCGCCCGCATCCACTCTCTCTTAGGATAAATTAGGCCACCGGATCATCACAAACCTTTTTCTCTTTGAAACATTATTTTTAATATAACGAAAACAACCATGAGCCTTTTTAACAAACTGGATTATAGCACACAAAAGGTCTTTTCTCTTTGTCTACTTGGTGATTTTCAAACAGAGCACGCACCTGTGGCAAGCAAAATGTTTGCACACCTGCTCCAAGGCGGTCCCCGCCCCTTCACACAGGACCTCCTCCCCATCTCCGATCACGACACCATGTAGTGCTAACACCTTCACTCAGAAACTGAATCTTCCAAGCCAGGTCTCTAGGTTCCTGGGGCAAAATACTTTCTGCAGCCATGAAACACTCCTGCACAGAGAGGCCTAAGCACTCACAGAAAGCCCAGGAGCTCAGGAAGCCAGGTCTCAGCCCCAGGCTCTCTCGGTCTGTTGTCTTACTGCTGCTGCAGGCCCCCACCGTGCTCTGATGGTGAGCAAGGGCTGAGGCATTCTCAGTTTTGCCCTCAACACTTCAGTAAATATATTTATATTATTTTAAAGGCAAGCCATGAGTAAGCTTCAGAACTTCAAATGCTGTGACCTCTGCCAATAAGCCAGATAGTGCTACTGTACTGCTTAAAACATTGTGGTGGCTTCTCTTCACACTTCCATGAAAACGCCTGCTGAACTGCCTGTTACCCAAGGCCCCACTCGCCTGCCTCAGCATCCCTTGCTCACCTTGCCTTCTGTGTCACAGACTCCCGTGGAACTCCCCTCCAACTGTGGCAGCTTCCTGGTAGGCTGCTCCTTCTGGCAGTCAGTCCTGGTCCTCACTGCTGCTGCTCCGAGCACCTTGACCCGAGCTTGGTCTCTGCAGTGGGCTCTGCATCCTGGAGCTTTGCACCTTCTCTAGTCTCTTCTTAGCTCATTAAGTTGTGCCTCTGTGTGCCTGCTTCTCCCTGACTGTGAGCACCCACGTCCCATAAGATGGTGTTGACTCACTTTTTAGTGCTGTGTTCTTGGTGCCAGATCTATGCCTGACATTGCAATGATACCCAGGAGCTGTTTCATGAATAAATGATTAGGTGAACATATTGACCTTATAACTGATCATAATGCATCAATCAATGCACTGCAGCAATACAACTGAAGCAAGCAGCCCCACTGCAGGGAACATCTTAGACTCCCTTCTGCCACTTCCAGACAAGTACGACACGTTGCATGGGCCATATTTGCCCAAGTAAACACCTCCTTCCACTCAGAAGAAATATACTTTTTGGCCTTGACCTCATTTTGCCTCCAGCAGAATGCCTTTGGCTGTCAGCAGCTAGAAGCCTGAGCAGAGCAGGTGGAGGGAAGTATAAATGACCCTGAAGGTTGAAAAAAAAAAGAAATTATCACCCAACAGACTGGCAAACATTTAAAAGATTCATGATGCCCACTTTAGGCACAGATGCAAGGTAACTGGTCTATCATACCCTCTTTATGAAGTAAAAATTGGCAAAGCCATTTGCTAAACGGCAGTTTGACAGCATCCCTCAGGATACAAAATACATGCACCTTCATGACTAGCAAACTCAGTTCTAGGGTTCTACTGCAAAGTTATTTTCACAGATATGGATGTGCAGGGACACTCATTTGCAAGATAATCGTGTGAGAAGAAAATAAATGTGGAAGTTGCTTAAACGCCTCCAAGAAGTATGAGGGCTAAATACATTATGGCATGAACATTTATGGAATTTCATGCTATCTCTTAAGAATGGTAGGGTTGACCTCTATGTACTGATGTGGGAAGAGGAACAAAACATGCTGTTAGACAAAATAATCAAATTTCAGAAAATGTGAGGGGTGAGAGCGTGTTCACCAAAAACATATGAACAATGTCCACAGCTATGCATGGGATTGCATATGAGTTATGATAAAAATATAATCAATGTTCCAACAAAAAATCATTACAATAAAAGACATATGCAATTAATCATCCTCAAAATAACTCCCTCTTGCCTAAAACACATTTATCCTTCTTGCTAATGTCTGATGCAGTCAGTTCTGGAAATTCTCCTTTGGGAGTGTCTTTAGTTGTGCTGTCCGGGCTACCTCAATGTCCTGAATCTATTAAAAACATTGAGCTCTCATGACCACTTTGACATTATGGAAGGGTCAGAAGTTGCACTGTGCCAGAGTGGCGAAGACGACGGGTAAGAACACATTGAAATGTTTTTCCAAACCTGACTTCCTGTTGGATGGCCCTTGATGGAAGCATTCACCATATTTTGATCACTCCACATCAGAACATTCACAAATGAAGACTTCAAGAAATGTTTCCTCAGAAGGCATGAAAGAGTTTCATACTAATGCCACTCTAGCCATCACCACTGGATGGAAGGCAGGGATGGAAAAAGGGTGTACTTAGTAGACTCACGTTTAACTCTGCTTTCTCATTTCCTAAACCACTTTGGAGAACACAAACTTAGAAGTACAAGCACTGCTTGAGATCTTAGAAGAGGAATTCTGTATTATGGGTTGGTCCTGAAGGAGGACAGTTGCCTTAGTTAGAGGCTCCCAGAACTACAAAGGAGAGATTTGAAAAGTGGTGCGAACAAAATCAAAGGGCTCAGATTTAAATCCATATTTCGCCATTCACTGGAGCTCGAGCAAGCAACTGTTCTGGGGCCGTTTTCTTGTCTACAAAGCTAGGATAATCGCAGCAACCTGTTATGAGTGTCTGTGAGGATTAGCTGAGATAATGCATATTAGATGCTGTCTGTATTGCCTGCAACAGGGCAAGTGCAAATGGCAACCATTTATTATCGTTCTTATTCTCATTGTCGGCGTTCAGATCTGCTAAAGTGAGAGAAAGTGAGAGCAGATCAAAGAGAACACAATGTGGGAGCGTAATTACTTCCATCTGGTAGAGTTGTCCATTCAAACTTCCAGCAGTGCAAAGTGTGTTCTGCATCACACTGTTAAACGCAGTCAATGCAAACCACCTCTGTCTCAGCCACTGGAAATGTCAGCGGTGTCATTTGACAAAAGAAATTTTAATATCATTCAGTTTTGCAATGTAGTAGTAAATGGAGTCAGGTGGTCCTCACGTAGCATTTCTTTAGAGTTCTATTTTTCCCCCAGCTAAAATAGCCTTGCTCTCTCCTCAGTCTTTGGCATCAAGTGATGGCACAAGGAATGGAACTTACGATGCGAAAAACCGACCATCTCATTTTGCCTGTGGCAGGTGAACTGATCTCAGAAGACTGCAGTACATAACTCCCTTTTCAAGCTCATTTGTTCCTCCGGTTGCCAGAAGGACAGCCTCAGCAGGTGGTGTCTTATCCATGAAGTAGTCTCTCTAACATTGTCCAGGCTGCCTTTGTCTTTTGAGAGAGAGAACAGGCCGTGGATACAACCAGTACCTTCATCCCGCAGATGGAACAGGGAGAAGCTGATATCATTGCTTTGTTTCGAGGTCATTTTTTAAAATTGGGTTACAATTAATATTCTATAAAACTCAAACTTTTAAAGTATATAATTCAGAGTTTTTAGAAACACATTCACAAAGTGGTATAGCTGTCAGCATCAAATTCTAGAGCATTTTGAACCATTCCGTGTCCTCAAAATTGTTATTCCTTATGCTCTCAGCCCCTAAAAATGACTAATCTACTTTTTTATCATTTATTTATTTATTTATTTATTTATTTATGGTACTGGGGATTGAACACAGGACCTTGTGCTTGCCAAGCAAGCACTTATTTTGTTGAGCTATCTCCCTGGCCTAATCTTTTATTTATTTGGTATAGGGTCTCGCTATGCAGCTCAGACTTGCAGTGATCCTCCTGTCTCATCCTCCCCAGTGCTGGGATTACAGGCATGCACCACCACACCCAGTTTCAGTGGTCAATCTGGCATGCCAGCACAGCATACGATGCCTGGGATAAAACCCGGTTCCTTGCACTTGCCAGGCACCAGCCTATCTCCCCAGCCCACTAATCCACTTTTGTCCCTAGAAGTTTTGTTATTCTGTACAAATTGAATTAAAGGGAATATGTTGTTATTTGCATCTGTATTCTGTGATGCATATAATATTTTCAGTATTCCTCTATGCTAAGTATGCATTAATACTTCATTTTACCTTATCACTAAATAATATCCTATTGTTTGTCAAATCGTTCTATTTATATTTGTTGTTGGACATCAATGTTTTCTCTGTCATTATGCTTTTATGAGTAATGCTGTTATGAACAGTAATATACCAGTCATATACCATACATGTATGGACATGTTTCCATATATATATATATATATATATATATATATATATATATATTATTGATATAGGTAGAGCTATAGAGACAGATATATAAAACAAGTAGTTGGATTTTTGGGTCATATGGTAACTTAATGTATTTTTCTACTATAATATTCCTCTAAATGATTGCAATATTTTACAATTTCACCAACAATAGATATAAATCCCAATTTCCATCTACCATCTTAGACAAGTGTCATTATCCATCCTTCTATATAGCTAGTGTAATCAATGTGTTTTTAGTAGATATACTATTTATTTGTGCCTAGTGGTGGTAAATGTCTAATCAAATCAGAAATGGAAAATTCTTCTTCTGGACATGTTCATCTCAGTTGTAAAATAGCGTTTGAAAAAATCAGTTTGAATAAAATAGCGACCATATAGCAACACCGGTGTTACAAAGCATACAACCACCCAAATTTTAGGAAATTCTGGTCCAGTCATAGTTTTCAGTCTCATCAGACGCATTACAAGCTTGCAGTATGCAATCCTGTGGAATCTGGTTCAGTGTGCTCCTAAATGCACAGCAGACATTAATCTGGAGCGAGAGTGGGATCTTTAGAAATCCTGCACTGCAATGTTTGCTGGGACAGCATGTGGAAAGAAGAAGTGTCACGTGGCCAGTTTTTGCAGTTGGTGGACACGAAGACTGTCCTCCTGGGGAAAGCCCCTATCAGTAAGCTTTCTTTTTTTAATTCTGTTCCCACCCTGCTCACCTTTGGGTTTGGACAAACAGGAATATGAAAGAACAGGACTGACCTAATGGCAGCCACAGGTGGCCTGAACCAAATGTTTGGTGGTAAAAATCTGCCCCATTTCCTCACCTGATACAAACTTATGGAAGGAAAAAGCTACATATTCCCAGGAAAACAAGCCACTCCACTCAGGATGGCACGATGCAACTTCTGAAAATGGCATATGCAGCATTCAATCTAATCCTACTTGATCATCTGGCTTACGGTTTGGGTAGAGGGCTAGTTTTTTTTTTAACTCTATATGCAGACATATGCAAAGATTCAGGTTACACTACATTATCCAGCTGATCATTCTTGCCAAGACGAAAGATTTCTCCACCCAGTGGTTTGCAAAGCCACAAAGTGGCAGAGCCATGTCTGTTTCTGGAATAGAAAACTTAGGTATCTTTCGGCCATGGGTTGCTTCCACAATTGCCTAGCAGTTACACACTGCATCACAAGACCAAAGGCTCATGTTTTTTGCACACAATTCAAGGGGGATATTTTAGCCATCCCAGGTCAAGAGTTCAGAACTAAGAATCACTTGGCAGAAGCCTTTTTTTTTTTTTTAGCTCAACAACATGGGCCCCATTGTTAAGGGCATTGGGAAGCCTTCACTGGAGATGGAATATTCTTGGAAACAGATTGGAAAAGAGTGCTTCTGACAGCTGAACAACCCTGCCTGGGCCTGAACATGCAGTGATAGAATCCAGGTTCCATGGTGTTCCCAGAAACAGGTGGCGACAAAGCTCTTGAGAAGCACATTCCTTGCTCCATAGAAGACACAGGTATTTAGGGGCAGGAAGTCAACTGCTCCCTGTAGCCATACTTATTTTGGAGCAGGAAGAAGTGTATCCATGATAAACTTAGAGACCTAAGAAAAAATGGAGTGAGCCCTTAGCAGAAGAAAAAATCTCAGGGCTTGTTCAGGTGTGAGTTCCAGGGCCAAGCGTTATGCTCCCCCTTGCCATTATTCGCATTTCTCTCCTATGCTCCTTCTTGTTACCACTCACCACCATCTGTAACTAAACCATCTCTGTGTTGTTGTGGTAGTTGTATGTCCTTGGTTTTTTCATCTCCCCCTCAGTGGCATAAGTTCCATTATGAACAGCATCTGAAATGACTTTGTGAGCATCCTATTCCAAACGTCCGCCATTGTACCTGTGTGTACTATGCGCTCAATGCATGTCTTAATAATTGTCAAAGGAATGAATTAACCAGTCACTGCAAAATGGAAGTTTCTCTCCATTTCATGCACAAGTAAACTTGAGGTTCAGGGTAGTAGAATAACCTATTTAAGTTCAAAGCTCATAGTGAGTAAGGCTGGCTCCGTAGCCCAGGACTGATGGAATCCAGACTCCCAGGGGAATTTCCTACTTCAGCTAAGATAAAATAAAAGGAAAATCCGCCAGCCCTAAGAACCATCCTGTGATGAAAATCCAGCCCAGGAGCACATGGCTCACCAGATGTTGCTCACAGCTCTGGTACAGCGAGATTTAATAAAGCACCCAAGACAGATCCTCATGCTCCAGCAGCTTTACTTGTAGGCCTTGGATGTATTTCTGAGTCGTGAACAATTAAGCACACATGCTGCACTCTCCAGGAGCTGCTGAAGTTACCAGACCCCTGGTGAGAGGCAGGTACCTAAGGTCCCCAGGCCTCCAGGCCCCTTCCCATAAGCATAGTGATTGTCTCGCAATCTCAACTCTCTGCCCCCCAAACTGTCCCTCTTCACAACACAGAATTGTCTAATACATATAGACAAAACATGGCATCAGGCAGTCCAGTTACTCCCTAGCCAACCGCAGATACCATGGTGTTATTTTCTTTCCTCACATGGCACAGCTGCTCTTCCTGTCTCTGACACCCTTCCAGAGAAAGGCCATTTGTCTACTTTCCATATTCCTTCCAGATGAATCTTTTAAAAATATAAATTCACATCATAGTGATCCCCCCATGAAAATTCTCTGGGCATCTTCCATCTCTCTTAGGCCAAAATTTATTCTCTGCAGTGTTCCAGATGTCTGGATATTATCATAACTCTGGTTTCCTAAACTTCATAACTTTATATCTCGTTCCTCTTCTTTTACTCTAATCCCACTCAGAGACAATTTTTATGATTCCCTACGTTAGGCCAGGACTTTACACAGCTGGACTTTCTTGTCAATCAGATCTGAGCTCAAATTTCTCCTCCTACCATTTAAAATAGCCCTCTCGGTCACTATCATGTAACCTCTTTTATTTTCCTCAGAGTAATTCATATCATCTGATATTCTACTTGTTTGTATGCTTTTCCTTATAGAAGACAAATGGTCTTATTCAGATTCCACAGCCTGGACCACATAGAATGTAGAACACATAGTTAGAAAATAAAAAAAAAAAAATTATGGAAGCCAGACTATAACTTTTTGAATTTCTACAGCAAACCCCTCCTTGGCCTCTGAAATGTATGCGGTATGGTATCACCCTCATTTTGATTCTGAGGGTCAGATACAGAGATGGAAAGGGAAGAACATTAGCTGATAAGCTACTGATTAGGAGGGAAGAAGTCCTTTAAATTTTTCTGTGCACATCCTGACAAGGGCTGGCTCGCAGACTTCACCCTAATGCTATTGGTGAGCCCGGCCAAGACTTTTTTCTCTAATCTATAAAGGGAAAATGTTATACTTTTAGGACTTAAGGGAATTAGGAGGAGGATTTAGTTTTTAAGAGAGAAAGTAAAGTCATTTAAATTGAAAACTGATCTTGTGCCTTAGATGTAAGTTTGGTTTGCAGGAGAAATCCTCAGGCAGGAGCAAGGAGAGCTGACAAAGCAGGTCCAGTCTACCTGCCATTCGCAGCTCCTCGCTGATAGAAGGATGCCAGGGAGAGAGCTTGATCTCTTGAGCAGATTGGTTTTTTAACTCAAGTTTTTGTCCTGAAATGAGCACAGACTTCTGTATCTCTTCAGGAAGTGGTTTTGAGTTCCAAGAATCCTGGGATGCCTTATGATGATTATGGATTTTTTTTTCTTTTTCTCCAAGGCAAACACATCTTTGAATGCCCCCATTTTATGAAACTTAGAAAACCTGGAAACAGAAACCACCTGCCGACTTGGTCGGAACCACCTGCAGTCTCTCTAGTGCCAATTTCTAATCTCTAGGGGAGTCTGGTTGAGTTCTGCTTTTGTTTCCCCTTCACCTCCCATCCCAGTTCATTACTTTCACTTTTGAATGACCACTTAGTAGTCAGACACATTACTATCCTGGCTGAAGAAAAAGTCGAGGCAAGAGGCATGAAAAGAGGACATCAGACATCAGTGATGTTTTCTATTTTAAGCATTACATGTCAAAAAAAATAGTAAATATATAAGCACCTTCCCTCCCACATTCTCTTAAGCTAGGATTGAGTTCTGTCCTTTCAATCTAAAGGGTCTTCAAAACACATAAAATTCCAGAAGCTTTAGTTTCTTGACATTCAAAATGGTGCAGATAATCTGTGCTCCTTCAAACCACAACAATCAAACCGTCTTCAGTTCAGCAGGTCCAAACATAGCCTGGAATGGAGCAGACACTCTCGGGTCATGGGACCCAGGAAATATACCGAGATGTATGGGTAAGGAGATCCCTGTAGAGTATCCAACATAACAGGAAGGATTCTACCCTCTGCAGGGCAAGTGTCTCATTGCTTCTGTGCCTCAGAGTTTAGAATGGATGCTAAGTATTTGAGGAGGTTGGGATGTCATCAAACACGTGTGCTATCCCAAGAGGGAACAGTACGAAATGTTCCTTAGTGCAGCTCTGACTTGTTAGAACCAAATACTAAATAAAACACACATACAGCCAGTTTGGCCAACCAAATACCTGCTTGCACAGATAAGAATCTCATATACTCAGGGCCAGAGATGGAGTTCAATGGTAGAGCATTTATCTAGTTCTGAGTTTTGTCCCCAGTGATGGGGGGAGGGAGAGAGTGAGAGAGACCCATACGGTCCACATCACTTTTGCCTCAGACAGCTTTACAGTCATTCCCAGATGGCTTAATCACATGCAGGAAGGGGGAGCCTGTGGTCTCTCACAATGTAGATGGGGACCAGCCTCAGCAGCTGATTGGTGCGCTGGATGATGGGTGATTACACAAGGCATCTGCTGGGCCCCCATGCCAGTTTCAGACCCTCTGGCAAGCAAAACCAAGTCCCTCTGCTAAGTCACAATGGGAACCGTCTGCCAAAACACCAGGTGTGAAACAAACCCTGCTCATTAGTGCCAGCAAGCCCCCACCCAAATTCCCGGAAAATGCTACCAGCTGAATACAGGGCTGCCCTCAGGGCCAAGCAGCAGCCTTATTAAGATGGTCATCGAATGGTCTGCGTCAATTTCACATTTTCCATCAAAACCTCCTGGAGAGCTGGCACTTCTGTGTTTACCCTTCTCACCAGAACAAATGCAAAGCTGCTGAAGGGAGAAATAACACACCTCAGCGATAACAATGGAAGACATCACTTGCAAGCTGTCCTGGGCCCCTGGAGTAACTGACAAGTTTGACAGAGAATGTGTGTCAGTAACATTGCTTGATTTGTGTGTAAAGGGAAGGTGGAAAGTGCACTACCAGAAGGTCTAAACACAGAGAACCAAAAAAGCAGGGCTCATCAACAAAGCCACAAGGACCCTTGCCCTGCCATCTCCCCTGGCCCTGTATCAAGGCCCCTTTTCCTGTTGTGATCTGTCCCAGAGGACCAAGGCTTTCCTCCTAGGAACAAGCCCTCCTGACAGCCAGCTGTAAGACCCAGGGAGAAAAACTGATCAGAAATGACAGCGGCACAAAACCGTGTTAGCCTCCTGCTCAGAATAGGTTGTACGGGGGAGACACAGTGGCTCCCCACAGAGCATGTGGGGACACCACTGAAGCTGCCACAGGATTGTGTGGCCCCAGAGAAGGCTGTCCCTTACTCCAACAGGGAGAATGCATGACTTCACTTGGTCGGACTTCACTTCTTTTTCAAATTAAACTTTTCAGGACAACTCAGAGGGCTGGAAATATTTTAAAGAAAATACTTAATGGAGTGGTAAACAATCATAGCAATAGGAATAACAGAAACAATAATTATTATTTTATTATATAATGGTTATTACTTAACTATTATTACATAGTGTTATATAATGCTATATGGTAATTATATAATAACCTCATAAGCAGTACTCCATGTGAGCTTCAAGTACATGGTATATAGAGCTTTACACAATTATAAAATGTGTTTTGTATATTTATGATTATGTATTAATGCATAATATAATGTTGCATAATTTAAAATACAGAATACTTAACATTATAATAATTATTTCACTTCTTTTTTTGAGCCAGCCATTATTACATTTGATTCACAGGAAGCACTATCTCCACCCTACAGAGGAAAACAGAGAGGCTCAGGTAACTTTAATATGGCCATTTTATTGATACCATAACTCCAGGGCACAGGACCTTCCCCAGGGAGGCCAAGCGGAGCGTCTCATCCAGGAACACAGGCTCCAGGTCTGTGCTCTTTGCCTGTGCAGGGCTGGCCTCATGTGCACTAAGCACACAGCATCACTGTGATCTCAGAGCCGCAGAGATGCTGTGCTACATCATGACGGGCCACAGTGCACGCAGCAGCGAACGTGCCAATACGTCCCCCGAAGACTTCCTGTGTGCTGCGTGCTGCGTGTTGCGTGCTGCGTGCTGTGGCACGCATATCATTTAGTTCCTTTAACAACCCCTAGAGGACATAAATAAGGACCAGAAAAGGGAGGAGTTGTATCCAAGACCACCTGGGGAGCAGGCAGCACCCAAGATCACCTGCCCCACCTGACAGCAGGCAGCGCTGGAGACAGAAGGTGAGGTAGGGGTCTGTCTCCAAGCCCACACCAGTACCCTGTTCTCTCTTGTTAGCTTGCTTCCTCTCCACAATACACTTCTTCAATGAGACGCTATTCGTGAAATTGCTTCACACAGATGCTGGTAGATAGAAAACACCTGAAAACAAGCAGCTACTGCTACCACTGTTACAACTAAATGTGAAATCCACAGTAGGAACTTTCTTCCAAGAAAGCAACAGAGATACGGGTTTATGATGACTTCTCCTCAGATGGCTGATGCCCTGCTCCTTCACCCTCAACAAAGCCCTCCCATGTTTCATCAACACAGGTTCTTGAATTCAGCACCCTACAAATACACAGGCTTTGGGCTTTGCTCCCTAAACTGTTGCAAATGGTCAGGAGTTTAGTAGAGGCACCTGAGTTGATTGTGCATTGACACAGACTCAGATTTGTAGCATGTCTGGTGGGCCCCTGCATGCCCGGGACCCTGGGTGACTTGGGCTTGTGGTCTGTCCTCTTAATGCTCTCACAAACTACTAGGCACCAGTAGGCACTCACACATTCTCCCTGCCACCGGGCACAGACAGATGGGAGCTATTCTTATTATTTAACATTTATTAAGCCTCCACAGTGTGCCAGGAGCTGCGTGGAACAGGGGTGTGGGTGGTCCCAAAGAGCTTGTCCCCAGAAGCCTGTGGCCACATGGAAGGGAGGGGCAAGGCCACCTTCTCCCCTACATGGCCTACCCTCCCCCAGTTGCTCCCCAGTTGCAATGTGTTCTTTTGGAGCAGGTGGGAAAAAAAACAGCATTTCAACACAATTGGGGCCTGACTGTTTCTTTGTATGTTTCTGATTTAAAGCTCCCCAGATTGTGGGAGTAGAGAGTAGGAAGGAGACAGTGGGCTGCCTGCACTCGGGCCAGGGGATCCACTTGTCATACTCCAAGGCCACATAGCCGCTCTGCTCCACAGCACTCTCAGGCTGCAGGGCGTTATCCAGCGTCACCACAGACATGTTCTTGCTCACCATAAATCTCCCCTGAGACTAAAAGTGAAGAGAGATGACTGTGCTATCCTGCCATCTACAGCATTTCCATGTCCAAGGAGTGATGGAAATTTTGATAAATGTTTAGTTTTAAAAATATTTTACAGGGGCCAGGGAGATGGCTCACTGGAATAAGTGTTTCCCTGGCAAGCATAAGGGCCTGAGTTCAATCCCTGGTTCCTCCAAAGGGAAATATATGGGAAATATATACATACGGGAAATTATATATATATATTACTATAAGAGACATACTGCATGGATTTTCCTCCCAATATTCCCCCTCTCTTTAAATGCACGTATTCCATCAGGCTTGCCATGTTCAGAAGCAGCTGTAAAATCGTCTTTCCTCAGTCCTTAGGAAGCATGATTAAGAACTACAGTGAGTGTGGCTGCCTGGGGCCACTCCAGAGAAAAGCAGGCCTGTAAAACCATCAGTGTGTGTCCACTTGCACCCTGTTCACTAGATCTGGTGCCAGGTGACTTCTGGCTCCTCCTCAAAGTCAAAATGGCCATGGAAGTTTACTGTTTTGAATCCGTTCAGGACATTAATGTAGCTGTGACAGCACAACTGAGGACAGACATAACAGAATACTTCTAGAAGTGCTTCAGAAAGTGGAAGAATAATGGGATAAACTGTATTGGAAGCAAGGGATGCTATTTTGAGAGGGATTAGTGACAATATGTCTTTTCCTGTAATAAGTGTTTTAAAATTTAAGTACCACCCTAGGGCTAGTAAGATAGCTCCGCAGACTAAGCACCTACTTAGGCAATCTCAGTGATCAGGGTTCGATCCCTGGCACCACATGTTGCACTGGCCCCTCCCCAGGGCATGCTGCACCAGCCACTGAGTCGGGGTATGGTGGCACACTCTGTAATCCCAGCACTAGGGAGGCTAAAGATAGGATCACTACGAGTCCCAGTTGCTCGAGACCCTGTACCAAATACATACATATATACACACATACATAAACACTACCCTAATTTTTCAATCATACTTTCTTATGGAAAAAATAATAAATCAACACAGTTTGAGAAATCCACAAACCACATAGCATTAGCGACACTGCCATCGGTGATAGGGTTCCCACAGTAGGTGAGGGCTGCTTGTCAGACCCTCAGGGCCCCTGGACGTGCTGGTAGCTTCCCTGCTTCCTCAAATAGGGATGATGCTCCTGGCTGAGGCCCACCTCACACATCAGTCGTGGCGCCAGCTCAGATCACTGGCGTGGAGCCTAAACATCAGCATCACTCCCCGTCCCTGACTGGCACAGTGATCCACGGCAGTGCTCAGCGGGGGTCGGCCCTGTGAACCCTGACGGTGACTATGGGAAGTAGAGGGTTTGTGCTCTAAAACAGACTCCCACTTTCAGATGAGCTCATAGAGGGTCACAGCGATCAGGCAGCTTACCGGGGAAGCCACAGAGGCTCACGTTCATACTGAGCTTTTAGTGCTATAAATTCTGTCTCCTTTCTACTTGACTATGTCTTAGATGAGAAGAAATGGCTGTCCAGAAATCAGTTCCTGAGAAAAATGGGGAACGCACATTATTGTCTTCCTCAGTCCCTAAATTCTCCAGTGCAGATCAGAGAAAAGAAGAACAGCCCAAGGAGAACCCCTTCTCCCTCAGCAATACATGAAGATCTGCTAGACTCGAGTACGGAAGACAGAGCAGGTACAGAGGTGGCCACAAGTCTTTGAACACCATCTTTCCATCACAAATACAGAAAATCAGAAGTTCAAGTCCAGCCTGAGCAATGCAGCAAGACCCTGTAGTAAATAAATAAATAAAGTTTTTATGAAAAGCTATAGCTCAGCAAAAAGGCTCTGCAATTCAGTCCCTGGCACAACATTTAAAACAAAAACTAAACAGCAGGGAAACAAAATCCTTTGCCCCCTGGAACATACCAGAAGCTGTATCCTTTAAAAAGGATGGACAATCATCTCTAGGAACTACCTTTTTGGAAATGTAGCTAAATATGTTTCGATGCTCAGGCCACTGAAAGCAACAAACGCATCAGAGGAGGATCCAGTGGGTGGGACGGATGCCCAAGATCCTACCTTCCAGCAGTCGTTTTTCTGACTCTGAAGTGAATGGCATGGGCTTCTACTGGACCCCAATGGCTGAGCCTGCAGTCACCTGAATGCCCCTGCAGCTTACAGGAGAATCTGATATGGAAGACATGATCAATAAGAATTTTAATGGAGGAATGAGTTACACTCAGGCATCCTACATTTGCCAGTCTGAAAAACTCAATCTAAAAGCTGTCCCTGGCTGAAGGGAAGTAGCCCCAGCTGCCTAGAGAAGAAGTCTTTCCGAGTCTGGAGTTCAGTGCTTCCAGACACCTTGATGGGCTCAGCAGCCCATCATATGGCTATGCAAGTGCACTTGTGGGGTGTGCATGTGTGACGGTCTATCTTTAGACAGTAGGGTAACATAAATAGGGGTTAGTACCTCCATCATAAATCACCCAGGCAAAGCACTTACCCAAAACAACCTTTAAAAGGCAGGGAAGGGGCTCTGCTTCCCCACCAAGGGCTCAGATTGCTGAACACCAAAGCAGCAAAGCAGGGTGTGAAATCCACAGGTCTTCCAGCCCGCCATGCCCTGTGCCAGCATATTATAAAAAGCATACTTGCTGATATAGCATGCCTTTAAAAATGATCAAAATGACAGATGGCTGCTACAGAAACAATGCTTTTTATAGGGCCGATATTAATCAGAAGAGATTGACAGTGTCCCTTTAATCTTTTAATTTTCAAAAAGAAAGTACATCTCTATAAAAAAAAGAACTAGGCAAGTCCAAGTGCTTGGGAATAATGAAATGTTCAGGTTATTTCAAACTTAATAACTAGAGCACTTTCATTTTCCTTCCTTATCTATTTATTTATATACCGCTAATATACGAGGACCTGGTTGGCTGCTCAGAGATACCTCATTTTACCACAATTACCCTAGCATTAGATTTCAGTTTTGGATTTCCTTGACGTCCCTAGAGGTGCTGTTTGAGTTGGAGAAAAAGTGTGCTTGCCACAAATATATCCTCTGAGAGACACTGCAGTCATCTGGATTGGGAAGGAAACAATAAAATAGCCACATCTACCTTGGACCAACTTGGTCATGGATAGAGAAGCCAGACAAGTATCTGGTGATCATGGTAGAAGTAACAGGGATAAGTGAGAGATCTCAACCAACCAGTGGCCACCTCAGGTTGGTGTATGTAAAGCCTGGGGGAAGAAAGGACATTTTGCAGTCAGTCTGTACAGTAGCATATACTATTGCTCTTGTTAACAATGAGATCCTAGTTTGGACCGACTTCCCATCTACATCATTGACCCCAATTTGTCCGACATTTATAATCCTTCAATTCAAGTGGGGCTGGCTTTGCTCTCCAGTTAGAAGTTAGGAAGGGCAGAGACCCTGGGGTCAAGTGATGGACATGGTCTAACCTGATCAGGTGTGATGGCTGCCAAGCAGAAGTTTTGCTGGGACAGCTGGGGGAGAGGACAGTTGGGGATGGGACTTTCTAAGGGGAGAGGTACTAGTCTGGATTTGCCACCATTTGGGCACTTTAGGCTTGTGAATAGAGGCCCAGTACACTGGGATGTGTGAAGAGACAGCATTCAGGTTGCTAGAGCCACTGGATCCAATTGTGCCTGAAACTGGTAGAACTGGATACTTTCACTTTCCCCCCTCCAACCAATATGTGTTAGATATTTGTCACTTGTAGATAACAGTCCTTAGCAAATACCTACATTCTTTCTCTCCCCCAGACTATATTGAAAAGAGTATATGTGTGTGTGTGTGTGTGTGTGTGTGTGTGTGTGTGTGTGTGTGTATTCATGGATATATATTCACGGATACCATAATTTTCCCACGTTATTATGATGTAAGCTTTCTTGTTGGAAACAGTCTTAGTATCTCTATTTTCACCTCACTACCTGTCCTCAGGTCTCAGCCTGGCACATGGTAGGTGCTTGATAAATAACTGCCAAAAGAGATGATGAGTCATGCTGAAATCACACCATACCTCTGCAAGCTAGGTATTCCTGCTTTGATTTTTACCCTGGAAAACTGAGTCTTGGTGAGGTTAATCGACAAGCCCAAGGCCACACGCTTAGTAAATGCCAGAGCCAATATATCAACCTGGACCTGCTTAACTCCAAGTCTCCCTCGCCACCTCTCTGACAGTTTAATTTAGTCCACCACTGACATGGCCTTGTTGGCAGCGCAGAAAAGTCACTTAGTGACTAAGATGGAGCAGCCTTGAAGGAAATGACACCACCAGCATTTCTACCAGGCGTTCATGCTGACATCTTTCCCAATAAACAGATACTCAAAACATGCAGATAAGCATCCCGGGGAAGCAATACCAAGAAATGACAATGGCTCCACCACTACTACCGAGCAGGGCAAGTTGCTGTGTTAAAGTTTAACCAAAAACATAACCAGATCACTTGTATGCTTCCCCTACATTTCTCTACCTTTCCAA
Source organism: Ctenomys sociabilis (assembly GCA_004027165.1). Lineage (NCBI taxonomy): Eukaryota > Metazoa > Chordata > Mammalia > Rodentia > Ctenomyidae > Ctenomys > Ctenomys sociabilis. The sequence continues at coordinate 33,544 of PVKA01000265.1, read as the reverse complement.
AAGAATGCAATGTAGAAATCAACCCTTCAGTAATTCCCGGCACCACTACATATGTGGATGTAGATCTTTCATGAAGTACATGGTCAAATTCAATGAAGCTGATTTCTATTCAAAATAGCAAAAGCAGAGTGTTTATAGGAGGCTGCCCATATCAGAGAGGCATTAATCAGTACTTTTCTGACTCTGGCTAGTTTAAACTGGAAAACACTGGGCCCTCAGAGAATTTTTGTCTCTGAAGGAATGGATGTCCAAGGGGAAACTGGACACATATCCAGGAAACTGAGCATCATACACTGGGTTTATAAGAGAGCATGACAGGCACACAAGAGATTCAGTATCTCTGAGATTTGTCTTGGATCCTTTGACTTAGATTTTCTTGTGTGTAAGTTGTTCTGTTTAAGCACCATCCGATCGTATAGCACCAACTGGATGGGTAATTATCTCTCAATATCTTACACCAACACTGTCAGTTCACCAAGTTCTCTGCACGGCTGAGGAGGTCTTCCTCCTTCTTGGTCTAGTACATCCTTCTGATGTCTCACACCTCAACGCCAACCTGACCTCCTCTCTTGAGTCCACAGTCTTCTCAACTCCAACATGTATCTGAGCTCCCCTCTCTCTTATCTTTTGTACTTCCCTGGTACGGACTTCAATCCCAGGGAAGGTTAAAGGGGAAAGTAAAGGCACTGGTCTATCAAACCTGGTCCATGTCTCAGATCTCCCACTCTTACCCTGTTGACCTTTCCCTAAGGTTTTAGGCTTCTGCACATGCAGAAGAGAGGTCATCACACAAAGCTGGGATTCCTTTCCTGAAAACCCTGGAGTCATCCATTTTCTAATTTTTTAATTCATTTTTTTTGGTTTTGTTTTGTTTTCAGAAGGCTGTTTCAATAAAAACACTGCTTATGTAAAATGCTCAGCAGAATCTGTGATAACACCCTAAAATCAAACACATAAATATTCCCACAGCAAAATATATGAATATTCACAGTAACTGAGATAAAGCAAGTTTATAAATAGCTACACATCATTTCAGGTCAAACCTTGTTTCCAAATGAAATTCAGTACTGAGTTTAAAAGAAACAGTGATTTCTCAAAGCTTTGTGAAATTTATAATTATCGAGAAGCAATGGGGAACTAATCCCGGCCAATTTCATTGCAGTTATTATGGACATCCATGAGATGAAATAGCTAAGTGGTCAGAACAGTGCCTAACCCGGGCAACTATTTGCTAACCTAACTATCATTTCCTGTATTTCCTATAGTATTATAATTTGTGGTTTATCCCCTCTTTCTTCACAAGGCTATGGAGCTAGAGGTCAGTGGCTCTGACTTTTCTTTCTGTTTTCGGGGTGCCTGGCACAGTGTGTTGGGAATGGGAAGTGCAGTGAACAGAGCACTACATACACCAACACCCAAGGAAGTGAATGTGGCTCTGTCCTCACTTCCCTTTATCCAGGAAGATTATTTTCTGACTCATTATCCATAACACCTGGAAGAGACATACCTTGTTCAGTAGGAAGAATAATTTAGCTCTGTGAGGAGACAGATCTCAAGACTGACATGCATAGGTCCGAATTTGCAGCGCAGAGCCAAGTGCTCCGTAGAACTATGCACTCATTACACCAATATATCAATTATAAAGTCATTGTCATGTGTCCATGATTAAGAAAGGTTCTGCTGGCAGAATCTGGACACAAAAGTGACTTTGATGAGCAACTTGACCTCTTTTGTTCACAGGTCAGGCAATTCACAGATCACTCAAGATATCATTGGAAATTTAGAAGTAAAGAGGAACATGTATGTGTTCTTCTTAGCCACAGATACAAAAAAAACAACAACAAAAAAAGATGGAGATCTGTATCAAGGCACAAGGATAAATGTCTAAACAGTGTGCTTGGTAACACCGCTCTTTTCTTTCTGGATTTTTTTTCTTCTTTCTGGATTCTTATTAACCACAAAACAGTCCAAAGTGGTTCAGCTCAACCTTCTATATTCATCTATAATTCTTTATAAGACTGTTTGGCTATGTATATCTAGTAAATTTAGTTCCTATGTAATGAGTTCATTTAGAAAAAAGTTAGTGAGTTCAGCTGATCTAATATGACAGTGATTACAGTTTCTGTGCAGGATGGAAAGCAGGGTCCATGTTAGCTCTGGATGCCCTGAAGGAAGTTGCTATCTTAGTAACCTTCTACAACTATTAGGAGACACCTTCACTGATTGTCCTTGCAAGAGTGAGTGGTTATTCTCTTAAAACCTGATAAATCATCCCTGGTACTACATGCCATGCCGGCTGTGAACTTCAATCCAGGCATGGTGAGGCATGCCTGTAATCCCAGCACTGGGGAGGCTGAGATAGGAGGATCACTATGAGTTCAGGCTGCATAGTGAGACCCTATACCAAATAAATAAATGATTAGAATATCACACTTTACAAAAAGCAATAAAACAAATGATGTATAAATTATGTTTTACTTAACTGAGCAGACTAAACTCGGGCAACATTTGTCTAATTTTCAGAATTGCCTCTGGAGAACATTACGAAGCACCACCACTTTGGTCATAATCTTCGGCTGTTGAGTTTGGCAGCCCTCGACAGCTCTCCCATGGGCTGTAGCTGCCTCACCTGCACATCTCCAGACTTGGGGACACTCCCACCAAGGAACCCACACTGTTGATTTTGCATAATGGTATTGACTTCCTGATGGCATTATTTCGATGCTGATGGCACCTTAATTCCCTATAGGAAGGGCTTTGCATCTCAAGCTGGGAAAAAAACCCAACAAGGTCAAGGATGCGTGTGGTTAGCAAGCTAGCACATTTGGCTGGGAGACGCCAGATAGCTGAAGGGAGAGGGGTTGCAGTGCTTCTCTCTCTCCACACTCCTTCTCTTCTCTGTGTGAATATGACCACAGTGGGGTTAATTTTTGTTTCTAGATGCCGAAGGGTAAATAATACAGGCTATTTGAGCAAACTAGAATAAAAACCAGTGTCTGCACAGCCTTCCTTGTGTTCCACTGTGTACAAAAGGGAGAAGATGAAGCATTTGCAGCAGCTCGTCGTCAGGCACCTCAGTAAAATGCTCCCCTGACTGATAGGTCGCAACTTTCCGGAGGCATCACTTGTGAAAACAAAGTAGGGTCAAGCTAAAGTTTGCAAGTAAAATCATGTATTCTATTCACAAAGTAACCGGAAATGTTTCTGGAATGCTCTGCAAAGGAAGAAGAAATAGGGCTTTCCCAATTTCTCAGCTGGCCCCTGCTTCTTCCCATCTATCACTAGGGTAATACGTCCAGAGTGGCATTTCGTAATGACAGCAACATTCCAGCAAATCGATAGTTATTTAATTCCCAACAAGCTCTTGAGTCCATTAAACCTGATTACATTCACCCATTTCAGTGGGTGCCGTTATTTTTCCTACAACGGCACTTAATCTATAACAGGAACTTATGAGAACTTTCAAAAGCAATTTCAGCATCAATCAGCATAGAGTGAAGGGCACGATTTGCTTGTAATTATTTATTGGATGGGATGGCTGAGGGTCTGACAAAACTGCAGCCGCTGACCTTCACCCCAAATTTCCAACAGAAGCAAAAAGCTTGTTACTCCCCACATGAGCAACGAGTCCCATCTCAGAAGCAGCAGTCTTGCCACACCAGCCTGCCTATGCCAGGAGAGACAGAATGGTTTCCTTGTAGTGAAGGCTTATCCTCCAGGTGGCCTACCTATTTATAACACAGAATAGAGAGAAAATCCTCCAATCCCAGCAGCACCCATATTTGGGATAGAAGGATGGTTGTTCTTTCAAATTACTCCTGTATGGCTCTAATCACCCAGGGTCTTTCTATAAACAACAGGTAACAGCTACATTCAGAAAAGGAGATAGTGTTTGACCAGAGGCCTCCCAAGAAGCTTCGTTCCTGAGCTGGTTGTAAAGCTTTTAACCATGGGAGCTGGGCCAGGATGTTGAAGAGTCAAAGTGAAAGGCCAAGGTAAATAATTTTCCTTCCTCATAGAAAGGAGATGCAGAATCTATTACAGAAGGACAAAACAACAGCCAAATGCCACGTGGCTTCTTGCAGGAGGGGCTCCATCACTAGAAAAGTTTAACATTCTGTAGACTCAGACTGTACCAGATAAAACTGTACCTATGACAGAGAGATCAACTTATGCGAAGAGAGGAAAAAAAGTCCACAGTTCCCACTGGTAAGTGAACTTCTGTCCTTAGAATTAACAGCCTTAAAAGCCAAACCAACTCACATCTCAGCCCTCCATTCTCATGCTGTCATCAAAATGTAAACAGCCAGTCTGGGCTTCTTAGACAAATCTCTGAACTTCATAAATGTAGAGTGTTCCTTCCTGCCTCAGAGCCATCACTGAGATTCAGGTAGGGGGAGAGCGTTCTCTGAAAATACAACCCAAGCGGGGGTGTCCGATGAATTACCACATATTTCCTGTTGCTGCTGTTTCCTGGGTTAAAGCTCCTAACTGCGTCATCTCATGTTAAGTTACTTTACCTCATGATCTGCTCTGCGAGACTAAGTCCCTCAGAAAGCTGGGCAGGAGAGCAAATCTTTTGCCCCATGGCCAACCTCCTGAAGGAAAGGCATGAATGTTAAGCAGAAGCCAGATCAATACAAGCAAATATAGCTCAAGTACACCATTTATTCAGCCATGAGAGATGTCAATAGCCAGATTAGGGTGATCCATCTTTTTGATTTCCTACTGTCTTCTCACTGACTACACGAGGGCTTTTTCCTGTATTAAAAGTGTTTGCTTTCTCAACCATAAAAATTCCAATTATTACTCTGTGCACTCTGGAGTTAAGTTGCTTGCTGGCAAAGGCCTTGAATTACCTGAATCAGCCCAGGGAAGAACGGGGCTGCTGGAACAATCATAGGCACGCCATAGGACTGCAGGAGGACTCCTTGGGACGCCAGCATGCTTTAACTGGAGGTATGGTTCCCTCTGAGGCTCAACACATCAATGGAGACTTGGGGGAAAATTCTATAGACCCAACTTCTTCCGAACTACAAAGCCGAGAGCCAAATCGCTTCTGTCAGGAGCCAAGAGCCCATCAACGCCGAGAGGGGAAAGAAAGAAAATCCACATCAGCAACTCTGAATGTGAAAGTTTTCTTCCCAGACAACGAAGAGAAGCGGCAGCTGCAAAGTTGAAGCTACCAAAATGGAAGGTGCTATTTTGGGAGCAGCTTGCCTAACATGACTAACCAAATACTCTTCATTAATTTAGTTCTCAGAGAGAGCAAGAGACAGACAGAGAGACAGAGGGGCGCGGGCTCTGAGGTAATGAAGCTGCCCCAATGGATTTGGCCAAAAGACTAGAGATAAGGTCCACAGGGGATTTTTTAAGAGAATAACTGTGAAATTGAAACTTACATGATTATCAGTGCTGGTATAAAACTCAAACTAAGTAGGTTAACATGGGCAACCCGGGGTACTGATTAAAAATAAACTAAGAAGTTATTCAGCCTGCTGTCTCTGTCTCTGTTTCTGTCTCTGTTTCTGTCTCTCTCTGTGTCTCTGTCTCTGTCTCTGCCTCTCTCTGTCTCTCTCTCTCCCCCTCCACTTTTTCCCTCACTCTGATTTCAATTTTAAAGGGGCAATTTTAAGTAATACAATTCCACTACCAGCCACTATCTGCACAGGCTCTAAAGGGAGAGGGAACAAATCCGTTACCAGTGTTTCATTCCTTTGCTCTCACAGCTCCCTGGAGTAGGCACTCCCGGGTCAAGTAATCAAACAGAAACTGGGATTATGGCAGGGGAGCACCTTTGCTCCTGATCGTGCAGCTTGCAAAAAAGGCAGCACTGAGGCCCCAGGACATTTTCAGTTCAATTCCTAACCATGACACCATGCCCATTACTGCATTCCGTTCGGTAATTGGCGCATGTGCTTTTATGCGTTGTGTGTGTCTGTAATTGGAAAGATATTGTTTATTTTGAAATTTCAACTGGTAGGTATTAATATGCACTATATTAACGAGTGATGTCTCCCTGTTCTCAGAGATCAAAGTTGCATGTAATGTGTGCTTATAACTACGGGTGAGAAATACTGTCAGACAAATACTTCACATCCTTCCAGTGATTGCAAATACCCAACTGATTGGGATGTGTTCTCTGGAGGTCAATAAATTCCTGTGGGCAAACTAAACGCCCGCCTGGCATGCACCAGAACCTAAGTTCGATCCCCAGTGCTGCATGCAGTGCTGGCCCTGCACAGCCGCCATGACTTGAATTGCAAGGATGCTGAGTGGGGGACGTACCAGCTGTGTGATCTCAAACAAGTTCCTTCACCTCTCTGAACTTTAGCTTTCTCATTAGGAAAACAGTAACAGTTTCTACTTATCTGTTGAATACATAAAAGTCCCTAGAAGCACACCAAAGTGTGTTACAGGAGAGGGGCTCTAAGAGATTCTCCTTGTATAAACCCTGTTCTTCCAAAGACTGAGTGAACACATCTTTGACTGACACTGCCAGTGCAGACATCATTGAAGTGTGTGAATATTCACTCCAGACACACATATGGTGGTATTTAGAGCTCCACAACTTTAAGAGTGGTATGAAAACTGGATGAAATGAGATCATGTAAGTACCACCCCAGCCACAAGGTCCACTGGGAACCACTTCAAATCCAACATCTGCTTGTCACCTTCCACCTCCTTCTCAGAATATAACCCACGGTATAGATTTTGTCAAACCTGGGAGAGCTTCATATCCCGCCAAGCATATTCAACTATTGGCTTTTTCTAAATCCAAATGTCAATCCCTCCACTTTTAGATAGCCAAGGTGTTTTTACACTACACTAATTTTAGTTGCTTGATTTAGCTGCATAATTACATTTCTAGATAACGACAGCGGACAGGGTTTGGCAGAGAATTCAATTATTTAAGGCTGAATTTTGGCCAGCTTGACAAGGTTCCTCTGTAATTGATTCTCATGCATCAGAGTGGCCACGTTGTACAATTCAAAAATTTCCCCTAACAGCTGTGGACTGACCCTCTTTCCCAACAGCCAACGCTGCTTCTAACTTTAGCTTCGGACTGTGACTTTCAACACCACACTTCTGAGAACTTACCAGCAAAGGACAGAACAGAAGCATCGCTAGGAGACGGGTACACTCTGCAGTGATCGTCCATTTGAAAAGCAGGAGTGGAGAGTGTAAGGCCTGGGGCAAGTAAGCTATCACTATTTATTTAAGTGCAGTACTAGGGATTGAACCAAGGTCCTTCTTATTGAGCTACATCCCAAACTCATTTTTTAAATTTTGAGATGGGGTTCTACTGAGTTGCTAAATTGCCCAGGCTGGGCTTGAACTTGTGGTTTTCCTGCTTCAGTCTCCCAGAGTGCTGGGATTACAGTCATGGTCCACAAGACCCAGTCTGAACAGTTATGAAATGGGAAAACCACTGAGCCAACAGACAGGCAACTTATTTCAATTACATAAGCTAGAAATGTACACATTTAGACTCTTGACTTCCTCAGCACTAGATACAAGTGAGACTCTCCACTTATTCTACACCAAGAAAAAACAAAACTCAAATATATGGGAAAAATCAGAATTTCATAAACAGGGGCAATTATGCATAGTGTATATGAGTGATTTTAGTGAGATTGAAATGAGAAATATAGTACACAAGAGATGTAAAGAGGGCCATGGAGATAGCTCAGTAGAATAAGCGCTTGCCTGCCAAGTGCAAGATCCTGAGTTCAATCCCCTGTACTGCAAAAAAAAGAAAGAAAAAAGACACATAGATAAATACAGCTATAGTGTATGCAGCCAGTAATTTCTCTCTTTTTAAGGAAATCTTGTATATTAAAGCTTTTGCTGCTCCAAAGGTATAAATGTCTCCCTTGTCTGCTCTGTATCTAGGAGTTGTTCTGTGGGTTTTTCCTTCTACCAGGAAGCACAGATCAGATGGCCGCTTCGCCTCTGTCCACCACACCGTCCTTCGCTGCCTGCACGCTCATATCTTTGTCTCCCTGTCCCTGCCATCTCCAGTCATGACCACTGTTGCTCATATTCCTGCTTTTAAGATTCTACTTCAGTTTTGTTTTCCCACACAACTGTGGTATTTATACTTTGAAACTGTGTTGAATGCATCCTTCTTCTAAAATCACGGGAAATAAGAAAGTACATCAATAAAGAGCACCATGAAACAAAACCTCTCGCTCCTAATATGGGTTTATTTTCCCAAATGACAGGCATGGTGTGCATGGGCTGGGAGGCCGTCTTCATGCATCCTACATCAGAAGGGCTTGGTTCACTAACTCAGCATCTCCACTCCCCAGCAGCTGGGACACATGACACCTATGCGTGCTTTCGCACCCAGCATGTGACATTCAGCTTGTCCTAGTCGCAGTGGCTTCAAATAATAAAAATGTGGTATGAAATAATCAGTTGAAAGAAGAAGACAAGTGATTTTAGTTACAGCAAACAGAGGCAATGTCCCAAGCATATTGAAGCCCAAAGAATGGCCATGTAGGTTAACTAGTTTGGTTTGGACAGAGGATGGTGACTTCTCTTTGGTATATATTTAAATAGCATGTATTTTTGCTATTGCAGATCTTACACTGTCTGTTGCAGCTACTCACTGTTCTCTTATCATAGCATGGGAAATATCCATTGCCAAGTGGTAAGTTATGAGTGTTAAATGAGTGGTTCAATGATATCTTATTAATGGAAATCAAAACTTACATCTCTTACTATTTTTACAGGAGGTCAAGTACTATTTTCCTTCTGATATATTTCAACCACTTAAAAGTGTAAATTCATTCTTTTCCCAAGGATGGTACAGAAATGGGCAATAGGCAGGGCTTGGTCACAGCCTGCGTCTCACTACAGCCCTAGTCTACAAGTCAGACTTCAATGCCTGGCAAATGCACCAAGACCTTTGTGTTCTCTTCTGCTTCCTTGCTCACTTCGCATCTTTCCTGTGGCTCCTCTGGTGCCAGCTCTGCGGCTCTGTGCCAGCTTCCCTGAGCCAGGGCTTTCCAACAAAGATTGTTGTTTTGATGTTTTTTCCAGCCTATGATAATGGCGCAATCCTATCCCACCCCACTAAATGTTCCACCCCTTCCTCCACCTTTCACATCCATACACTCCTCTTACAGTGTGTGCTTTCTGGCTGTCAGATACTGCATCTTCTGCCCCACACCTTGGGGTTTAAGGAGTATTCTGTACATGCCCACCCCTTGTGAATGACAGCTGCCCAAAATTTAGGCATCTGTGTGAGAGCTGCCCCCCAAAAGATAGAAAAAATTACAGTGTAAATTGGAGCACAAGAGAGAAGGAGAATGCAGGGCAGATGATTTCTACTGCTTGTTCCATCAGCCCACAGACCCAGTTGCAGCCTGGGGACCACAGGGGACCAGAAGGACTCATTTGCACAGTGCAAACATTGGTTGACACTTAGAAGTAAGAGCATTTCTGTGGAAATGTAGATTTACAATGTGTAAAGAAGAGAGCCAGAAGATCTAGGTATGCCTGGCAGCCACAGTTCAGTGCCCCAATACCTCCTCAGGTCGGGGGCTCTGATGTAACCATACCCCTCCACCTTTTGCCTGATTTCTGCATAACACTGAGTCTCACTGCTATGGATGGAACATAAAAACAAAGCAAATGTCTTAAAACAGATTCACTTGCTGATCTTATTGTTAAAAATGTTTAATATGAATTTCAGTTCTTTTATTTTTAATAGTTATCTTAGTATACTGATCTGTTGATCACTTAGAGACTCATATCAGCCTGTTTTTAGGCAAAGTGGGAAAGAGAATGTCCTACAGCAGCTGAGGCCTTTCAAATATTCTTCACTTTTCTTGGCTTAATTCACTCTCCTATGGATGCTATCCTTCCCTCTATGAAATACTCTTTTGTTCAAACCACACTACTAAGTTGCTTTTGTCAAACACTTCTATGAATTCAAGTTTTTGTTCAAATTTGCTTGCTGTGCAAAAACTGCCCCCCCCCTTTTCTTTTCCACTCAAGCCCCACCTTGCTGGCCTAAGCCAGAGGTCATGCTTTCTGCACAGCATTAGGCAGGACTGACTCCTCCATGCCTTCTGCCAAGGAGTCCTTTTAGATTTGTGCTTAGCTCCCAGCTGGATAACAGCGCATCTTGAACCTTTTCACATGCAATGACACTCTTCTTCAAGAAGGCAGATTTGCTCTCATGAAGAAGCGTGGCATGCACGCTGCTGCACCTAGTGGCAACAGGGGCAACTAGACAAGTGAAACTCTCCTCAATGCTTGAGACATGATCAGCTGGAACAGTGTGTCCGGAGGCTGTAAGGGGTGTCCCAATAATTGAGAGCTACTTGTGTCTCCAAGGTGAGCTCATATAACCCAGGACATCACAATAGGGTAGAAAGGCCTGCATTTCTAAAGCAGAAAGGCTGGCTTTGGATATGGGTTCTGTTCCTCTTTCCAAGGACTGGTCTAAGATGGCATGCTCGGTTGAAGCCCTAGTATGTAAAGGGATAAAATGGAACAACTGCCTCTTCACGTGTGTGTTGTGGCAGGAACATGATGTGTGTTGGGGTGGCCTTGGATACTTGGAAGGCATTCCAAAATGCTGGTTGATTTTTATTTCCTTCTTTGGGTTGTCTTCAAGCTACCTCTGGAAATTATTTTCTGGTCTCAGGTCCTCTGTCTACTCTGTGTCCTCGGTGCTTCACCAACATGCCAGGTGATGTCTCTGTTGCAGGCTTTCTGGATCTTCCTCCACGTCTGCCCATGTGAACAGTCCCATCCTTCATCAGGCAAGGCCTCTGCTCCCTCCAGCATTCAAGATCTACTTAGCTAAGGTCTTGAAACATTCCACTTTGGTCAACCGGGCTGGTACTGGTATTCAAGCTTTCTCCAGCAGTTTTTTCTGCTTTTTTTCTCAGAACCAGGAATAGACTTGGTGCTTCATATGTCCTTGAGGCCTACCTTTCATCTGTGGAAGGCAAGAGAAGCTCAGAGAAGTTGTGTATGGGTTGGCCAGGGTTAAATGACAGAGTGTGTAGAAGCTGTTCTCTCTGCTTCCTCCACTATATATACAAAATCACCAAGAACGGCCACACAGTCATTTGAACCAAGCTGATGAATGCCACTCGCCACCAGGCATGTACTCACACTCCACCCAGTGTAGGAGGGAAGGAAGCCTGCAAGGAAGGGAGAGAGCAGCTAGGGAGCGAACAAGGGAGGGAGCAAGGGAGGGAAGGAGGGAGGAAGAGAGGGAGAGAGGAAGAGAGTATAGATTTTAAAAATATAAAAAGGAATGGAAGGGCTGGCCATAGCTGAGCAGATTAAAGCACCAGGAAGCAAACACAGGAGCCTGTGGATTCCCTGGCCTGCAGTGCCTAGGAGCCACTGAGATGACGATTGAGACTGGTTGTGGTGACGCGCACCTGTAATCGCAGCACTTGAGAGGCTGTAAACAGCACAATCACTATGAGTCCGATCTAGCAGTGAGACCCTGAGTACCCTGTAGACCCTTCCCTAAAATACAGAAAAAAGAATGGAAGGAAAACAGTAGAAACAAAAGTTTGTAAATGTGAAGGGGAAGAAGGTGTAAAGGGAATGGGGGAAATAATTAGGATGTACTATGTATAGGTACAAATTCCCTATGATGAGTGTGATGGTTACATATGTCAAAAATGTAGCAATATAAGGGCTGGCCAATAGCTCAATGGATAAAAGTGCCTGCAAGCATGCATGGGGGCCAAATCCCAGGCATGCTGTAACAGCCCCACCCCTGTGGTATGCTGAGGCAGCAGTTAAGACTGGGAGTCGTGGCACGAGCCTATAATCCCAACTCCTGAGAGTCAGTGGATCACTATGAGTCTGATCTAGTAGTGAGACCCTGAACACCCTGTAGACCCTTCCCTAAAATAAAAATGTAGCAATATAATTAATTTTTAAAAAGGAAGTGACATGGAGTACACTTAAGTGCCACAGATGGAGAGTTGATTCCCAGGAGAGTGGCAGGCCCTAAGAGGGGTATCAACAGGGCACCAGTCACATCAACATATCTTGATTACCAAGATGGACAGTTTCCATAGGAAAAACCTCTGTAGTGTGTGGGAAGATACCCTGGACCCCCAGGTAGCTCCCTGCTGTTGCCACTGCAGCCAACCCTGAGGGATCCTCAGGAGACCTTTAGGTGGATACCCCAAGAAAAGAAACCACAAACCCCATCAACTTTCTCAGGCACTGCTTCAGTTAAAGTACAGAGACCAACTGGTGTATACCAAGGGCTTACGAGAGCATCTGATGCGGAGCTCAGTGCACTATTCTGAGGGCATAGCTACTTTCACTGCCTGGTCCTTTTAGGTACCACCCTTGCTTCCCTGGTTGGAAGCTCCATCGCTCAGTAGCAAAGAGCACACACTCTGTCCATACTGAAAATCCAGTCTCTACCAAGAATGAGCTGGGTATTTTTGTGCAAGTTACTTAACTTTTCTGTGCTTCAAGGTTTGGAAATAAGGATATGATTAGTGACCATAACTCATGGAGTAGTCTATAGGTTTAAATAATAACAATATACCAAAATGGTTAGTGGAGGCGAGCTCATAGTAGAGGCTCAACAAATGGAGGCCACGTTCCTCATACTGCAGACAGCACAGCAGCAGCTAGTTTGGCGCAGCAAGCCAGGGATATCCAAACTCTTTTCAATCTCTAATTGGTTAAATAAAATAGTGCCTCTAAGTGTAACCCATGAAAACTTCTCTGAAACGAAAGTCAGTATAGAGAAGTTCACGGAGGATATGTGTATGGCCTCTGTGCACAGAAAGTATTGTTTTGAAATCAAAGTATCAGAAACTTGATTCTATGATCACTGATAGGGGTGATGATGGCATTTGGATCAGCAGTAACTCCAAGGATGTGGGATACTGTGTTACCCCATCCTGTAGCACTACTCCACCTCCAAAAATGTTTATGAAGATGTGCAATGAAAACTGCAGGAGGTCTTATAAGTGAGGAGACTGCTGATTATCATTAGAAATCTGAACCCCCAGTGGTACGGGCAGCACCAGCCTTCTCTTGGTTCATTAAGCACTTCTTGACCTGATTCTCCTCTGAAAGCCAGACTGACTGGCTGAATGAGCAAATCTAAGAATATCAACCCTGCACATCATCTCTGCTGAGATCAACAATGCTTCAGGAACCAACCTCTGACCTGTCTGGGGATGAATGGCAACTGGTTTGAGAATTAGTTGACCTTGCTTGAGGCAAACAGTTGCTCCCTGAGGACTCCCAGAGTGGGGGATGAATAATCAGCTGCTCCCTAGAAGCTCCTTTGTGCCCTGCCCACATCTCCTGCTGGCTCTGCGGCAGGTGCCTATAGGACCCAGGCACAGAAAACGCTCCACATAGCACAAGTCTCCTGCACTGGGACAGAGCCTTTCTGTCAAAGCCACATGCAGCTACTGAATGGCCTGCCCTGCCTGAGCTCAGTGGGCATCATTTTCTGCTTAGAAACCAAGACAGGCAACTGGCACCTCCAAAAGCATACTCCCCAGGACAGATGCTTCATTATATGCTGCACTAGGAAAGGATCCTATGGTCAAATAAGTCAGAGATTTAGTTCAAATTTTGTCCCCCTTGGAGACTCATGATGATTGTCAGCATATAAAAGCACCTGAGAAGTCCTGTAAAGAACAAAAACTGCTTGGCTTTGTTTGGGTCACACTTTTCACACTGATTTGATGAGTGAGAGGCCTATAATCATAGCTCCTGGGAGTCTGTAAACAGGTGGATCACTACGAGTCCTCCACTCACCTACCCACCCATCCATCCATCCATCCATCCATCCATCCATCCATCCATCCATCCCCTTCCAAGATGCTAAACATCCTGTAGACCCTTCCCTAAAATAAAAATGTAGCAATATAATTATTAATGAGGAAACAAGTGACATGGAGTACACTTACGTGCCATGGATGGAGAATTGATTCCCAGAAGGAGAGTGGCAGGCCTGAAGAGTGGTATCAACAGGGCACTAGAGTCCCATCAACATACCCTGATTACCAAGATGAATAGTTTCCATAGGAAAAGCCTCTGTAGTCTGTGGGAAGATACTCTGGACTGACAGGTATCTTCTTTTACATGTATCCATGAATCCATCTTTACATCCATGTACCCATTCAGCAACAGATTTAGCTAAGCATTTGTACATCCTCCACTCACCTACCCACCCATCCACCCACCCATCCATCCATCCATCCATCCATCCATCCATCCATCCATCCATCCATCCACATAACCATTTGCCTACTATCTATCTCTGCATCTATCCACCCATGATTCACATACCTATACACACACACACACACACACACACACACACACACACATCCACTGATCAGTGTCGCTATGAATTAACTGTATGTCAGGCTTCATCCTAGATTATTTACTTTTTATTTCTTCTTCCTACTTCTTCATCTTCTTCACTATCATTACCGCAGCCGTCACCATTTATTAGGTGTTTACCAGCACCAAAGATGGCACTATCCTTAACACATCTGTCATCCAAGTATGCCCCCCATTCCAAAAAGGTATATACTGTCAAATTATTGCATTTCCAACAAGCAAACCTAGGCAGCAAGAGCCAAGAAAATGGGCTATGCCTTTCTAGCCAGTTCAGACAAGGCCGCTGGACTTAAACCCCAGCAGATAGCAGCTTCCCCTTCCAAGATGCTAAGAAAAGCCCTAGTCTGGCATGGAACACCCTCGTGTCAGTGGTACACACACTGGCTTGTACATCAGACTGAATGCATCAAGCTGAGTGGCCTCTTAGGCTCCTGTCCTTTAACTCCTCACTTGCTCATAGCTACTCTGATAACCTTTAGGGTCCAAACACTACAAAGTGAGGCAGCAGAGTGAGTGGACAATTTCAACACCACAAGACCAAGCTATTTCACCCCTGCTATGTCTTCAGGAAATGGTGAGAATGCTGCCAAACAGAAGAAAGTCTAAGGTGCCTGGAACTCCAGGTGAGCATCAAGAAGCCCCAATGGGAGGAGAAAGGGGAGGGACATCAGGAACACCTATGGGGTCATCCTTTTGCCCCTTCTTTGTAATGCTGAGACATTATGTCTAACTTTCAGGCTAGCCACAATCCCCAGCTCCCACACTCTGTTTCTAGGATGAAGCTCTTGATTAATTTTTATTTATTTATTTATTTATGTGCTTATTTTTGATACAGAGTTTTGCGATGTAGTTCAGACTCATAGCGATCCTCCTGTCTCAGCCTCCTCAGCACTGGGTTTATAGGCCTGTACCACCACACCTGGTATTGGAATTTTGGGGCCAGCAGGGCATGGGGTACTGGAGATCAAACTTGGGACCTTGCACTTGCGAGGTAGGTACTTAGGCCACCAAGCTATCTCCACCGTCCAGGTCTTGATTCCTAATTTTGAAGCTCTTTGATAATTTGCCCTCATCCTAGAAAATTGCACTTTACTCACAAAATTGTATCTATTATTGCAGGGACCTCGTGGCTTCTCATGTTCATACATAGATTCTGGAGGAGCCACTGAATAATTATTGGATTCTGACATACACAACAAATATGTGCTATGCTTTTTATAAAGCACAGGTATGAATCACACCAAAGCCTTTAAGTCAGGCTCACACTGGAAGGTCAGATGCTCACTCTCATGTGAAACTAGGTGGAGTGATTTGTTGTCCCGGGACTACGAAGATGAGTATCTGCCACTTAGATGACACTCTCCAGCTTGGCAGAAGTCAGGTTTTGTTTCTGTTTGTCTGTTTGTTTGTTTTCAGGTCAGGTTTTTAAAAAAACAAGGTCAAACAAGTTAGGGAGACAATGGTATTATAATTCATACATTGGCTCAGTCTCCAAGAAATCCCACACCATACGTTTGTCTGATAGCAAACAATCATCCTAGAACAGGATAGGGTTTCTCCCTGCTGGGGATTTCCACGCCAGCCTCAGCCACTTCCAGCCATTAAGCAGGTACCAGGCATCATAGAGAACCCACCCAACAGTGTGCAGACAGAAGGGGAGGTAAAGAATAAACCTCTGTCTTCGGAGATTATCCAGACTGTTATGGACAAGACAGAGACTCAGGGAAGCCCAGCCCACACTGTGCTGGCCTTAGCAGCTGAGCCTCTCAGTGGAGCATTTGTCCAAGAGCTGACCACTGCAAGATGGTTTCTCAACGATGTCATGCCCAGGCAGCTGTTGCCAACAGAGGGCCTCTGACAGGTGGGATTTCCAGCTTCCCAGATTAGCAGTGTCCTTCTGGGACACTCTGGGGACTTCAAAAACAGAACCACCCTGCGTGACCTCATTTCCCTTGCAATTCTTATGTTACAATCTATATTTAACTATTTTCAAACAAATCATAAGCACCACTTATTATTTCCCAAATTTCTTCCAACTTCTTTGGCTATTAACTCACTTATCTTCATAGCATCCCTTTAACTTAAGTCCTGTTAATATCTCCACATAACTGGTCAGGAAAATGAAGCTTACAGAACTTATATAACTTGCCCAAGATCACATAGGCTGTGAATGCTGAGTTTGTCTGCAGAGGCAGATTCATAATCACCTACTCAGGCTGCTACTCAGCCTCCTGTGGGAGGGCTCTTAAAAAATATAATTTCCCTACTAACGAAAACAATCCTTATCATAATGCCAATATATCATATTGTTCAACTGAGGGATTTAAGCCATATCAAGTGTGCGGTCAAGTCTAGTAGTGCTTGACTATGTTGCTCTGGGCAAGTTACTTAAATTCTCTGAGCCTCAATTAATTCTCTTGTAGACTGAGGACAATAACACTCCTTTGAAAGGATTATTGTGGGGAATACTGTGAATAATACAACAATGCACTTAAAATCCCCAGACTTGGCTCCATCCTCGACTGTGTGATCCCCATGCCCCATGTCCACATCTCAGCACAGCCATGTCAGTTCACTTCGCAGAAAGAGCACTAGCTGGCCATTTCAGTGATTGCTCTCCATCGGCGGGTGCCAACCATCCCACTTCCATGAATCAATAAATTTCCATTTTTTTCTCAAGAGAGTTTGAGTTTGAGTTCCATCCCCTGCCACTAATGGATTCTAAACCAAGGCAAAAGTAGTTTTAAGAATTAGCCCACACACGCACATGTGCACACACACAGACACACAGATGAAAGTCATATTTTCCTTAAAATTTCATCAGCATAGACTTTTACAGAATTTGCTGTGCTCCAAGCGCAATTTGCAGCACCTTCCAAGCATTCATGCGTTTCATCTTTTAACACAGGGCACTGGAATCCATAGCTGCTCCATTCTACAGATGAGGATATTGGGCTGGAGGATACTAGGCAAGGAGAGCTGACCTTACTCCCAGGAACCTGAGTTGCAGGTCTAGAAGCCACAGCCACCCTGGTATGGTTCCAAAGTCCTGTATCATTCCTCCACATGCCATGCAGTACTAAGGATGCTGATGCATTAGCTAAGCAAGGAATCCTGGAAATCTACTAAGGAGCTGGCACCAACACTCAGGTGCCCACACTGTAAAGCTTGCCTTTGCTGAAAGCTCTTCTGAGTCCCTGGAAAATCTCTGTGGGCGGTACACAAAGATTCCAAAATATCCTTCCAGAGAAGCCCCGCTGCTGCCGCTGCCGCTGCTGCTTCTCCCTGCCAAACAGACTGCACAGCCTCAGACCATATCCCGACGCCGACACTCGCACACTGACCTGAGATCAACTCACCACAACCCACATATTCTTTTCAAATAATGCCTGGCAGAGAATATAGCTTGTCCCATCTACACTGTTTTCAGACAGACCAGGCTGATTAGGTCCTGGTTCCTCTGCATATCCAGCTACCGCAGGTCCTAATTCAACATGTCAGCACTCTGTAAAATATTTCCTGTGTTCCTTTCCTTGTCCCCTAGCAGTACTGCATAGGGCTCAAGGTGGAAATTCACAGATTCTGGGGTGACCATTCGTTTTAGGATTACCATACAGACCTCCCTTCCTTGGAGACACTATGGCTGGACTCAAAGACAAATGCTCCTTTTAGAACTAAAATAGAACAAAGGGACAAAAGAGAGCTGAAGGATTTAAAATTAGGATAAAAGAGGGGGAAAAACCCTTGGCACTAGAGTAGCCTGCATTAACTGCCTAAAACTTACCAATGCTGCTCAACTTTTAGTGTGGCTGATCCCCATATGTCTCCCTACTCCCACTGGGACCCAACATTTGCAGACGCTATTTATCATCCTAGCTAGTGGTGTGTTCATCTGCCCACCTCGCTAAGCAGCCCTCCGTGTTGTTTTTATAATTACTGAGAGTCTTTTTCATGTTGCACTCTGCCAGCACTCCAGCTCACCACACACCTGTTCTGCACAGAACACATGGAGGGATGGGGTGGGTCTGACGGTAGAGGGAAGGGGAAGGTGGCCTTTCCTGCCTGCTAGGAAAAGCAAAATCAAGAAAAAAGAAGCTGACCAGAGACCACGAGGTGACTTTCTTTTTTAAAAATACTGTACCCTATGCCAGCACTTTATTTAACAAGGTCTGTGTTTGTTCTAGAATTTGTTTATACCAGCAAATGCTGTTCTAATTTTTTTTTTTTTTTTACAACTGTGAACTCACCTCACCCTCATAATGATTGGAAATAAATATAATCATTCCCATTTTAAAGATGAGACAATCTCAGCAAATAAATATTAAGCAATTTGCTCAGAGGCACACAGAAGGCAAGTAGCATCCTTGAACCAAATCTGAATCCAGAGACTCACGCATAAAATGGTGTACCATGATATATGCTGGTAAGTGTCGGTGTCATCTCTGGGCATCATTCTTAATCACACTACCATCACTGCCACAACTGCTAACATCTCCTTCTCAGCTCCTACTTGCCTCTACATCAGGTGACCACTGTGGTCACCACCATGACCTTCATGTCCATCTCACCTCCAGCACCCAACGTAAGGACATCAGTAGAGCTCTTCCCATTGGCCAGGTATTATGTTAGGAGTGCTACAAACTAACTCATACCATATTCCTTCCAAGAGGCTGCTGCTCATGCTGTATTTCCCTCTATTTTGTAGACATGAAAACTAAGCTTTTGAAAAGAGAATGAACGCATCAACACAATTAGTCAGAGGGTTGTAAGATTCATGCCTTAACAATTTAAAGCAGCTCTGTCTGATACCGACATGAAACAACTGAACTCCTGTGCTTCCTTGGCAACAGAGAGAGGGTACAGTTGTTGTCTAAGATTGCTAAAATGTGAGCAATTCCTCTAATCCTCCCATACACAAGGGGACAACTTGGGATTAATGGCCCTGCTATAGAATAGCACACACATCACACACTGCACTTCTGAGCTGTAACCATAGGATGGCCTGGGAGCTTTGCCCTGACACATACTGCAAGGTGCCTGCAGATGTCCCTGATGAACTCCCATCTAAGCCAGGGCCACGCTTCCAAACATCACTCCTGAAACCTGCCAATGTCTGCCTCTCAGTGTGGCATTTCTTCTCCTTTGCCTGGGTACCCCACTTGCATATGACAGTCAAGACTATTTTCCCAAATTGTCACTGCTGCCCACTATGGCCACGCCATTGCTGTGGCCAGTTTCCCTGCCTTGGCTCTCTTTAATCTCTTCTCTATGAGTTATTTTAAAGAGGCTAAGTGTGCTTGTATTTGCCTTTTTCTTAAAACCCCTTAATGTTCTTGTTTCCCTTTTCATTGCTGTTGGAATGAAATCCTACCCAATATCAAAGTCTCCTAAGCCCTGGGATCCTAGCCACTCTCTGACTCTCTCCTCCTCACCAGGGCTCTGACACCTGACACACAATATGGCCGGGACACATGCTCTTCACCTTGGGAAGAGCAGCTTTGCCCCGGCCCTGCTCCTCACTTCTTTGTCCTCTGCTAGCTTCACCTCAGCTGAGGGTCACTTCTGCAGGAAGAATGTCCTTTGCCCCTGAATCTACCTCCTGCTTCTTCCCAGGATCTTGTCTCTTCTTTTGTTCCTTTAGAGCATTCATCTTGCCTTGCAGTGTGTGAGGGTCACTTCTCTTCCTACTCCCTGTCTTTACCCTCGAACTTCAAAACCCTGTGTATGTGGTGGGGGCCCTTCTGGTCTATGTAAGCTTCACAGCTAACCCAATTTCTGAGATGGCGGAGGCTAAGTAAATTAGTTGAATGAATGACTGAGCGGATTAATTATTAACCACTTACTTAAGCAAGGGGGGGACTGAAAGTGATTTCATCGTAATGGGAACCACATGCTTTGTGATAGATGGCTGGGTAAGTCTTTCCCAAGTAGATCACGTAGTGTTAGGAACATTACACAAATGGATAAAAACAGCATTTCTCTCCTCCAGTAAATGCTCAGAAGACTGCCTTATGTAGAAGCAGAGAGTTGTCTTATGTAATAGAGTAATTACTGGCTGGAATTAAAAAGACATCATTATTTTAGAAAGTTGCTCTTTTTTCTGATACACAAAAATGAAGGATCTGTTCCTCGTATTAACACATCATCTAACTGGCATGCTACATGATTCAGAAGGAAATGCTATTCTATTATATTTTATTTTACTTTGGAAAATGATATTTTTCACTAAGCCAAGAAGAGCTATCAGAATAAAGGGATGTTTATTTGGGTGAATCACCAGCTTTGCAGAGATCCCAAGTGCTAATTGCATAATGGATCTTTACAAAATGCCATAATATGGGTTCGGCTGGTTTCTCTGTTTGGGGTTTGAAAAATAGATTGTTTAATATCCCATCAAAGCTGTATGTAAACCAAGTAAACAATAGAGCAGATGTTGACTGCTGTCTTGTGCCTCGTAGACATAATTAAAGACAATGAGACACTCACGCATTCATATAATAAAGGACAAATGCAAACACAAAAATCAGTACAATATAAATGTAAACAGCAGTGGCCAGACACCTGCTTGCCTTATCCAAAATGCTGTAGCATATTTCGCATGATGAAAAATCTTTGTAGCATTCTTTATTTACTTATGGAAATACAAACATCCTGTCTTGTTTTGAAGACAACACTGTAAGAGACAGTCTTGCCTGCTGCATGTCTGCTTCAGTGTCATTAATGGCACACTGGACAGCTTAACAAACTCACTGTAAATTTTTTTTTCCAAAGGAATAAGTGTTAAGAAGAGCCAGTTAGCCAAAACATTGATATTCACAAATGCAACGTAAGCTCCGGCACAGTTTCATCATGTCTTTACAGTTGTTATTTCACTTAGGAATTCTGCTAAATGGATGTGTTTGTTTCCTGAGCGCCTTACATACTTTTTAAAAGAGGAGCATTTCCTAACACAAGATGTAATCTCATTCAAAAATCATCCTTTGGCTAAAATATTTAAAGTATCATTCTAATTTTCTAAACATCCTTGTTTTTCCCTTCAAACTCCTACTCACTCTCCTGTGAGCTTTCAGTTCTCAGTTCTATAGGAAGAAAAAAAAAAAAAAGCACAACCACACATAAAATGAAACACATGCTATAATTAAGAGAAGGCAAGCACAACCCAAAATCAAAACAACAACAAAAACAAGCACAAAACCAGAGTTTTCTCTGCAGATATTTTAAAAGAGAGATCCAGGATCCCAAAAAGTATACATTTGTTTCTTTTTGAGAGGTGGGGGGCAATCATAAAGAAAAAAAGCACAAAAACCTGAGGTTGAAATGAGTTTTCTATGACTTGTTGAAGAAAAGGAAGTTTTCTAAGTCCCAAATGCTAAATGCAGAAAATAAACCATCTTACACATTTTTTAAAAAAGCATTTGTTTTGGTGAATAACTGATGTAAGCTGCAGCTTTTACATCTCAAAAAAATCCCATTGTTTAGGAAAAAGCAGGAGGCTTGCGTGACTTGTGATGGAGGAAGAGCGGTTCAGCTCATGGGGAACTCACCTCTTTCCTTGTCCTTTCAGATGAGAAGGAGGAAAAGGACAATTCTACTGGGGCCTTGATGGCTTTATGCTAATAAAAGTGTCTGTCCGCTTTCACAGACACTGCCATAAAGCATAAACACCAATTGGGGAAGAACAAGACTGCGATACCACTGGGAAGCCAACCGAGCAGCCCTAGAGCATGACAAAAGCCGGCTTCCTTTTCTCACTCCTCCTTATGGAAAGGCAGTAGGAAGATCCCTAAATGAATCTCATCATACACACACACACACACAGGCGTGTGCACGCACAGATGCATACACACACACCACACACACACACACACAGGAGCACACACACAGACACGTACATTCACATCCCAAGCACACAACCTCGGAGCTCAGGAAGGTAGAGGAGCCCTAAATCCTCCTGATTTATGAAGCCATGAGCTCCACACAGGGCTCCTCGGCCTAGCAAGCCAGGCCCCGCTTCCTCAAATGCCCTGGTGAACAGGACCAGGCCCTGCGAGGGAAGCAAAGCTGTGGTGTGGAGTATAAATCACTGATATGATGCCAGGCACTGACTGCATTTCCTGGGTCATGGAGGAGCTCAGTGGGGATTAGTGGCTGAAATCGGCTGTGGAGAAACATACTCCATTATTCTACTTTGACACGACCTACAGAATTTCTGCCTCCTACCCCTCATATCCAAGGCCCGGTGGTTTGCCCTTATTCATTCACTATAATCATAACGACCTAAAAATAAAATCAGAAATAACCTCAAAGTGGGGTGATCTCCTAGGCTTTTTCCTTAACAAGTTTTTCCTATAAA
Organism: Ctenomys sociabilis; assembly: GCA_004027165.1. Classification (NCBI taxonomy): domain Eukaryota; kingdom Metazoa; phylum Chordata; class Mammalia; order Rodentia; family Ctenomyidae; genus Ctenomys; species Ctenomys sociabilis. Next base: position 10,809 of record PVKA01000265.1, on the reverse strand, counting down.
ACAAAAGGAAAGCCCCACCAGTAAGTGGACTGTTTCCATGAAGGAATAGACCTGCAGAGGCCTACTGAATGAAAACCCTGTGAGAAGCCTGCACAACCAGCAGGGGCAGACCCAGGGACAGTGGTTACTGGTGTGGACCCGGAAGGACTCTGTCTGCTCTTAAGCATCCGAATGCTGAAAAACACTGAAGCCTTTCCACACGTGGTCCCTGGAGACTTTTTGTGCAGGATCAAATGTGGTAATTCACATAAAAATGCTTAATAGTGTGTTTGTTACAGAGTGCTCCATAAAAACTATTGATTATTTCATTATTTTAATTATTTTATTAGCATCATCATGTTGAGGACAGCAGGATTCTCTGGGTGTCTGAATATTCTTTGGGTGCCTCCTACTATTTCCAGAGAGAACTGCATTTTTTTTTTTTTTTTTTTTTTTTGAATGGGACCATAAAGGAACCTAAAAGAAAAAGAAAAAATGTGCTTAAGAATCCTGAGTCACATGTTCTGGCTAGAGACCCCCAGTGGAAGCACTGGCTGTTGCATCCAGAGGAAAGGAATTTCTCCACACAACCTCTTCCTATTTTCTACTACTTGCTGCAGACCCTTAGAGGAGGAAAGAAGAAGAAAGAACTGCATTGTGTTTTGCAGATTATCGTGTGAGAGAGCCTGTCAGCAAGTTTAAGTACAGACAATAGCTAGATCAGAAGCAGAACCCTGTCCAGGAGGAACATTGACACCTTCGGAAATTCCAGCAGCTAGCGACCCAGATGAGGTGTGGTGTGGAACTAGGAGTCCCACACCTCATTCTTTTGCTCCAAAGTAAAGAGGACCGATGAGATGAGAAGGTGGCAGAGAATGCACTCTCCTAGTGCAGATCACAAGACGTGAGGACGCATCTGTCAGCTTCGGCAGTCTGTTTGGAAGCTAGAGCATTTGGCCAGGCACCAGCACCAGTGCCTGTAGCAGGTCCCCCAGGGCCCAGGAAGACTGTGCTGGACTGTTGGGTGGCAGTCCACAGTGTAGCAGGCCCTTGGCATGTGAGTACTTATGGGAATCAACGTCAATACGTGCCCAAGTTCCCAGCATTGGAGAATAATGACATTCTGAATAGAAATAAATGAAGCCCCTACAGTGTGATTCTGTCAGCTTTTGAAAGTAAATAACTTTGCTACTGACAAGAGCAAGACGATTTTTATTTTCCCTCCACCTGCCACGAAGCATTAATTGAGCTGTGCAGACACATTGCCATCCAACACCACCAGCAGGAATGACAGCATACAGACAGAGGGGAGGACAGCATGAGAGGGCAGGAGGAACCAGGACCCGAGAGCACTCAGAAGGTGGTGGCTGCGTGCATCACGCTGCCTTGAGAGACACAGAATAAAGGTTTGCTTCCAGCTCCTGCAAGCAGATCTTGCGTTTCCTTCATTCATTGGTTTCTTTTACAAACATACAAATGCCATTCACTGTGCCTCAGCCCTGAGCTGTACTACACTTTATCTCAACAGGAACATTATGAAATTCTTACTCCTCTTTTTCCTTACAGAGACAATCAAGTCCTTGCATCAAGAAAAGTGACTTTCTCAAGTCAGCCAGCTCAGCTCAGGATCAAGTTTGACACAGCTGGGATCAAGCCTTTAGCTCATGACTTCTGTCTTACAAACCTCTCTAGAAACACCTACCCCTTTTTAGTTTAGAGGCTCTGAGAAATTGAACCCAGGTCCCTCACTGAGCTACATACCTGACCCTTTTTGGCATTCAATCAGTAAACTGTGTCCCGGCAGTGCTTCAATCTGCTAACCCTCTCTGTCTCCCAGAGTGCTGGGATTACAGGCTTGTGCCACGACTCTTAGCTACCACCTGCTTTTTTAATGGCATGTCTGGGGGTGAAAAGCCAAGACTCTGTGGTTTTAAGGAGAATCTGTTTCTAATCTGGATTCTGAAAGTCAATCTGAGGTAGACACATGGATACACAACATGGTGGCCCCGCTGTCTCTTTTGCTCCAGATTCAACTCATTGCACTGCTGTCGTGAATGAGGCCATCTCTCAGGCTTCACGTCTCCTCAACAGCCAACTTCAAATCAGGCCTGGACTCCAGCAGAGCAGTGGAAGTCAGAAGTAAAGACCGGGACATTAGCTGGTGATCTTTGATCCCAGGAATGTAGCGCTTGGGGTGAATCCTGGGCAAACACCGAAAATGATAAAAGCTCATTAAAATGAAGACTTTTTTTGTGCATTTTCTCATAATGAGAAATCTGAGTCCCGTCAAGCCTACAGCTTTCTATACTTCTTTCCACTGCTATAAAGGAGCAGAGTCATGCCATGCCTGTGCCATGCCAGCTTCTGCATGTTTCTCACAGGGTCCAGTGCCTGCTTCTTCTTGTTCTGTGTGTGGAAATACAGTACAGGGAATGGGATGAGAGCTGGGCAGTAGCCCTGCCCAGCTCAGGAGGGTGCTATCCTGCCTTCACTGTGTGCTCTGGGTTCTGACCCAGTAGAGGGGAGAGAACGATGCAAAGAACTTAACGACTGGATCAGGGGAAGAAGGATCAATGCCAAGCTAGGCTGAGGGTATCTAGGAAGCCCAATGGACCAGGCCCATGCTGTCCAAAGTGAGGCTCTACACTGACATTTCACACCACTGAACAGAGCTGAACAAAACAAGTGCCATCTGTGAAGTCAGGGGCCTCAGCTTTGCTTACCTAGAGATCCAGCAGATCCAGCAGGGAGGCTAGATCCTCTCAGGAGTTCCACACACACAGAATGGATGAAGAGGCATGGATGAGTACATGAGTGCTTCCAGGCATATTAGGAAAATGATATCGCTGCTGAGATTTGGAGCTTTTTGGGGGGTTGAGAAAGTCTGCTTTTATGTTAAGTAAAAATTAAGGTTATTAAGGAGATAGAAACTATGGTAGTGAGAAGGTGGAAAAATAAGGAAGGAGGTGCTTAAATCCATGAAGGGAGAGAGACACTAGGACATATTCTTTATTTGCACCTTAATGTGCCTCTGTTTTTTTTTTGGGGGGGGGCATAAGGGCTTTCACACTGAGCTGCATCCTCAGCTTTCCATTTTTTTTTTTTTTCTACTTTAAGATAAGGTCTCGAAAGGTGCTAAGTTACCAGGCTGTCTTCAAATGTGCAGTCGTCCTGCCTCAGACTCCTTGAATGCTGGGATCACAGATCTGTGTCACTGAGTCTGGCTCAAATTTTTTGAGCAGGGGGGTAGGTACTAGGAATGGAACTCAGGACTTTGCACTAGCCACGCAAATGCTGTCCCACCCAGCTCAACTTGCCCCTTGTTAGGCACATTTGTTCGACTGTGACAAAAGTGCCAGCAGGTCCTGTGGCTCCCTGTGATGAATGGCACTCTTTGGTTTTGATCTAAATCTTCTGTCCTCAAGCCTGACTCCAAACACCCCATGGCTTCTCAGCAACTCTGGAATGCCTTTCTCTTTTTTTTTTTTATTCAGGGGAAATTCATTTCAGCTCTTTCATTTTGCCTCTCCCCTCATTTCAGCATGGCCTCAGAACACACAAAAAAGCACACTCTATTTAGAGACTAAAAAGCCCAGGACAGAACCTGGTGGTGCTGCTTAGGGAGACTCACAGCCCTCTCCTGTACACGAGGGCCATCCATCTCTTCCTCTCTCCTCTCTTACAGCACCACCCTCAGCTTGGTGCCGCACACTCAAGACAGGAGAGCACCACCTCAGCCCCAGCTCTTCTGCCTTTCATCCCTTCCCTCCATTCACAGCACAGTGTGCCCCATGGCCCACAAATACCTGCTTAGCCCATGTCCTTTGGAGAGTCCATTCTCCACCTATTGGGCCATGAGCCCTGTAACAGCAGGAACCTTTTTCTAACACACATTCCCATCTCGCCACAATGCCTGGAAACAAATCACATAACCAATAAATGAGCAAAGGAACAATTGTATGCAGATTAAAAATGAGTGTAAGCACTACCTCACTTGTTTGAGGTTGAAGACTGTCCAAAAATATTCATTCATTGCTTTTTTTTCATTGAACAGCTATTCTGTAAAAATATCTATCTCTCTCTCTCTATCTATCTATCTATCTATCTATCTATCTGTGTGGCTTCATCCTTAGAATTTTGGGCAGAGGAAAATTTTGGACACAGTTCTACCATTTTGCTGCTTGCAGTGCAGCAGGATGGCCAATACAAGTGTTTCACAAATATAAAACATGTCATTTAGCCAGAGAACAGTTAGAACTAGGACTCTATGCAATGGGTAGGAGTCTTCTTTTGCTCTTTCTCCCTCAGAATCAGTCAGGACTGCAATGCATCAGGAAAATCAGAAATAGCAGCATAATTCCCACTCCCCACATCCTTTCAGGAGCTAGGGTGCTCCAACCAGAGAAACACTTCATTAACCCAATGGCATACAAAGGCTGCTGAATTTTGGGATTCTGAGGAATCCAAATTCTCCCTAATGGCTTCTCGCAATAATAGGGGAGACTTTTGGGGCCACTGCTCATTTTCCCAGTGGATCTGCACACAGCACTGTGGAAGGACTGGAGCTCTTCTGAGCTATGGTGCCTATAAAGTGACCTTGTCTGACCCTGCCCCTCTCAACAGGGCTAGATGAGGTAAGTCATATCATGCAGACAGCCAAGGACCAACATCCAGCCCTGCAAAGTTCTCTCTGGCAGCACCGGAAATAGGAAACTTTATTGATGAATGGAACTTTCTTTGCTTTTCTTAATTGAATTAAACTGCACGCTGGGACACTTCTCCCCGTCCATTAAAAAGGTCTCTGCAGATGGAATAATTACACCCACGCCTGTCAGCCCTGCATCCCTCTGGGGATGATACCTTCTGCTCCTCACCAATACCCCACCCCCAGGCACTGAGGCACCAATCTGATTTTGTTTTACAATGCTGCAATTTCTTTCCTTGCCAGAAGATGATTTGCCTGACAAACAACACTGTTTTTACCCAGCCAATATGAATAAACAAGTATATGTTTCATCTTGGGGCAGAGCGACTGGTTAAATGAATCAGAAAACTCTAAAAAAGATAGTCTACCCTCAGTCTATCAACTACTGGATGATTACTCAAGGACCAGCTGTAAGAAAAACAGATGGCGCATGAGCAGTGATGACATGGGCTTTCTCCACTTGGGTGAACGCAGAGTGGCCGATTGCATGCACTGACATGGACAGGCACAGAACAGCAGGCAGAGAGCTGGGTGGCACAGACTGAAGTTAGCAGAGGCACAGCGGCTTGTGGTTCTCACCAGTGAACACTGATTTATGTGGCTTGAACACAAAGGCAACCCAAGTCACCCCACAGTCAACAGGAGGAAGGCATGTGTACGATCCCTGCCACTCCATAAGTTCTTGCAGTGGAGCTACTCTACAGGCGTTGCCCATCTGCAATACAGAGCCTGTGCAGCTGATAACAGCCTGGCCATCCTTTCTTGCCTATCTCACTAGAAAAGATCAGGGAAACAAGAAAGTTTGGCTAATTAACTGACTTCCGACATGAATTGTGCCTAGAAAGACACAAAGGGACACATTTTCCATGACACAGACACTTAGGTCTGAAAATGTGCTCACGCCAGCCCCTTAAATTCCTTTAAACAATTCAGACGTGAAGATAATCGATCCTAATTCTTTTCTATGTTATTGACACAATTGACTGGATCCACGGCACTATCTAATAAATCAACACAGGATTAAGACAAGAAGAAAGAATGTGATAAAATGTCATTTGTCCTGGTATAAATCAGCAGACTGAGCAGCACAAGGTAAGTAACTGTGGAGAGGATTGGACCTTCCCACACAGGTGAGATGGATATGGCCTGACTAATGTCTCCCAAATTCATAACCATGGCTGGCGCACACAGCCGATCCCGGCACAATCCCAGTCTGCATGTGAGGGCCTGCTTTTCTGGTGACTCTGTAGTGAGAACCACTTTCTAATTAAAGACAGAAAGGGTTGATATGCAGGTTTCGGCTCAATTGCTTTCGATCTGAAGATGTCCATGGTGAGCAATGGCTTCATTTACCAGGAATTACCCTTTGTACAAACCACTTCACTATTTAAAACAAACCACATGGATCATCATTAAGTGGGAAAAATTACCAATCTTCGGATATTGACAGTGGCATGGCCCAGTGTAGAAGGCCCTTGTTTCCCCCTTTGATGTGGATTTTAAGTATTTGACTTTTTTGTTAAATTTAGGCTGATTAAAAGGTTTGGAGTGAAAAGGACTTGAAGGATGAGAAGTCTTCTTAGAACAGAAACAGGAAACACAGACAGTGGTTTGGAGGGAGGTGAAGCTAAGCTAAAGTGCTACTGATTGTTTTTAGGGGATTGGGACTCAATATACTGCTCAGCTCTGAGGCCGACATGACATGCAGTTTGCACAGAACATAAACCTCCATCTTTGGCTTCACAGTGGCCTCACTATACCTGACCAGGGGATAGATGCCCTGTGATTCTTCTCCATGATTCAGGATGGAAACACATCTACAGATCTGTGGTGTGTGCATGTGTCCGTCTGTCTGCGTTCTGTTATTCTCTATGAAGAAAACAAAAACATATTTCCTTAGGACCTCACTGGTTATAAAATTCCAGGTTTGGAACTGGTATTCAGAAATTCCTGTCAGAGCAAGAATATCTAGATGGGTCCCCACTTTGCAACTCCGGGAAGATTCTGCTCTGGAAGGATGAGTTAGAAGTTCAGTCAGGGAAAGAGGACCCCCCATCTAAGAAGACACCAAATAAAGCCACCCCAGAACATCAGGCTGAGGGGATGAGGCAGAGATTTTCCCTGAGCAGCAAGATTAAAGCCAGCAGCAGCAGTGATCACCCGCCCCTTCCACGGGAAAAGTGATCAAGCACCACAGATGCACACCATGCGTGCATGTGCGCATGTGTATGTGCCGGCGTGATGACATCATTGGATCCAATGGACTGATGCCAGAGGGATTATTCAACATCACGCTATCTCGCAGTTTCAAACCTTAGCAAAATCTTGGAAGTTAGGGAGAAAAAGAAATTGGGAAGGAAAGGAGCTGCAACTACAGGAAAAACAACAGGGAAATATAAACAAATGAAATGGAAGAAGTCAAAGAAAGTAAGTGCCCAAGTTGCATCTTCAGTGGCTGGAGTATGTGTGAGTTGAGGCAAAAGGATTACACTGTTTTTACTTGGTCATTTGGAGTACACTTGGATGGTAAGACATCACTGAGAATTTTGTTTTTATGATTTGTCTTAAAGACAAATCAGGGAGAATTTATGAAGAGAGCTTGGATGTCAATACTGAGGGAAAGAAAGCATATAATGAAGTAATCTTCCTTAGATATTAGATAAGAAGTAAGCCCAATCCAAAACTTTATCCCACGAAAATATTTCAGTGAAAAAGGAGTGACCTTGAATCAGAATTTGTACATTTTTAAAGGAACAAGATAAAAGGTTCAAAATAAGATTGTTTTGCTTTAATTATCTTTCATATGTGACTGGCGATTTGAACGACAAAGCCTTCGGAAATATGTTTCTTTCTAAATCATATAAAAAATGTTTCCAATGAAGCTGTTACTTATAAATGTTCCCTGATTCAGTCACCTGATCAACATATTTTGATGATACAGATTACTCCTCTGCTCATTAAAATTAGATTAGACTATAATAGTAACTGTAGATACATAGTAGAAAAATGGTACAGTAGTGATATGTACAGAGATGCGTAGTGTGTAGTTTGTGGAGATTAAACTGAACTGTTTCATAGTCTTATTCAGTCAACTGACCAGATTACTAAATAAAAGAATAATAGAAGAGATGTCAAAACAAGTTATCATGACCTTAATAGTCAGCAGAGGTGACCTCAGAGTATATCCCTCTGATAGTGGGCCTTCTGGAATTATGGCTAGCAACCTGGATTCTAAATGAAACTGGCAAAAAATAAATGTCTGCCTGTCCTACACCTCAGACATTTAGTGAAACTCTGAGAAAAGACACACCACGCCACACACAAACCCGTGTGACATTATCATTATCACAGTATCATGTTATGATCACTTTCACTGAAAGCCTTACAAATCCTTTCCAAAGGGGAGTGGAGTCCAAAGTACATTACAAAACCCACCTTCCCTCTCACTTCACGCTGAACTGCAGTGTTGATTTAGTCACTCCTAAATATTTGTTATGGCTGCCAATGTTTGCTTTGAGCCACCCCTCTCCACTGCAGGATGTCTTCCCTCCAGGGAGAGCCTGCCCAGCAGACGCTGAGAACCCCTGTATTTATCCCATATATGTATCCTTTTCATGGCAAGAATGACCTCTCACTCAAAGTCACCGCCTTCTTCCCTAAGTTGTACCTAAATGAGCAGTTTCTCCCACCAATCCAGAAGGCAGAAATATAGCTGAATTAAATAAAAATAACACACAAAGAAACTGTGAGAACATTCCATATCTACAGCTTCCTCTTTGCTAGGTAAGGCCTTTCCAATTGATTAACAAATACCATGAAAAAAGTGAATTTAAGAAGCAAAAGATCAACTCATATTAGTCACTTGTTTCATTTCAACTGAGGTTTAGCAGCTGTAGAAATGCTCATTAGGATTTTCTTCTGGTGGGTTACTGATGTAAAACACATACACATATTTAACATACATTCGCAGCAAGGCACAGAAATGGTAGAAGCAGATGAATCATATAATATGCTATCAATACGCTCTTGAGAAGTGTTTCCTGGCATGATTTACTAAATGAGGAATGGAATAAAACTATATGTTAAAGGAAGAAACCAATTTGTTTCCAGGGGAATGCTTTAAAGGGCTGTTCTCAAAAAAAACTTGTGAAAAAAATACGCCAAAGAAATATTTTCTGGAGGAAACCAACTTGATAACAAATCACCCAAATGTTCAAAACAGAATCTTGACATTTTATGAATACACACACTGCTACAACACAGATTGAAACTGCACATTGGGATTGGGGGGGAGAGAAGCCATTCTCAGCTCTGGCAGAGGCAGTCCATTCATACACAAATACATACATGTTAACAAATGGCACCCTTAAAGGAAGTGAACAGAAAAATAGACAAAATGATTACAGTCACTATAAACTTCATAGACCAAGAAGCACATCCTGGGGAGGGAAAATGATCCCCATCTGCATCACAAAACCCTTCTCCCTGCCAATTCACATTCCCAGCCCCTGCCCAATGACAGAGCTGGCCTGTCACCCCAAGGGGTAGTGTTGAGCTGTTTCCCAAGCCAAGTGCCAACTCTGGCAGCAGCCCTTCTAGTAAAGAAGGAAAGACAGAGCGCCCCAGGGAAACACCCAGAGAAATACAGACCAAGTCTCCCTAAAGCTTCTGAAATGTACACTAAATAGATCTACAGACTTCCCCAGCAAGACCACTTAGACTGAGTGGAGGGAAATCAAACACAACATCTGCACATGCCAACAAAGCCAGCCTGCCGCCCAGCTCACCTCCATCACCACAATGACCAGGAGTTTGAAGGCAGATTCTGGGACTGACACGCTCGTGAAATCCGCTGACGTGCTTCCAGCCTTACTGAAGACACACCACCCCGGGTAAACTTAAGAAAACAAAAATACTTCACACACACAAACACACACTCTTTGTTTCACTCCCTATTAAATCAGCTGAATGAAAACTACAGACACCTAGAAAGCCTCCGAAAGATCCAAACTCTCCACATCAAAGGGGTCTCGAACTCGGATTGCCACTGTACGCACTGCCAGGAGAAAGATGCGAGTTTAAGTCTTAAAGAAAAGAAAGAAAAAATAGCAGGTTTCTATTTCAAACTCTCAGGTACCCCGAGCTTGGAATTCAGCGTTCAAAGTGTTCAGACAGGTGAAAAAAAATGTTCAGCGCGAGGTGTTAGGGCTCCATCAAAAAAGAGCATCCCTACCCCTGTCCAAACGCACCAGCCCCTCCCCAGACCCCAGAAAGGCAAAAAGCGCCGCTGCGGTACCGAGTCCGGCCGGGCAGGGAAGCAGCCGCCAAGCAGAGATGCGCGCCTTACCTGCTGTAAGTACATAAAAGTCAAGGCACACGATAGCTGGGGACACGCGCCCACGTTGGGGAGCGCCACGCAGGTGGCCCCCGTCAGAGGATGCTGCATGGTGTCTCTCTGGCGCCGGCCGAGCACGAGTGGGGAAACTCGCAAGCAATCACGTTGCTTTTTTTTTTTTTTTTTTTTTTTTTTTTCTTCCTGGTCGCTACAATTTTTTCTTTTTTAAATCTGGTGCCTATCTAAGTCACAACCCGGAGGCTCTCTTTCTCTCGCGCTCCGGCTCCTCTCCGGTCTCCCTCCCCCCACTGCACCCCGAGTCCCTCCTCCCTGGCTAGTCTGTCCCTGCCTCGCCTCCGCTCGCTTGCTCGCTCGCTCGCTAGATCCCAGCAGCCTTCAGCAGCCTCCAACTAAGAGTCTTGGAGAAACGGGAAACTACTTGGTTTCCTTCGAAGCTGCACCTCCTGGCTGCCTTGTTGGACCTGCGTTTTCGATTTCCTTTAAAGTGGAAGGTGTCCCCCACTGCACCCCACGCCCCCGGGGAAGGTGACAAGAACAAGCAAAGGCAACTTCTATGAAAGGTAGAGGGGCAAAGATGCCCTCCTGTAGACACCGAATAGAAGGGGGTGAGGCTAGGGAGAGAGAGGGAGGAGGGAGGGGGAGGAGTGAAGAGGGAGGGAGGAGGGAGCGAGGGAGAGAGAGAGGGAGAAAAGGAGAGAGACAGAGAGAGAGGGAGAGGGAGAGGGAGAGGGAGAGAGAGAGAGAGAGAGAGAGAGAGAGAGAGAGAGAG
>PVKA01000264.1:60408-229285 GCA_004027165.1 Ctenomys sociabilis | reverse complement strand
AACTGAGTTTCATGATGTTGCAGTACAGGTTCTCCTATGTCCTGAGTCTTCGCTGACCTTGAAAGGCTAGGGCCAAAATGTTGGCTGGCCTTGTGGCTCTTCTATTTCTCCAACTTTGATCTGTGAACTTAGGTTGTTAACCATCCAGAAGAAAAGCTGATTAGTATCCTGCAGCATATGCCATTCACTTTGCCTTATCGGACTCAATTGATTTTAGTTGTTGTTGTACGTTTCCTTTTGTATTTCTGCTTTTTGCTTCTTATACTAGGGAGACTATACGATATTTACACATGTGTGTCTGGCTTTTTTCACTTATGAGTATATGTTCAAGTGGCATCCACTTCAGTATAAATGCTTCAAGCTTATCATTCTTAATAGCTGAGTAATACTCCATTATATAGAAATACCACATCTTTTTCAACATTCATTCATGTTCAAGGTCCTACAGAAAATTGGAATAGATGGACTCTATCTTAACTTGATAAAAGCCATCTATGACAACCCAAAAGCTCATATAATCCTAAATGGGGAAAAACTGAAATCTTTTACTCTTAAATGAGGTACAAGACAAGGATGTCCTCTATCACCCGTCCTATTCAATATAGTCTTGGAATCCTTAGCAACAGCCATTAGAAAAGAGGGAAAAATAAAGGGAATAAGAATAGGTAAAGAAGAAGTTAAATTATCACTATTTGCAGATGACATCATACTTTACTTGGAAGACCCCAAAAATTCCACCAAGAAACTACTAGAACTGATAGGGAAATTCAGTAGCATAGCAGGATACAAACTCAATACTCAAAAGTCAATAGCATTCCTCTACACAGATAATAAGCACATTGAAAGGGAAACAATAGAAACAATACCTTTTACAATAGCACAGCGGAAAATGAAATACCTTGGGATTCATTTAACCAAGGAAGGCAAAGATCTTTTCATGGAAAATTACAACACCCTAAGAAAAGAGATTATAGAGGATTTCAGAAAATGGAAAGATATTCCATGCTCCTGGATAGTAAGAACCAACATCGTGAAGATGGCCATACTCCCAAAATTGCTGTACAGATTTAATGCATTCCCTATCAAACTGCCACCAACATACCTCCCAGACATAGAGAAATCATTCCTAAATTTTATTTGGAATCACTTTCATGAGGAATCATCAGAATCTGTGAGAGGAAGCCCTTCCAGGGCGAGTAAGGCCCCAGGTGCCAAGGCATCAGTATGTACAATGTAAATGAGAGACATAGTTGATACACTGTATTTATTCTGCTTTCATAAAACCCATGTTTCAACCCCAGAAGCAAGCTGGCATTTTGATGCCTGCCACACTAGGAGTTATGAGGTAAACCATGAGTTATTGCATCAGTAGCACCGGGGATGAACACAGGGAGAGACAGACCCCTCAAATCACTCTCCACAGCTGAAGGGAGGTGACCGGGGTGGCAAACATAGAGGGAAGGAGAGCTTTTGCTCTAGAAATTGCAGCTGGAACAGCAATTTTCAAACTTACTGTGGTTGTTTATTTAAAACCAAAATAATATGCTCAAAACTTTATCTAATAGTCTTCATGAATTTCATTTAAAGAGGCATAGAGAATGATCTGTCATTCTAGTTCTTTCTCTGTTGTACTTATCATTTTAATTCTCTTTGTTTAATACCTAATGTCTTGCTACATAGTTTTTCCTCTGGTAATGGTGTGAGGGTGGTACTTCCCTCTGAGGTTTTTGCATGTGCAAATATCTTTGTCTTCACAGGCAAAATTTTTCCTGAGTTTTGATTTGGATCAGAGATGTTAATATAACTGTCAATGGAGCTACATTTGTTCTGCAACTTAATCCTACAAAGATGCAAGATAAGAGACTATGCTTAATGATTATTACTTTTTACATAATCTGCTTTTCCCATTTGACTTGTGGAGGTTTTTTCTTTATCCTTTTAATTAAAAAAAAAACCTCAGCTACTTTTGAAGTGAGTCAATGCTTATTGATTCTGTCTGACACCTGATGAAACAGTTGAACAGCTTGCTCATATTTCTTTCATCAGGCAAGTTTTCTTCAATTATTATTTATTGTTGCTTTTTCCCCCTCTTGTTCTTAATTGAAAAATTCCTATATGCTTTAGATGACCTTCTTTCTATTTTGATCTACCTCTCCTTCTTTCAGGTTTTAGTTTTTATCAGTTGGCTGTGTTCAGATACAGATAATGGAATATTTAGCAAACAGATTAAATAAATAGGATTATTTGTTTCATATAAGAAGGAAGCCAGAGATTGGCAGACCAGGACTAGTATGATGATTATACAGTAACATCAAAATATTAGGCTCCTTTTATCTCTTTTTTCCTCTATCTCTGCCAGCCTGAGCATGTTGGATTGTTGCTAGTTAGTTTTAAAACTAGTTGTTTTCTGGGTGTGAAACATGCCTGGAATAAGGAAGCTGAGACAGGAGTATCTCTGCTAATTCAAGGCCAGCCTGGGCTACTAATATAGTGAGTTCAAGGCCAGCCTAACCACAGAACAAGGAGCTATCTCAAGAAAAAAACAAAACAAAAGGTTACCACTGTGACTCCAGAAATTATAGCTGCATTCTAGAAAAAAAGCAAAGTATACAGAGAAAAAAGGAGAAGCAGATCTTTTACTTCATGATGTTTTGCCTGTTCAGAATGGAGGTAATCATAGAGTCACCTCTGTACTGCATTGGCCAGAAGCAGTCGGCCACTGGCCCCCCAGAGCTGGCAGAGGGCCAGAAAGGGGTGGTGGTCAGCCAGCCTGGAGTCCAGTGCAATGTTGGCAGGGTGTTCACCTTCCTCCTGGAGAGGATGTCCAGTTAGCTGGCTGTAGAACTATTTCCTAAAACCCATTCTATACATTTGTGTTTCAGCATTGTGGGTTTTCATTATGTGATATTTCAGTGTGGTTTCTATTAGTTTTAATTTTGAATTCTTAGCCATAATTGTGTTGGTGTTTCAAATATCTTATTTGATTCCACATACCAGCCTCACTTTTACCTAAGTCTGACCTCTCACAATTGCTTGCGTTGTTACCTTTCTACAACACAAGTTTGTAATGTGTTTCCTGGAAACAGGAAGTCTTTCTATCTCTTGTAATAAGCTATTCATAACTCACTTACGGTACTTTTCTCTGAGAAATCAGAGATATCACGCTCCACTTTTCTGAAAGTAAGGACAGTTTTACCTCAAAAACCCTACATTACTATTTTGTATTCATTTTAGCTCAATCTGTATGTAGACCTTGTTTGTCTTTGTCCTAGCTCCTAAAGTCAGATTGCTGTCTACTATGCCAGCTTAATCCTCTGGAAGAATTCCCAAAAAGTCCAAAAGCAGCCCCAAGCTCACATTCTACCGGGTTTTCTGCCCTGACAAAAAGCTTTCTATACTAACAAAAAGCAGTTTCAACACAAGTCCCAGAAATCAGGTCTTTTTGCCTAAATGGATCAACTACATTTTTCCAAATGAAGGACGAAACACCTTGGGACTAGGGAGATGAAACTCCCTGGGTGACTAGATCTGGGCCCTGTGTCTCACCTGGGGAAATGACTGATTGATGGGAAGAGAGAATTCTTCCAAGTAAGCTAGAGAGACTTGCTGAGTAGAGAAGTGGGTCATGGTAGGCAATGTAGTGGCTATAACGTCTATAGGAGTAAATTCTCAATATGGAGGACACTGTACAGGCAGAGCAGCAAAGAACACTGAGTTACATCTCTCTGCATTCAGAGCCTTCAATGTATTTTCTTTCTTTTTTTTTTTTTTTTCCTGTGTATTTTCATCTGGGGGTTGTGATCACCGTATAGTAGAAAAAGATGTGTGTCCAGTCTGGTGATCCTGGAGCACCCTGAGGAGTTCACAGTGTCATTTATACCCTCCCCATGTCATTAGGCCAAGACAATGAGGGGAAGCCCTTCTTGTGCAGTACTCATTCAGGTTTGTGGTGCTATTACAAGAACCATAATGTCCGTGGGACATTATCAAATCAGTTCCAAAAGGCAGAAAGAGAGACAGACAGACAGACAGACAGACTAATTCTGTAACATTTTCTTCCAGACTCTAATAAACTGCTGACTGTAAGCTTCAGTTTCTAGTGTGATAAAGTTTTATGTGTTTTTCCCTGTCATGAATATTTGAACTGAGACCTATGGGAGTCTTTTTATTTTTCTTCAGGAGCTGGAAGTAATAGACTGATAGCCTGCGTTCTATGATCAATTTTATCCCTGATGGTTACACAAGCTAAGTGGTCAGCTCTCAGCGACCCACTGGAGTGAGGGCCGTTGTAGTGATGCTCTGGATCTGCATGACGCTGGCGAAACAAGGGGACTAAATGTGACCCCCGATTTGCTAGATGTCAGCTGTGCTGTTAGCATTATTCAAAATCAAAGAATGAGTTCTAAGAAACAGAGATTAAGAGTAGGAAAATTTTACTGAGAGAGAGAGAGAGAGAGAAAGAGAGAGAGAGAGAGAGAGAGAGAGAACCTGAGAGATAGGAGATGAGCCAGCAAGACCACTTCCAAAAGCAAGTTTCATAGAACAAAATTACAAGATGGGTACATTGTAGGTCATAACTATGATAAAGCAGTAAGATTACAAATGTAGCCACTTAGGTAGTATTGATCTAATGGGGAAGCAGGCCATGAAGTATACATGGAAAGAACAAAGATCTTCTTTAGGAAAGGATGGATCAGGGGATCTTAGTCACCCAACAGGGTAACTGATGTCTACCTACTTTATTGGACCAGGTGATACAAGCTATGTTCTCCTCTAGGGAAGTGTGGAGGCCTGCTCATTTGATCTTTATCTTTTTTCTTTTCTTTTCGTTTTTTTTTTTTTTTTTTTTTTTTTTTTTTTTTTTTTTTTTTTTTTTTTTTTTTTTTTTTTTTTTTTTTTTTTTTTTTGCTATAGTTAGGACAGGGTCTGCAAGGCATACAGGGTCTTACAACATAGATTCTCCTGTTTTCAGCCTCCCCAATTCTGGGATTACCCAGTATCACCATGCCCAGTCTTAATCACCATCTCAGCATGCCCTGTGGATGGGGGGATCGAACCCTGGTGCCTAAACTCTGCCTAAGCAGGTGCTTTAGTCCATTGAGCTATCAGGCCAGCCCTTCCGTCTTTATCTTGATGCCTGAACTTTTACAGATCTGCCTCCAGCCTTGGTTGTCATGTCCTATCATCCATGACTCCCTTGAAGGCCTCAACCCATCTGATTATCTAGAAATATAATTTAGCTTCCTCCAATACTAGCAGAACTGGTGGTGACAGAACTACTGCTGGGTTTGAGTTAGAAAGAGGGGGTTGAACAGTTACAGGAACTCAAACCTATTTCTGTCTCCCTGTCCTGTAAGTTTACCTCTGCTACTGTTCTACCTCTAAGAGAACTTGTGAAACAAAGACCAATGAATTCCACCTGTGGATAAACGAGTCTCACTGTGTGTGGCAATCCTCATTTACTTGGCCACTGGTGAGGAAAGAAATGGAACAAAATGAAAATAATGCTCCTTTCACAAAATGAAAATAACGTTACATGTAAAATTGTTCAGCAAACAATAAGAAAGATTGGACAAAACTTTGTGGGTCATGATAATTCTTAATTTTTCAGAAAGACACAGCATGCATTTAAAACACAGAAAACCTGTCCAAGAAGGGCTTGCAGCATCTTTCAGATCCAAGAAACTGTCTAAGGGAAGGCACTGATGAGCCACAGTCCAAGGTGTGCTGCATGGACAGCGAACGGTGCCACTTGATAGCAATAAGGAGGGCTCAGGGCAGGGAGAAATGGTGCATCATTTAACTGGATTTAGTGGCAGGTCTGCACGACAGACAGTCTGCAAACCCCGTGCATCTGCTGGCCAGAGGAGGAACTATAGAAGCTATGAGTCTTCTATCTCTTCCCAGCCATTTTACTATGCTGATGAAAGTACAGTTGTGGCAGTAACGCAAACTGAAGAGGGACACTAAGGACCACTGAATGTAAATAACTGGGTCTGCCTGCCAGATACTGGCCAAAAGAATACATGTAACTGGCTGTATATGAGACAAAAATATCTGGAGAGATGTCACTATATCTTTTTTTTTAAGTATTTGGTACGGGGTCTCACTATGAAGCTCTGACTCATAGTGATCCTCCTATTTTCAGCCTCCCCCAGCACTACCATGCCCAGACTGGGTCACTGGCTCAGCACGCCTGGGGGTGAGGCAGGCCCAGCATGTGGTGTGGGGGAGGTCACTGCACTTACCTAAGCAGGCACTTAGTCTGCTGAGCTATCTTGCTGGCCATACTATATCTATTATACAGGGTGATGAAAATAACATGACAAGCTCAAAGAATATCATTAGTTTACCCTCAAATAATGAGATAGGTAGATAAATAGATAGGTGTGCATGGATAGATATGAGACAAAAGTATAGATAGACAAAAACAGACAGCATGAATAAATGAAACAGTATTCTATATTTGTCAATTACAATGGAAAAATTAAATGTAATGCTAGTAAAAGTTAGAACCAAAGAAACTGTGAATGATCATGTTCTAAAGTATTACCATGACAAATTAGTCACATTAGACTCAAGGTTTTAAAGATTTTCTCTCTCTCTCTCTCTCTCTCTCTCTCTCTGTCTCTGTTTGTCTCTCTCTGTGTCTGTCTCTCTCTCTGCCTCTGTCTCTGCCTCTGTCTCTCTGTCTCTGTCTGTCTCTCTGCCTCTATCTGTCTCTCTGTCTGTCTCTGTCTCTCTCTCTGTCTCTCTCTATCTGTCTCTCTCTATCTGTCTGTCTCTGTCTCTGTCTCTCTGTCTCTGTCTCTGTCTGTCTCTGTCTCTCTCCTCACTCTACATGATTCAACTTTGATGACAGATGAAGGAAACCATATGCTACACGAATGTCACCAGCACCCTGCCCATTGCTGTGCTCAGATAGTTTGCTCCTGTACAGGGCAGCCTGCATTGTCTCCTGGGCGACCCTATCAGAACACACTGTGTTTATCAATAGTATTATCCAATTTTCTAAAATATCAAACACCCACTCTACTCAAGAAGCAAGTATCTGACCTAAACTCAGTGCAGATAATGGCTGAACCAGATATCCCTGGGAAGCAATTATTTTTAAATATCCATAGTTATTTTGATTACATGGACACTTAGGTTCTCTCTTTGCCATGTTTGGCTTAAAAAAAAAAAAAGATTTATAGGATCAAAAGAAAAATGTTGAATTTGTTTCATGACAATGTCAAAACAATTTTAGTAAATCCAGCAAATGGAATAGAGCCAGAATTATATTGGCATCTTAGGCTTACCTGGAAGATATGTGAAAAACTAGTTGTTTAATTAATTGAAGAGAAGCTTTAGTTTTTGATTCTTTGTTTCATTTTTCTTTTATATTTTGCCAGGACACAATGATTTATAAATATTATCAATACCTACAATGATTTAGGTACTGCAAAGACATGCTAGTCAGAAATTTCAAAATACTCTAACTTTTTTCTATCTAGAGCTTCTATGGCCTAGAGGCCCAGGCAATAGTTTCTTACACTATTCTAAACAGTAAGGCACGATGACGGATGGTTTTAAAAAGCTATACAATTTAGATTACACACTTAATTTTTATTGCAAAACTCTGACACAGGTTTCTAGTTCCAAAACCCAGACTGAGAATCCCCAGCACCCCCTCCCCCGCATCATCTGTCCCCCTGTCTGGCTTCCTTTTGCCTTCCCTCAGCTCAGCCATCGCTGCCCCTCTGTGCTGACCCCTCAGGACGCCTCCCCCACTACCATTCTGATGAACAGATTATTGCACAGTATTTGCATATAATTGATCTATGTTTAATACACAGGTGTTACTTATGAACATACATCTGGTTCTCTTTCTGATTTTAAATATTGATTGAATTGCAAATCTTCTATTTCTACTGAAGTAAAATAAAAGTTCGGTATCATTAGAATGTGTATGAGAGAAAGACAGAACCGAATGACTTTCTTTGGATTACTTTTTTCTAGCATATCTATGTAAAGGGCCCATTGACCTATTTTCCAAGGAAAGTGGGAAAGGGAGCTAGGGCCAAAAAAAAAAAAAAGAAAGAATGCAAAGTGGATGAAGGAGGAGGACACAGACAGAAAGATTAGACCCTTTATTTTACATTAAAATTCACCAAAATACCACCTGTATCTTATAATACCAGTACTGTTAGATTCTGGCAGATCTGGAGAAGGTGGTCTTCCTATCCCTGGGTTAGCACTGTTATGGCTCACAGTGTCTTCACCTGCATTTTCACAGATTTCTTCTCCATTTGAAGTCTCCCCACCCCCTTATTTTTGATTCTTTGTGCTTAGATATAAGAATATTTTTATTTACATTATGATTTAAATTATGCCGTGAGCCACTATGAATCAGAACTATGAGGAGCACAAATCAATAGGACATGTGCTTAATGCATATTGAAATTAAACAATACTTGATGCCTAATGATAAGTTCTCAGAATATGGTAAAGTTTCAATTCATGTTCTAATGAAAGAAAAATCATATTACAACTAAATGGGAATAAGGATATTCTATGTGCTATTTAATAATTGTCTACATTTTATAAAAGTTTTAGCAGGTACCACTTCCTTACTTTTAAAACATCATGTACCATTTTATGCTAAGTAAAGTCTCATTTCTAATATTTTACAATAGCACTTCTGGTATATACAATCCTCAAAGCTATAAGCAATTTTGTTTTTATTCTAAGCAAGTCTTTTAAATTATGTATCTTATATATACTGACAACTATCTTAATCTTAGTCAATGCAAAACTCAATTCAAGAAGTACCACTGGAAGAGGTATTACCTTTTCATTACAGTATTCTATGTTACCTCATGAACTAAATGAAGTTGTTAGTTAATTCAGAAGCATGAAATTTGATAAAGGTTGTCCCACTTAGGGCAACAAATACATACTTGTTTGAAAAGAGCCCTGGTTGATGAGGTTTGGCTTAGACTCCTCCCAACATGTAAATAGTAGAGTTTAATTTCTTAGTGCTCCCCTCTGGCTCCTAAGCCCTCCCATTACATCAGGGTTGCTCTTCCTTCACTGAGAGTCTTGACCCCAGTGAAGGCAAAATGGCAGACACTGCTCTCCCACAGCCGGGTTCCTCCTGCACACGTACAGGATGACGGGGAAGTGGTCGTCCCACCAACTTCTTTTCTGGCACTGTGCTCCCTTCTGAACCCTTGAGTCATATCCTTTCTGAGTTACCAAATACATTTCTCAAATGCCTCTTCTTGACTTAGAATAGGTCCATAGTCTCCAGTTCTGTCCTGCCTCACCTGATTTTCTATAATGTCAGTAACTAACACAAAAGGAGAGTGTGCCAATTCCTGAATGAGGTGCTTCATAAATCGGTGAGGCCCCCTTCATAAATCCCATGCCCCTAATACCACCACACTATACTGATGACTGAGCTCAGGGCCTTTGCACTGAGCTACAGCTTCAGCCCAATTTTTCTCCCCTCTGCGGAACCAGGGATTGAACTCAAGCCCTTGTGCTTGCCAAGCAAGCACTCATTCTACTGAGTTATCTCCCAGTTTCTTATTTTGTTTTTTCAAAAGAGGTCTCACTAAGCTGATAGCTTGTCGAGGCTGGGCTCTTGTGATCCTCTTGCCTCAGCCCCTCAAGGTGTTATTCCTCTTTTATGAATAATAACACTCAGCCTTAGAACAGTCTAAAGTCACAAGGTTTAAAGTAGATTTCCCTAGTGCTAGGAAGAGCAGGATTCATCCATGGAAATAAGTTTTCTAAATTATTTTCTTAACTGAACCCTTCACAGCAATCAACTAAAAACATCACTTCTAATTTAAAATGATGCTGATGATAATAATAATAATTATGGCAGGAAAATGGTTATGAAAAGTCTTTGAATATTAAAAAAATATTGTACCAATGCAGGTTATAGGAAACATAGCATCTTATAGGATACAAACTCTTCTATATTATGTTATTTAAGCCACTGACAAGAAATTATGTTGGCTGTGTTAGTAGTATGATTTACTGAAGACATTGGGCTACCAACTCCAAAGTTAGAAAAACAGAAATTGTACTCCAACTTAGGGCTACTGCAATAAAATTTTCTCATTCTTCAGTACATAAAGAAGGCCTTATATGAGCAGCTTATAGGTCATGAGCTTGGGATCTATGAAACTGCATTATTGTACAATAAGCACACATTAAGTAAATACCACCAATAAATAGCCAGAAAAAAATAAGAACAAGCTCTTATTATTAAACCATTACTATTGATTTTTTATAAACAACAAAATAATATCCCTTCTAGGCCCATTACATAGGTAATAATAACCATTCATTTAATTAGTACTGACTCACAGTGAAAAATTCGATCTGAGTACTTATAACACCCACATTAATATCAAGAAGGTTCATTAGAATTAATATCACAATAAATATAAAATGAATTAGTAATGATTACACCATTATTTTAAAGCATTCCTATTTGTACGCCTGTATTTACTTTAATCACCATTGCTCTAAATAGCAATTAACAAGAGCCAGGCTAGCCATATTTATGTAGGAATAACAAGGCATACAAATGCAACCCAGTATAAGCCACCCATGCTTTATCTATACTAATGTATCAATGTATCTGACAGAATGGGATGATACAGAAATCACACACATTCTCTGCAGCATTAGCTAGGGAAATTGAAAACCATTCTTAAATTTGCCTTCTCTGGTTTCAGAGTGTTCTGAATAACTATGTCAGACTACAGATACTAGAAGAGGGTCTAGCGCATCACAGGAGCACCATGAGTGTTTGTTAAATCCTTTGTGTGCCTCTGTGATAATACTTACATGGAAAGACTATGACTTACATCTGGGTGTCTTGAATTTTAACTCCCATTATTACACAGAACTTTTTGATGACAACCTACAAATACAACGATCACTGGGCAGCATTAATGCAAAAGGGAAATGGGAATAGGACATTATCTGTTTCTGCCAGCTACCTATGTACTTGTGTGGACAAAAAAATCTTCTTTTTTTTTTCTGATGGGTTGGAAGAGAGGAAACCTTAAAATGATACAACAATGATACAACAATGGGCTTTTGAAATTTTTACATTCTCTCCCCACTCCCTACTCTTTGTGGCTGAGCCATTACCTTTCAGAACATTTCTAAGTTGTTTGGCTCAATAGGAGCAACGCCAATAAAAGGTGGCAAAGAAGAAAAGAAAGAACAAAATTTTCCTTCTTTCTTGCTAATGATGACTATTTCCACACTGGTCTTATAGAATCACAAAAGCTAAGCATGTTTGGGCTGGAGAAGGTTGTCAGTAATAAAAAATAATTGCAGTTGCTCTTGCTTTAAAATATCATCTGGGGAAACTTAGTTCTCTTTCCCATCTTGCAAGATGGTAGGGGAAAAAACTGAGAAGCCAGACACTAAAGAGAAATAACCCAAAGACAAGAAGGCCAGTGGGACTGCTAAACAGGGTAAGGTGAAGGCAGAAATGTCCAAGAAGGGGCAGCCCCACTGCAGCTGAAATCCTGTCTTGGTTAGAGGAATTGATAGATACTCCCAATCTGCTATGTATTCCAGAAAGGCTTTGTACAAGAGAAAGTACACAGCTGCTGAATCAAAGGTTGAGAAGGAAAAGAAAGAGAAAATTCTTGCTACAATCACAAAACCCGTTGATGGGGACAAGAATGGAGGTACCCAGGTGGTTAAACTTTGAAAAATGCCAAGATACTATCCTACTGAAGATGTGCTCTTGGGCCAGGGAGATAGCTCGGTAGAATAAGTGCTTGCCTGGCAAGCACAAAGTGCTAAGTTCAACCCCGGTACCACAAGAAAAAAAAAAAAAAAAAAAAAAAAAGATGTGCCCCAAAAGCTTTTGAGCCTGGGCAAGAAACCCTTCAGTCAGCATGTGAGGAAACTTCGAGCAAACATCACTCCCTGCACCATCTTGATCATCTTCACCGGGCATCACAGAAGCAAGAGCGTGGTCTTCCTGAAGCAGTTGGCCAGTGGCTTGCTACTTGTAACTGGGCCTCTTAGCCTTAATCGTGTTCCTCTACAAAGAACACACCAGAAATTTGTCATTGCCACCTCCACAAAAAATTGATATTAGCAAAGTGAAAATCCCCAAACACCTCACTGATGCTTACTTCAAGAAGAAGAAGCTGCAGCAACCCAGACCCCAGGAGGGTGAGACCTTTGACAGAGAAAGAGAGATACCAGATTTCAGAGCAGCACAAGGTGGATCAGAAAGCAGTGGACTCACAGATTTTAGCAAAACTAAAAGGTGTTCCTCAGCTCTGGGTTTACCTGCAGTCTATTTTTGCTCTGACAAATGGAATTTATCCTCATAAATTAGTGTTCTAAATTTCTTACTAAGAAACTAATTAAATAACTGATACATCTAAAATAAAATAAAATATCATCTGTATTTGTTCTTAAATACCAGTAGACAGAATTAATGTGAAATACTATCAAAAGAAGGTGCATGAGACCTCCTGGAAGATAAAAGTGAGGTGTTTATGATGGGTGGGAGAGAATGCTTCTGCTGGGCATGAGGCTTTCACACATTCCTTGGTGAGTACTGTGCTGGAAAACTGTTCCATGCTTGTCCTCCAAATCATCTGCTTGCTTTTTGTTGCTTTAGTTTTTTTTTTTTCTTCTTCTTCTCTCGCAGCAAGTTCAGTGATCATTTACTTAGCAAAGGAGCTCAAGATTTGCTGGCTGAGAAAAGAAGACTCTCTTCTCAGACATAGCAAGTCCTGAAAACCAGAGAAAGAATAAGCAGGCTGATATTGATTCTAAAGGTGAACATTAAATCCAGGCAAGGAAACAAAACACAATTCATTATCACATTGATCACTAAGAGACTAATGTCTTTCCCTTTCCTACAGACATTTATCCAATAAGCTTTGTGCACACTGCATCAACAATCTGGAACCCACTCCCAAAAGTGTCACAATGTAGTGTTAATTACCACACTATGTGGACTAGAAATGCGATCGTGAGTAAAGTGGTAAATATAGACCTGGTGTAAAGTGATGTGGGTCCACCTCTGGCCATTCCCTACTTTGAAAAAGATGGGAGGTAAGCAATCCCAAACAGCGAAGAAGTAGGTGGAACAGTTCCTTTCTTTTCATTCTCTGTTCATACCTCCAGGATGAGACCAAACAGTGCTTTAACTAAGCCTAGGGGAGCCTATCATCTTTTCAACACCAGCTCTGCATCAGAAATTATATGTAAATTTCTTCCTGCAACCCTTAAAATGTCTCTATAATGTTGCCATAATAGGATATCCATTTATAGATAAGATTCTACATAAATAATTCAAGAAACAGATTATATTACATTGTTACTAGGAGAAATAATTTGTCAGTTAAGTGTTTCCCTTTCAAAAAGCTCTTTTTATTTTGTCATGAAGTAACATAACTATAAAAGTTGACAAATTCGCAAGAAGATTAGGGGCTGGCGAGTTAGCTCAGTGAACTAAAGCACCTGCTTAGACAAGCTTAGGCAAGCACAAGGACCACGCTTTAATCCCTGGCACCACATATGGTGCCAGCCCCACCACCCCCAGGGCAGGTTGAGCTGGTCAGAATCCAGCTGTAGTGGTGCACACCTGTAATCCCAGTGCTGGGGAGGCCAAAATCAAGAGGATCGCCACGAGTCCAAGCTGTGTAGTGAGACGCTGTAACAGCCAAACACATTAAAAATAATAATGAATAAACAAAAACAGAAGATTAAATAGTGCAGGTGATAATCACACACACACACACACACACACACTACCACCACTAATCAGGACAGCCACTTTGCAGGGACCTGTGGAAGGTCATTTGTAACTGCACTGGGTATAGGTTCTGTAGATAAAGTGGGTGGACAGACAGCAAAAGTGTCTTTTCATCCTTGTAACATCGAATAAAAATGTGTTATTTAAATCCAAGTCTAATACAGAATAATGTTCTAGGTATGGTCGATGTTTTATAGTTTTACCTCCAACATGAGACAACTCAAGCCTTCCTCTCTCATTGCAGATCAAGCCGTTGCTCTCTCCAATTTTCCTGGTCACTTTGGAGAGCACTCTTGGGGACCATAACAGTATTTGTGCACACTGCAACCACCTGTTGTGGACTGCAGCATCGTGGAAGACTGAAACAGATGCAAATGGTTGGATGACACTATAAACAGATGAAACTTTAAATAATCTTCAGAGAAAGCAAATGTGAGAAGCAATCAAGGGAAGTACCAGCTTAATAATATTTAAACTTTATTAGGGTTGACTATGCAGACACAGTGCTAAAAGCGTCACACTTTATCATTTAAATTAAATCTTCACAATAATTCTTGATTTAAGTACCATGACTATTCCCAAATAATCAGTGAGAAATCTGAGGTTTAAAGGTCAGTGTCTAGCCCAAACATGCTAGCAGCTGGCAAGGTCCAGACTCGAACACAAGATGTCTGATTCCAGTGTCTGTTCACTTACTTATCACATGTCATGGGAAAAGGGGGACAAAGAGAACCTGACGCTGCTTCATAGGAAAACCAAACAGGAGCTGTGCTCCCATGCTGTTGGTAGGATTTGGAATCTGGGTCCAGTATTCAGGCTGAACCTGCTTCCCTGCACAGAGCTAGGCAATTGTTTTCTCAGTCATTCTTTGCAATCCATCTGGTTGAGTTGCCCCCTCTCTGTCTCCCTTCCTGCATAGGATCTGACAGTACACATTAGTGGAGAAGAAATGCGCTTTCTTTGGAGCAAAAAATCTTATAGCATACTTTTTATTGAAGTATAATACCCAGAGAAAAGCAAACAAGTAATTGATGTTCAGTTCAATGAATTTTCAGAGTGAACACATCCTTGTCAGTGTAACACCTGTGTGACCAAGAAATAAAATATTACCTGGCATCAACCAATTGTTTTCAACTTCAGCCACTGTTCCCCTAAGGTATGCTTACCAATCTGACTTCTAACTCTAGAGATTCCTTTTGTCTGTTTTTCAAAATTCTTATAAATGGAATGACATAGTATAAATATTTTGTGTCTAGCTTCTTTTATTTATCAGTTTTTCATTTAACATTTTGTTTGAAAGCATGAGTGACAAGCTACAGTAGCGAGCACTAGTTTATTTCATTTGCTGTGTTGGATCCACTCCATACATATGCCATGATTTATCTATCCAATGCACTATTGACGGCAAGGGTACTTGTATCCTTTGCAATGTTTGGTGCAAACTGGATGGTAATCTGAGAGCTCAGAAATCCAAAATGGGAAGTTTGCAAAGAAACCAAGAGTCCTAAGTAGCTACTGTCAAGAGAATAAGTAAAATAAATAAATAAATAAATAAATAAATAAATAAATAAATAAATAAATAAGCAAGCTTATTTTATGGAAGAAACAGCAGAAGTCTTGCCTATCCAGACCTTGGCACTGGATGATTGAAAAAGTGAATACAATTTCTTAGAGCTTATGAACACAGTTGGTTTTCATGTACCTTTACGGCCTGAATTCTAACTATCTAGGCAGTGTTCTCTAGGGAAACACAACCTCAATTCAGAATCAAAGTGTTTCCACGCATACAATGCATAAGTGCCTCATAGTCCAGAATGATAACACTTCTCCAGGACAGGAAGTACCATAAGATACTATGTATTATTCTCTTTACTTTGTTTTAACATTTAAAAATATGAACAATCACAAATCAGAGCATAGAACAAAGACTTTTAAAGACCATGCAGATTTGAAAATAGATGCAACTAAAACTCACCACATAAAAGCAGAAATTTAAAACTCAATGAGCAGTTGAAAACAAGACTGGAGAGAGCTGGAAAGATGATTTACTGATTAACACAATATTTAGCTTGAACATTTGCACAGATTATAGTCTTAAGAAACAAAGAGATGGAATTTTTTTAAAGAAATTAAAAGATAGAGAATATTAAGAAAGGAAGTTTTGACCTATCCTGTTGGTGTTTCAGAAAATACTAATACAAATTGGGAAAAGAAAACATTAAAAAAAGAATATTACTAAGCTGATGAATAAGAACAATTTTAGGATTAAGGAAGGCCAACAAATTTAGACAAGAAAATAAAACAACAAAGACTCAATCCTATTATAGCAACATTGCAGAAAAGCAAAGAAAAAGTGAATATTTTAAAAATAATGATAGGACTGGGGAGACAGCTCAGTAGAATAAGCGCTTGCCTGGCAAATGCAAGGACCTGAGTTCAACCCTTGGTTCCATCAAAAAAAAAAAAAAAAGGTTTCTTAATGGGAGCCTGCCAATTAGCTCAGTTGTTTAAGTGCATGCTTAAGCAAAGCAGTCAGGCTCAGGATTCTTTGGTTCAATTCCCAGATCCTTATGCCTTACCAGACCTGCCCTTAAGGCATTGTGAGCCAGAAAAAAATAGTCACAGGGTTAAAAATAATATGGCTACCAAGAATGGCAATTAGACTGACAGCCAACATCCTGACACCAATGGCAGAAACTAGAACATGGTGGGATATTTTCAAGAGCATTATGAAAGCTTATGGCCTATTTGGAATTCTGTACTCTGAAAATCTTTTAAAACAGTACCTAAATAAAATTACTTTCTGAAAAAAAAAAAAGGATCTAAAACATATAATAGATAATGTGAACTGGGAAAATACTGTTCAAAAGATAAGACAAACCATTATGGGGGAAGGGAGAAAGGAAGGAAAAAATGAAAAAGTTATACAGGGTACAACTAGCTTCTCTTAGTTCTTTGAAGAGAATATGTTGCACTAATATTGTTTGGAGAAAATTCCATGCTTGTATCTTGTACTCTGAATAACTACCACAAAGACAACAGTACATTAAGACAGTAGTATATCAACTATTATAACTGTTCTACTACCATGTTTTATTTTGTATTTTAGGGAAGGGTCTACAGGGTGTTCAGGGTCTCACTACTAGATCACACTCATAGTGATCCTCTTGTTTATATTCTCCTAAGAGCTGGGATTACAGGCGCCCCCATCTCAATTGCTGTCTCAGCACACCCCAGGGGAGGGCTGGCATGGCAGGCCCTGGGGACCGAACCTCCAGCTCCTGTGCCTGTTTGCAAGCACTTTAATAGACTGAGCTATTTGGCTGGCCCCTTTCTACTCTGTTTTGAAACTTGGTTTCATTGTTTACCTTTCTTCTCTTTAAAATAAAAAGATTACTTCTGAAAAACAGCTGAGTTTAACAGTAACAGACTGTCATTGGAGCAAATCTTATATAATGCATTTCAACCTGAAGACATTTGTATCAAGCATAAAATACAACATACGAGGTGGTGAGGAGTTAGCTCAGTGACATAAGTGCCTGCCTGGCAAGTGCAAGGTCCTGAGTTCAATCCTCAGTACTAAAAGAGAAAAAAATACAAAAAAGTATAAAAATATATGTAAATATTTAAGTAAACCTAAATAAATATTGACTGCACACAAAACTGGTAATAAGCTTAGTTAGAATTAAAAATAAAATATAATCAAAACTAGATAATTATCTACCAAGGAAGAGTGGATGCTTAAAATTAAAGATTAAAAAAAGTATTATATATTATCTAAGCAGAAAATAAAAATTTGTGCTGATTTAAATATAGTCATGTTGGTAATGGGGAGATGGCTCAGTGGAATAAACACTTCCCTGGCAAGTGCAAGAGCGTGAGTTCAATCCCTGGTACTGCAAGAAAAAAATGAATAAATAAATATAGTCATGCTAAAATGTGTAGATTTAGTCACTGAAGAAACAGTATATTAATTTTTAAATTAAAATAAGAAATAAATTATGCATTACATTCATATTACAGTCTATATATATATATATATTTATGAAAAATACCTACCAATTTATAAAAGATTGTATTTAAAATATTTAAATAAATTAAGAGAAATAGCACATTAATCATGATAGGGATATAAATTCGATATATACATGGAATGTAGTAATTGCAATGAAAACTTTAAAATCTGTGAATTAAACATGTTAAAATAATGCTAAATTTTTCTTGAAGATTTTTATAAGCCAAAGATAACTGTTTATTAGTACTGAAGATGTTTTATAAATTCTTTGTGAACAAGGAAGCTTAGTAGTTAGTTAGATTAATAAATGTAAGGGATAAACAAAATAATAAACCCAGAAAGAGAGCCACTTAAATGTGGAAGTCTTAAATACAGAATTCAACTCCAAATTAATGTTGATATAATTCAAACCACTAATGTAAATTATAAAAGTTAATCTACACTATCATAGAGGAAACTGATCAACAATATATAATGTGCCTAAGGAGAGTCACACAGAGAGAAAACATTCTCTCAGGCTTTCACAGAAAGCAAATTGGCCAAGCAATAGCTGTGACTCATGCACATGGCTGACACTGACAAAGGATCTACAAAGTGTGGCACAGGGTTTCAGCATAAACCTGAGGGGACTTGACTGACCTTTTCAGATACAAAAGTTATATTTCTTGTTATTTAGGTCTTTATCTTAGTCTTAACCATCCAGCAGAAAGGTATAAAAATAAAATATAAAAAGTAAAGCCATATTAATATGAGAAGCTATAAAGGGCTCAAGTCAACAACTTCTGACATTTCCAGTCTTGTGGATAACCCACTACTATTATAGACTACTAGACTATATTGGATTATTTTGCTGAATTCACACACCTACAAATTTTAAATGGCAATGGAATATCCATCTCTGACAAAACTAAACAAAAATGGGGATATAAATGAATGACCATTTTGTATCTGTGTATGCAAATTAGCTAGGATAGATATACAGCTACTCTCTTAATTCAATAAGAAAGATTTGTACTAATAGTATTTGGACAGGATATCATATCTGCATCTTGTACTATGAATAACTACTACGAAGACAACAATATTCAAGGTATTAATTATTGTAATTGTCCCCAAAGAATATGATAGCTGCATAGTGAGTGAGAACCTGATATCATATTCTTTGTCTATGACTTATAATCTGATAATCTGAGTAACATTTCCACCATTCTCTTAAAGATTATCATACACAGTATATTAACCATTGTTATTCTCTAATTATTTTGTTGTGAAATTTTGTATTATTCAGTGAATACCACCATACACAACCCCTGAAGCCCACAGACTTTGATAGAAGAGTACTTTTAATATTTTCACTAATATTCACTTGTATTGCTCTAAAATAAAAAATACATAAAATCACAATAAGCATTATAGAAAATATGGAAATAAAGACTGCCATGGAGATAGCACAGTGGCTTAAGTGCCTGCCTGGCAAGCACAAGGTCCTGAGTTCAATCCTCATTACAAAAAAATGTAGAAATAAAGAAAGAAAAAAGAATTACAAGAAATAGTATTTTAATGACATTAAAGATGGGGAATAGTTAATTGCAGATTAGAAAAGAAAACATCACAAATTTAGACTACATGAAAAATAATTTCTATTAATTATAAAACAAAAGATATATCACAAGTGAACAGAAGATATCTAATGTTTTTAACTTATGAAACATTACAGATATGTAGAACAAAAAAATCTGATTTTTAAAAATATTCCCACCCTGATTAAGTAGCAGAGCATGCCATTGCGACCCTAATAACATTCCATTCCCATAAATCAGACAGGCAGAATTAGGAGGCCAGGAGGCAGTGCATGCTGCTAGCTACACAGATTAATGCAAAAACAATATCAGGGCATTTTATATCATTAAGTAAATCCCACCATACACAACCCCTAAATCCCACAAACTCTACTGAGATAAAATTAACTACTAGAATAATTCTCGCAAGTGTACATTTCCGTGTGCTGAAGAATACTCATTGCAGCATTATTCATTCATTGCCAAACTTAAGAAGTAGTTACATTGTCCATCCACACTGTATTAATGAAATAAAATTATTCTTGCAAATAAACCAATATGCAGCCATGAAAAGGATGAATAATGCATAAAATTAATGTAACTCAAAACATAGTATTGGGCCAGTGAGAAAGCTCAGCAGATTAAGTACCTGCTTAGGGAAGCACAGGGGCCAGGGTTCATTCTCTGGCACCACATGCCTCACTGGCCCAGACCCTGGGCACACTGAGCCAGCAACTAAATCTGGGCATGGTGGCGCATGCCTCTAATTCCAGGGATGGGGAAGCTGAAAACAAGAGGATCAATACAAGTTGGAGCTACCTAGTGAGACTCTTAACAAAACAAAACAAAACAAAAAAAGCATACAAAAAACACATTTAAGTCAAAAGGAAATTCACAGCCTAAAAGTCAAAGATGGAAAACAATCATCCATGCTGCAGGAAATCAGACAAAAGCAAGGGTAGCTATCGTGGTTGCTAACAAGTCAACTTCAAACCAAAACTCATCCAAAGGGATAAAGAAGGTCCCTACACACTTGTTTAGGGAAAACTGCAAGAGGAAGATATAATACTAATAAATATAAT
This sequence comes from Ctenomys sociabilis, assembly GCA_004027165.1. NCBI lineage: Eukaryota > Metazoa > Chordata > Mammalia > Rodentia > Ctenomyidae > Ctenomys > Ctenomys sociabilis. The sequence continues at coordinate 208,822 of PVKA01000264.1, read as the reverse complement.
GCAGATTAGAAAAGATGTAGGAGAGCCAGGGAGACGGCTCAGTGGAATAAGTGTTTCCCTGGCAAGTACAAGGGCCTGAGTTCAGTCCCAGGCCTGAGTTCTGCCAAAAAGAAGAAGAAAAGAAAAGAAAAAAAAAAACAAAAAAAGATGTAGGAGCACCCTCCTACATAAGACATTTTAACACACATGAAAAATGAAATGGGCATTGATACAATAATAATGGGGGACTTTAACAAGCCACTGTTACAAATAAATAGGTCAACAAGGCAAAATTTCAAAAACAAATAAGAGAACTAAACCAAAACTTGTGAAGAAATTGATTTGGTAGACCTTTGCAGAGTGTTTCACCCAGAAACAGCAGAATACACACTCTTCTCAGCTGCACATGAGGCATTCTTCAGAGGAGACAATGTACGAGTACACAGAGCACTCTTTTTTTTTTTGGCAGAACAGGAATTGAACTCATGTCCTTACACTTGTCAGAAAAGCATTTATTCTACTGAGCCATCTCCCTGGCCCCAGAGAGCAATCTTAAGTAAATGCAAGATAATCAAAATTATCCCATACGGGGACCTGCCGGTTAGCTCAGTTGTTTAAGCACCTGCATATACAAATGCAGTCAGGCACAAGAGCATTTGACCTCCAGCTCCCTATGCCTTCCCAGACCTGCCCTTAAGGCAGCCTGAACCAGCTCCCCCAAAACAATCCTTCTCAACTTTAGACTGGGCATGGTGGCATGTGCCTGTAGTCCCAACTCTTGGGAGACTGTAAACAGGTGGATCACTGAGTCCAATCTATTAGTGAAATCCTGAATACCCTGTAGAATTTTCCCTAAAAATACAAAAAAAGAATGAGAGAAAGAAAAACAGAAAGAAATTGTCCACTGCAAGCTATCTGATCACAATGCAATAAAACTGGAAAATATTGACAAAAAACACTAAAAAAAACACCATAAACACATAGATATTAAAAGAGAACCTCCTGAACAACCAGTGGGCCACAGATGAAATTAAAAAAGAAGTTTACAAATATTTACAATCAAATGAACATGCAGATACAACTTACTGAAACCTGTGGGATGCAATGAAAGCTGTATTAAAAGGAAAATTTATAGTGATAAGTTTGCACGTGAGGAAAACAGAACAAGCCCAAATAAATGATCTTATGCTTCACATCAAGCTCCTGGAAAAAGAAGGGCAAGTCAAGCCCAAAGAAGGCAGAAAATTATAAAGATTAGAGCAGAAATGAATACAGATGAAGAAAACAATATCAAAGAATAAATGAATCAAGGAGTTGATTCTTTGAAAGAATAAATGAAATTGATAAACCCGTAGCCAAAGTAACCAAAAAAAGGAATGAAAAAAAATCCAAATTTATGCAGTAAAGAATGAATATAGATGCAAAGAATCTCAATAAAATACTAGAAAACAGAAGCCAGAAAATCATCAAGAAGATTACACATCATGATCAAGTGGGATTCATTCCAGGAATGAAGGGATGGTTCAACATCTGCAAATCCATAAATGTAATACACCGCATCAATAGGACCACCTGGATGGCATGAAGGAGAGAAAAAAAGGGGCAGGTCTCCTTCTCTTTCTCTGGAAGAGCTCCAGTCTTCCACTTGGGCATCGTCTCCTGGTTTCCAGTGAACACTCCAGTTTTTACAAGTCAAATCATCTCAATAGATGTAGAAAAAGCTTTGGCAAAGTCCCAACACCCATTCATGATGAAAACCCTACAGAGAATTGGAATAGATGGTCTATATCTCAACCTGATAAAAGCCATCTATGAAAAACCAACAGCCAACATCATGCTAAAAAAAACCAGAAGAATTAACATGATAGATGAATTAATTCATATGAATTCAACAAAATTAAACAATATTCTAAAATACACACTCAAAATTGGATTTTTCATAAAATCAGAGTGAGAAAATACTAAAAAAAAAAAAACTGACTTCTTTCTAGAGAGGAAAAAGACAAAGAATGTCAATAAAGAGAGAAAAAAGTTATGATTTATGTCTTCAAAATCCCCCAGAGCATTATATTTTATAAATTAGGCTCTAAATAAATGAATGTTAATTTTATCTTTGAAAAAACTGTCTACAAATTGTATTCATGTTTTGTATTTTAGGATTTTCAAAAGGATTTCATATCAATAAAATAAGAAAAAATGGTAACAAGGATAAGTGTGAATAAATTATATGCAAACATGAGAAACAATATGAATATGAGAATTATTAACCATTAATCTAATTGTTGGCTGTATTAGTCAGTATTTATTAGAGAACCATATAATACAAGTCCATAAGAATTTACAAGATGGGCTTACAATGGCCGCCCATCAAGTAGTGTGTGGAGGGGTGCGGAGGACATCTACATCTACAGGATCCAGTCAAAGGCCTGGAGCTCACTGCAGCATCATGTGTGAGTCCCTCTCAGAATGCTGAGGAAGGCTGAAAGGTCTATAACAGAAGGTTTAAGGACTCGTACTGGAAACTGGAGCCTGCCCCGGAAACCAGATGATGTCCAAGGCAGCTCTTCCACAGAAAGAGGAGATCCGCCCTCCTTCATCTCCTCTTCATGCTATCCTGGTGCCAAGCCACCCTAGGGTGGGTCTTCTACACTCTAGGATTTCCTGAACCATTGTATTTGAGCTTCTCTTAGTCCAGTGACACAATCAATCCACCATCACACTGGCAAAGACTTCTTTACCAGTGAACATTAAATGAAAGAAATGAGAGCATGCAAAGTTATTTTGATACAGTAGAAGCAAATCATGCCATGCTCTGAGATATTTCTACTTTTTTGTTGGTTTTAGAATATTTTATAGTGCTTTGTAAATGGTACATACTTATTATTTGAAAATTTAAAATCCTATGAACCACAAAGTGTTAGGAAAGTAGATAGCTGTAGACAAAAATATCTCCACTACAGAATTATCATTGTCAACATGGGACGATCATATATAATGAGGGGAAAATGAGGGCTTGAGGGAGATGAAATTACATAAATATACTTCAAAATTATAATTGATTTTATTGTTTTAATTTTTAATTTTTTGTATTTTTAGAGAAGCATCTACAGAGTCTACAGGGTCTCACTACTAGATTGGATTCATAGTGATCCCCCTGTTTACAGCACCCCAAGAGCTAGGATTACAGGTGCGCACCACCACAGCCAGTCTCAATTGTCATCTCAGGATGCCCTGGGCACGGGGCAAGCATGGTAGGCCCAGTGATTGAACCCACAGCCCCTGTTCCTGCTTGCAGGTGCTTTAATCCGCTGAGCTATTTAGCCAGCCCTTTCATTAATTTTAAGTTATGATTAGTTTTACATAAATTTAGCAGGAAAAAGTAAGGCTACAGTGATGCTGGAATGTGTTCAGTTATCTTCCTGCCTCAGCCTATGATCTTAACATCCGATCTCTCTACTCTTGCTGTGTTTTCACAAGACGAAATATATTCCATTATTTCAGTACTTTATAATCAATATTCGCATGGTGTAAGATTTTCCTGCCATTTATTATGCTCATTCTCACACTTACCATGAGAAAGCATAACTTTACAAGTAATGGGCCATCTGTAGGTCTTTGAAGGAGTTTCCTAATAGTCTAGGAAATGCAAATGATATTTCCCAAATAAAATTTTGTTGCCAGGCATTTTGACAGTGTACGATGGTAGCATGTGGCAGAATCTCACAGTTTCTTTCTTATTGACCTTATCTGCCTAGTTCTCTTCCCTTCTGAACTGAATCCACAACTGGACATTAATGAAGGGTGTGTGCCTCTGTGCAAGTGACTACACATGCACATGCACGTGAGACACAAGGCGGAAGGCGAAGGCAATAAAAATTTTACCACTTCCACCCCCTGTTAACCTAAGACCAACTCTACATTATTTGAGAATAACCCAATCCTAATAAACATACTAGGTGATGTAATCATTCTCCTATTAAAAACAGATTTTTGTGATAATTGAAGATTTCAAGGAAATTTTAGTTTTTTATTGTTATTGGAAACAACATTGGTTGACAATTTGATACTTAATGCTTTGTTAAATATTCATTTTCCTTCAGGAAGAAAAGAAAGTTGTTTTGTCTGAAGAGGTTCTTAAAATCTTAAGGAATAGAAGCAGTAGTCTAAACATGAGTGCACAATCACAGATGTGAAGTGTCTTTCCTTCGAGAGGGGGACTGATACTTCACTACACCTCTCAATAGATTCTTTTCCTGGAAGTGATCACAATGGCATGCAAGGCCCATGCCAAATCTCCCATTCATTTAGCATATTCAGAAATGATGCTTAAAATTCTGATTTTCTTATAAATGAAATGAGAATTCTTTTCACATTGCAAAAAAAACTGCCCATCTTCTCAAAGTAGGTTATGGTTCAGTGTGAGGGTGGGTAAGGGGGAATCCAAAGCACTTAGCGTTTGAATGACAGCATCCTCTGAGGGCACAAGAATGTCTAAGAACTTGTGTGACAATTGATAGTTATTTCACAAATTGGCCTAAGCATGGTCTTTCTTCCCCCAAAATTCATTTCCCAGTGGCAACTATGCCCATGGAGGACATATCCAATCAATGAATTTCAGCTGTCATCATGATTGACACGGATCACTGAACAATCGGCCAGACTGTGATGAGCAGTATTGATTGTAAATGTGCCTGAAATTACAATATTGGGTATACTATAGACTATTCATTTCGTGAATGTGGAATACAGTCACTGAACCATGAGTGCCAATCTCCATGCTGGTAACCTCATCTTAGGCAGACTGAAGCATTCATTTGCCTTCTCGCCAAAAAGGAGAATTGTCTATCATATATAAGAATAAAGATAAGAACTGAAGGTGTTTCAAATTTAATGTTTCAAAAAATAAAGCATGCTCTAAATGATTACAGAAATAAACATTAGCTGATGCCCCAAGTCAAAGTGTGCTGTTTATCAACCTTAGGTCTTCCACATAGACCTGGGAGAGTAAGAACAGCAGCAATCAAATTGTTCAGCAGCTGTCCATCAAGCAGGCACTACCACATGCCAGGCTCTCTGTAGGTGCAGATAGTATAGTGCTGCCCCTTCTGCTGCAGGTCTACGGGGTGAGGGGCAAACCTGGTGAAACCACCACATCAATGAGTACAAACTTTCCAGGAATGTGAGCACACTGTCAGGAAGGCAACTGATATAACGATTGTAGAATAGAGGAACTGGATGCAATAGGCGGAGAGAGTTAAGTTCACTGAGAACATGGTCATAATATGAAAGTCAGATTCCACGTAGGAAAAATAATTATCTATGCAAAGAGAGCATTGAGGCTGCAGTGGAGGCTAAAATTATCCCAGGATAGGAAAAGGTGTTCCTGACATGTCTGAGAATTTAAGAGAAGGTTAATGGGAATCAGGCTAGAAAGCAGAACCAATAAGGTAAGCATAAGGCTGGAAAGAGAAACAGGACAAGCAGATGTAGAAGCCAGGCGTAAGATACCACTTGCCTCAGCCTGTCTAAGACAGCTTCAGTGTATGTCAGCTCCGTTAGCGTAACTAACACTAGCACACTGTTGATTCTCAAATCCATTCCAGTTTCCTGAGGAAACTGTGGGATCGCTCTCTTTATAGGGCTATTACACATTTTGGTCTTCATCCTAACAATAGAGGGACATCTCTAAAGTGTATGAGCAAGAAAGTGGCATGAGCACGCAGTACATATGACAAGATCATACATGCTTTCTGCTGTAAGGAAGCTTGGCGTGGACAGTGGTGCTGCAGAGACTCCACGTAAGCAGCTGGTGCGAGAGTCACACAAAGGATATTACGAACGTGGACAGAGTGAAGCTAGAGCTCGAATGGAAGAACCTGGAGCATCTGGGATACATCAGTTGATGCAGGGCATCTCTGTCCCACCTAAGCTGTCAGGAAGACTTTGGAGCACAAGTAACTGCCTGCTACCCCAAACCAGATAACCCACTGAGCAGCAATATGTGAGGGCATGAGAGAAGAGTACTCAGGTCACAAAACAGAAATTCTGATGGTTTGACAGACATTGGTGCCTGGAAATTGATGGAGGTTGGCTGTGGGTCTGCCAAGTTCCATCATAATGGTTATTATGGAGTTCAAGGCCATAGAGAATAGGGTTCTATCATGGATAGGCTGGTACCTCTAGAAAAGTTCGTAGTTTGTGCAGAGTCTGCAGGGTGCACATGTGGAGCACGCAAGAGTGCAACCACACAAAGGACTCTGGGATTGCAACATGAGTGCTGAGACCACAGTGATTTTCTCTTTATTATTATTATTTTTCATTTTTTTCAATAAGGATCTATAGGGTCTACAGGGCCTCACTACATAGATCAGATTCATAGCGGTCTTCCTGTGTTCAGCCTCCCATAGAGGTGGAATTACAGGTACGCGCCACCACACCTAATCTCAATCGCTGCTTCTGTCTAAGCAGGCACTTTAATCTGCTGAGCTATTTGGCTGGCCCCACAGTGACTTTCTCAGTCTGCTCTCTGCAAGGTATAGTGGAGTACAGCTCAAGGGACCACACACTCCTCACGGCAGATTATGAACAATTTGCAGCCCACTGCTACTACAAACAAGTTTTTTTTTTTTCTCAGACCCAGGAGGTCATTAAAATACATGTGACACATGGTCACCCTCAGGAATCAAGACTAAGAAAGGAGGTGAAAACAGAAAGTGCTAAGAAGGGCTGGCTGTACGAACTAGAGTTACAGCAACTACAATCATGGTCTCACAAAGTCAGGAATTTTTCAAACGATTGCTAAGGGGAAGCTCCAGACATGGGTGGTCATGTTCAGCAGTGATGTCTCTTTTGCTTTTCATGTGTCAGATTTGCTTCCAAGAGGAAGTCCCACCCAAGCCTTGGTACTCCTCTCTTGGTGTCTCATAGACCTGGAGAGAACTGTGCAAGTTGTTAACCCCTGGGAATGGAGGGAGGGTGATACCTGGGGCAGGTGTTGCCCATGTGATGACATTACCTGTGGCAAGATGAACTTGGTTGGGGGTTGGAAGATGGCTCAGTGGAATAAGCGCTTCCCTGGCAAGTGCAAGGGCCTGAGTTTAATCCCTGGTTCCACCAAAAAAAAAAAAAAAAAAGATGAACTTGGTGCATAGCTGTCTCCTTTCTTGCACTCGAGACAGTGCCCATGGAAAGTGCTAGGGAAATTGAATCCAAAACTTCTGGATTTGTACTCAAGAAAATTTCCTGCTTCTTTGGCTTCAAGATGTAATAAAATAAATGCTGGTAGACACAATACAGCTAGCGAAAGCAACACTGTGTGCAAGGGTTCATGATTCATGAATCTTAATAAGAGTTAGGAAATAGAAATTTCCTTCAAGAACATCTCTATTGTAGATTTATTTCACCTACAAAGACCTAAGGCTTTCTTCATCAGTTATCTTATGGGCATAATGAGAGTGTGTCAGGTATGAAAAGGTCTTTCAGACATACTATGATTAATTGTTGGATATTTATCACACCACACTGTGTTCTAGGCTGTGCAATTGTAGGTGTAGACATGAAAAATATGGTTCCTGTCTTCCAGGAATTTATGCTCAAATAAGATATTTTCCAAGCAGATAGAAAATAGAAAAATGAATAAATATATACACAAATAAACAAAATTATTACTGGGAGTTACTACTAATGTTAAGAAATTCGAGGGTGCAAGCTGGGAGGAAGGTTTGTCAACTAAATGGGATGAAAAGGTTTCTAGTTGGAGGTGAGAGTTCATTTGAAGCCTGAATGTAAAATGCAGTTATGTAGAGCTGGGAAGAAGGGTCTGCCAGAGGGTCAGCAAGTGCCAGGTCCTATTGGAGTCCCGAGATACAGGGGGACTTATGGTGTCTGAAGGTGGAGAGAAATCAAGGAGTCTGGTGAGTTTAATTTGGAGGGGAAAGAAGCAGGAGCCAGACACTCTAAGAATGTGTGATTCGCTATGTGTGCGGTTAGAAGCCTTTGGAGAGCATCAGAACATGATGACATAATTTGAAAATAAACATCTGCTAGGACCGGTGAGATAGCTCAGTGATCTAAAGCACCTACTTAGGTAAGTTTAGGCAAAGAGCAGGGACCACAGTTCAATCCCTGCCACCATTTATGGAGCCAGCTCTGCCCCCAGGGTGGGCTGAGCCAGCCACACACATGGGAGCACATACACACACACACATAGGAGCACATACACACACACACACACACACACACACAAATTACCATATTTCTGGTTTTAAAACTTATACAATTTGCTTTATGCACACACATGCACATGTGTGCACACATACACACACACACACATAAAGCATTTTCAGTGTTCTTTGAAAATCTTTTTTTCTTCCCAAGACCATAGGCAAATTGAGTGACTTTGAGTTTTTACCTCAGAGGCAGTTGGGTTAGCCAGTTCCACAATATGCTAAACAAGAAGGAAAAAGTGGACCAAATAATTCCCTTTGGCAAAACAGAATGTTCTTCGTATCATTGTTTAATCAACAGACAATTTAAGTCTGGCATGGTGAAAACATTACATTTTGGGTATACATTTAGTGAGAAGTGAGTGAAAAGACATAAAAATCCTCCCTCATTCTTGCTGGTGGGTTTCCGGCACACCACAGGCTAAGGCTCACTGGAAGGTTTCTTATTGCCACTTCATGTTGAAGTGTAAATTGATACACTCCATTTCCACGTAGTGTTATTACGGTAGAACAGATTTCTGAACAATCTTCTTTACCAATTATTCTCAATCTCCAGGGAACTGAAGACATTCTTCTTCTTTTTTTTTTTGCATATGATAAGACTCTCAATGTGAAGATAAAAAGGAATTACTTTATCATAAAGTGACTCAGTCGAATGCAATAAAATAATGTGTGACCAGTTTGAAAGAGATGAGTGAGACAGCGAAGTCTTCGGCACTCGGAGTGTCTGCCTCTTGCTTTGATATCTTTTCTAACACTACAGAAGCAAGTTGGGTCACTTCTCCTCCTCCAGGCTGTTCTTTTACCATCTGCCAATGTTGAAAAAATACAAAGAATACTGTGCAGTTATTTTCTGTTCGGAAAACATGAATACAAACTTTCTTAGAGCTTGAATTTTCTTACAGCACAGTAGGATATTGTAAACTCTGCTTTTAAAAGGTCGAGGTAATATTCTCTGGATATTTAAATATTTATTTATCCCATTGGCACCATATGAAGGACAACAAGCATACACATCTATATAATAAAATGCTATGCAGGTGTTCAAAACAACACAAGGTGTCCAATGTATTTTGGTAAGTGAGAAAAAGGAGACATAAAAGAAAATAGTGCACTCAGTAAATATTTAGAACACTGTACTATTTCAGTAAACATGCATAGACACACATGCATATGCAAAAAAGGCTTTGGGAGCAAGAATAAATTTGTTTCACAATGAAAAAGGTAAAGAATATTCTGTTTCATTATTCTGTTTCTTCTGAGCAAAAGTTCAGTGTAACTGTTGTTTTGAGCATTTCTCTTCTTTCATCGAGTTGCACAAAAGTTCAGGCCTTACAAGTCATAAGCCAGGAAACAAACTCAGTCTTCATTTCTGTCATGACAGTCCGTGTGTTTGCTGCTCCTAGAGTCTCTCTCCCTACACATGCCCCGCAAGCCGCCAGGAGACGGGTTACGTCTCAAGATTCAGGTCTTCGTCATTTCCTTCCATCCACCCCAGGAGTCTCCCATGCGGTTCCTGCCATGTTGCACACAGGACCTGACCATGCCATCATTTTACAAAAGCAAGAGGTAAAACTAGATACAATATACAATGGTAATTTTTTAACCTGTATGACTTAGTAATTTGATTAAAGGAATTGAAAGCATAGATATATTATTGGATAAAAGCGGCATGTCTCTTGTCTCTATATTTTCAAAGATCACCTCTTGAAACATAGTTTTAACATTTGAAATATAAATATTTTAAATCCTAACAGCCAAATTGGAAAATAGGTAAAAATCCAACCGTAAAATTTAATACAAACCAAAAAATGAAACCTTTAATCAAATCAACTGCATTAAGAATAGAGGAGAACAAAGCACTGAGGCAGGGCTGGGGATACAGCTCAGTGGCAAAAGGGCAAGTGTGAAAGGCCCTGAGTTCATATCCCCAGTAGCACAAAAACAATTAAAGCTGTATTACTTGCAAATGTAGCACCTTTTCTATACTCTTGGTGGACTGTAGTCTAAAACGCAGAGGAACACAAATTCTGAACTCTACGGAATTTTCCATTAGTACTAGTCTAAATTTTTTTCATATATAATGAGAGTCACAAGTAAGTAGAATGACATATTTGGGAAAAGGTGATCTCATTTTGTGGAGAGAAAAATACAAAGAGGAGGAAGAACTCTAGTGATAAACTGGAGGACCTGCATGAATTTGGTATTTTTAAAGATACATATCAAAGCCATTCACTGAAAGAATCAAGCAATTGCAACATCCCGGTAACGATAAGCACAATTATTGTGAAGGTGCCAGCTTCGCATCACGGCCCTATCTTCAGGAGAACAAAGCATCTTGCTCGATTCCCAGCACAGGCAGTGAAAATACAAAAAGCAAGAGGTAAAACTACATACAATATACAATGGTTTCTAGAAACTCTTGCACTGACCTGCTCAAACAATGATAAAAATATGTGCAAAAGTCACAAAATCAGTACATTACCTCTGACCAAAGTGCTTACAATATTTTCATAAAAAAGATTAACAAAGGGCTGGGGAGATGGCTCAGTGGAGTAAGCATTTCCCTGGCAAGCATAAGAGTCTGAGTTCAATACCAAGTTCCACAAAAAAAAAAAATTAACAAAGGTAATAGATTATAACATATTGAATAAAAAAAAAGAATCCATGAGACTATAATACTCTACAAAGGGGAGAAAAAAAGAAGATAAAGGTTTTATTTCAGTAAGCATGACATATAAGAAATATGGAAGGAATTTAGAAAATTATCCTTTGCTTAAACAACATTATGGCATTATGAAGGGACAGAATATTTGCACAACTTTATAATATCATATCACATGATAGTTCCTGGTTGCAAAGACAGACCTGAAAGATATGGCCTCCCAGCTCCAAAACATTAAGATTATAATTCTCAGGAATGGGTAAACATTAATCATATGCCTCATGATGTGATACATGGCAAAATTTGGGAAGATATTGTACAGTATTTTTGCCAAAAATGTTTACCTTGAATATAATAACAAGGACCTGAATGGTTATCAACACTTGAAGTCATCCTCTGCAAAATTGATCTAAATTCTTAAAGCACATGCATTATGAAAGAAGGAACAAAAATGCAGAAGACTGTACTAGAGTGCAGGAAACTAAAAAGACACTGAGAGTGACCCTTAATTAGATTCTAATTCAGGCCCACACAGACAAGGAGGATCAACAGAAAGATACCTTGGACCTACTCTGAATGAGATAGCAGTACTCTATCACTTCCAATTTGAAACTTTTTTTTTTGTACTCTAATACAGAGTCTACAGAGTCTCACTATGTAGCTTGGGTTCATAGTGACCCTCCTGTGTTCAGCCGCCCAAGAGCTGGGATTACAGACACATACTACCACACCCAGTCTCAACAGATGTCTCAGTGGGCCCCAGGGGCAGGGCTGGCATGGCAGGCCTGGGATTGAACCCCCGATGCTGCATCTGCTTAAGCAGGTGTTATAACTCACTGAGCTATTTGGCTGGCCCTATTGCTAATTTGATAGTGTGACAATAGTTTGAATGCCTTTGTTTCATTTATCAGACAAATGAAGTATAAGGAAACCGAGTGCTGTCATATCTTTATGTCTGTGACTCACTTTCAAATTCTTAGCAAAGCATGTGAAAGAGATAAGGTACAATGTGGCAAGACATGGACCATGGATGAATGCAGGTGCATGTTTATGTGGGTATTCATTGCTGTACTCTATAGGTTCAGAAACTGGAAAAACAGAGTTTTAGAAACAAATTTAAATAGAAAATCACAGCAAGCTAATGGCTAGGACTCTTGTTTGGGGTAGCAAAGGTGTATTGGAGTGGCTAGATATTTTACTATTCCCTGTAGCTGACAATTATATGCACCTAGTTTTTCAGTATCATTATTCTACTACTTTAATAAATATAGAAAAATAAAAACTCTTCAAGCATAAGCACCAAACTACAGATAAACCATACGTGTGCACGTGTGTGTGTGCATGTATGTGCATGTGTGTGTGTGCGTGTGTGTGTGTGTGTGTGTGTACAAGCATGCATGAACACAAGGGAAAGGATGGGTCTCCAATTCTTCTACCATCTAGGTCATAAATTGGCCAACTACACCCCTTAGTTCATCTAGCCTGCTGCCTGTTTCACTAAATACAGTCATGTTCATTGTTATGGTTTGTGTCTGGTTGTCCCCCTAAAGCCTCATAAAGTCATTGGGGTGGGCTTCTAGAGCTAGTGATTAATTCATGATCCAGGAACTATGGGTATCAATGTTGCTGAGATTATGGGTGTGAATGTTGCTGGGATTATGAGTGTGAGTGCTACACCCACCCTAAGGCAAACAGCATGAATGCTACATAGGAAGGGAACCAGGCTTGTTCTCTTCTTCTGCTGTTGCTTCTCCTTTTTTGCTCTGGCTGTTTTGCTGTTTTTCACCACCATGAGCTGCTGCCCTGTGCCATGTGACACTCTGCCTTGGATCAAGTTGGGTATGGACTGAGACCTCCACAAATAATGAGCTTAATAACCCTGTCCCTCCTTAAATTTATATCTTAGGTATTTGTCCCAGCAACTAGTGAAAGGCAACCAAGACACTCATTTGACATTGCTTGTGGTTGCTCTTCATGCCAGGATAATTTGAGTAGCCATGACAGAGATGATATGCCAGCCCAAATTGAAAATATTTGCTACTTGGTCCCTGCTCTAAGTTTAAATTTGAATATTTGAAAAAGTAAATGTATTTTATTCACAGTCAGAAAGATAAAAATTAAACCTAATACAATGTGATATTCACATTGCTCAAGACTCAGCTTTTCCAAGCATTACCTCATTAAAGGAAATCTATCTAGGTTGGCTTCCTAGAGAGGGGAAAGGCATAAATAAAATAAGCCCATCAGTAACAAAGAAAAACTGGAGGATTCATTTAAAATAGCACATTGGAACAGGTGGATGCAGCATTTGATAAAACTTATTTTACACTACCTATTGCATATATATATTTTTTAAAAAGTGAGCCAACTTTTCCAGGAATCATAAAACACATTTGCTGACTCACTCACTAATTCCACTGGCGCCTAGAGAGAAATGTGTCAAATATTTTGGAGTTTTCTAAATTCAGGTTCAGAAAGGTTAAGTAGTTTGCCAAGCAGCACAGCATAGCACAGCTCAGAAAATTACAGGAAAGTAAAAAAAAGAAAAGAAATTCAGGACTTGAATCTTAATTGAAACTACCCAGCATCAATAATTTTCTCAGGGATCTTAAACAACACTGTTTTAAAACTTTAGAAGAGAGGGAAGAACTGGCTACCACCTGGAAAACGTGTGTTACTAACTAGCTTTACAGGATTAGCTCTACCAAGTTCAGAAAGTAACCCAGCCCAGCTGGTAACCTAGGGTCTGAAACTTTTTCAGGGATCCTGGCCAAAGTTATTCTGATCCTACACAGCAGTGCACCATTGTTTTGATAAAAAACAGCCAACAAGTTTTCTCTCTTCGTAATTTTTACCTTAAAGAAAGAAGGTCTATAGCGAGTAAAAGGTCCAACTCTGCTTTAGTCCTTCTCTTGGGGGAACTGAAATGAAGGAACTGGTAGTGGCTTTGCCTTGAATATGTGAGCCTTCCTACACACCCCACTGGTATGGGCGAGGAGAAAGCCATTTTCTCCCTCCCTCCTTCCCTCCTTCCTTCCTTCCTTCCTTCCTTCCTTCCTTCCTTCCTTCCTTCCTTCCTTCCTTCTTCTCTCTTCCCACCTGCACTCTCTCTCTTACTGTTAATCATAACATCCCAATTTGAATGGATTAAGAACCTGAGAAATGCTTAGCAGGTTAGTAACACTGTTCCACATGTGTCTGGATGACTGACGTGTAGACCAGCCAACTGATGGAAGGAGACCCACAAACAGGAAGAGATGACACTGACCAATCAGCTTATATACTGGACAAAATAAAAAAGGAAAGAAGGAAATGTTTCTGTTGTGTATGTGGGATTTTATTAGAAGCACTAATCTTTATCACCTTTGGACATCAGACTCTAGTTTGCTTTTCAACACAGAATTGCCACACGCACAAAAAGAACTTTTCACAGAGCTTCCAGGCCTTGCATCTTGGACTAGTGCTACCTCCTCAACAGTGCTTGTTCTGCCAAGCAGCTACTGCACCCTCAAGTTCTCCTGTGGGTGCACAGCCACTGTGCACTCTTCACATCTGACCCCATAAGCCTACCTAGTCAATCTCTTTGCATAGTTATACTTTTTTTTTTCTATTGACTATGTTCCTCTACAGAACCCTAACTGGTGCAGATGTAGGTGCCATAATTGGCTATGTAAAGAAAGAACTATAAAGATGGATTTCTTTGATCAGTTTAGTGGTTCCTAAGGAAGTTGCGATGGTCTGTCCTTCTATAGACAGTATCGATAGTGGTACAAACTGACTAAAACAGTACACAATATAGATCCAGAGATTATCCTCCGAGGTATAAGGGGTTAAGTGAGTCTTTATACTTTTGAATATTTTTTGGAAGAGTGAGAAATGTATTGGTGCTGGCTCTTTTAGTATCTCTAGATAAAGTAATACAAGAAAATAAAGAGTCCAAAGAGTCAAATTCCCAGCTTCAGACATATAAATAAACTCAAGCCTTCCAAGTATGTCCTGAAGGAGAATCTTCTCTCCATTAATTAAGGCTGAAATGGTGGAAAATCAAACACAAGCTCTCGTAATGTCACTGGACAAATCATAGCACAAGTTTCACACTCAACTAAGGAGGGTACGTGCATATTCAGGTAAGGGCACCAATCAGAAAACAGTAGGAATGGAGATGTTTGGGAAAGCCCAGGGAGGCTAGGATACTGACCTTCTAAATCCCAATGGAAGTATTTTGCCAGAGGGAGAAATTTTCCCATCTTCAGTGGCATAAGCATTCCCCCTCCCACCTCCTGCACTGTTGGCTTCCTCATCTAAGGAAACACATCCTGTGTTGCTCATAAAAATGGTAATGAATTCTCCTGATGTCATCACCAAGGAAGACGGTGGTGAGGTTCCTAAGAAGTTGCCCTCACTATCCATTTTTCCCCTACACCTATAATCAGTTCAATTCCAGAAGACTCCTAAAAGCAAGGTACACAGTATAGCCACTGCAGAGGTCTGCTGTACTCTCAAAGAACTTTTTCTTTTCTTTCTTTTATTTTTTTTTTATTTCTTAGGGAAGGGTCTACAGGGTGTTCAGGGTCTCATTACTAGATTAGACTCATAGTGATCCACCAGTTTACAGCCTCTAAAAAGCTGGGATTACAGGCAGGAGCCACCACTCCCTGTCCCCTGCGCCTGACTGCAGGTACTTTAATCCATTGAAGTATTTGGCCTGCCCTACCAAAAAACTTCTTGAGGTTTTTTTTTTCAGCTCTTACTGGCAGAGGTCTGAGGAACAAGTATGGGAATGAATTTTATGGGTGTAAGGCAATAGTGAAAGAAATATACTTGGGGAAAGCTGGATTTCTTAATGTGGCCCATTATGTAGAGACTGTGTTTATATGCCAGCAACAGAGTTTTAAAAGGTGTTAAAAATTCTTTTGGTTCATTGGCTGAAATAAAGATTAAAAGATGAAACACTATGAATGAGCTAGAGATACCCAATATTCCTTGGTTTATTATTGATAGGGATATTTGAAACTTAGAAAATTGAAAATGCTAGAATGGATTTGCCAGATAAAACCTACTTCTTCATTCTGGAAGAGTCCAGAAAACATATCTTTCATTACTACCTTGAGACACATTTGTGAGGGAAACACCAACATCCTTGAAGAACTAGAAAACTTCACTGTAATGAGTAGAGTTGGGTTACAGAGTGACAGTGGCCAAGTGTCACAAGCAAGGGGAGTGTCCTTACTATCATTGGCAGTAAAACCAAAGCAATGTCTGGAATGGCCTGACATAAGTGGACTTCTGATGTTGGCCAATTAACCAGGATATCCCCAGAAGTTAGGTATATACGAAACCTACTAAATTTTTGCACCATTTATATAAGTAGAAAAATTTTAAGGTAACTGACCACTCTCTGAGTGGCTTGTAGAAGTGTCCACCATGGCTGAAGTAAAGCTGTACTTTTCTCATTAAGGACATTAGACAGGGCCCCATGCTTCAGTACTAGTAGTCAAGTACACAAAATATATGAAAGTATGTTAATGCTCATTAATTCCAAAAACACTAATTAAATTCAATAGAATATCACTTTTTCTACATGCATTTGAGAAAAGTACATATTGTACATTTGTTAAGTATAGCATGCAGCTAATGCCAAGCAGGCCTAGCTGATTGTCTATCTTTATGATCCACATACCATTTGTTCTACCAATTACTAAGCAAAGAGTCTTAAAATCTTCACGATGATTGTACACTCTTGTATCATCTTTTTATTTCAAGAACTTTTCCTTTTATACTTTGAAGTTTGTTATTAGGTCTATAAACTTTTACCATCATCATGGGTTCTTAGTGGATCACTAAAGGGTTTTTTCATTTACTGTAGCTAGGTTCAAAGTTTACTTTGTGTGATAGTAATTAAATAATTTATTAGTAATTATGTCTCTGTACTTTTAAACAAAAAGAAAGAAGAGAGGAGAGAGAAAGAGTGTGCCACCTGAAAAAATCCACAATGGCTCTGGAATATTAGCCCTTCTTCCTTCAAGAAGCCATGATACACAAGCTCGCTGAGAACTTGAGTCTATTCTAAGTCCCTTTTATATATACAGTACCCCAAACTTTGTTTCTTCTTCATGCCTTCGACTAGGCTTGAGACATCTTCATCTGATTACAGTCTCAAAATTCAATATTCAAAATAAGGTAGTGACAGGATCAACATCTATGTGTAATTTCCTAATGTTGACAGTACCTGTGTTCTTTATAGTACTTTGTAGTTTACATAAAACTACAAAACAAAACAAAAAAATTCAAAAGGTAATACAATTTATGCAATGCAATCACTTGAGATGTGCTATCTTCTAAGAAATTAATGTTGCTTTTACAGCATTTTAACCCTGTTTTTGCTCAATAGAGTCAACTTCACACACTAATAATTGTAAAAAGCAAACCTTGTATCAGAACCTGGGTTTAACTAGGTTTCTCCAAAGCTACACTAGACACATTCCTCATTAGGCATCTGTTTATTCTAAAACACACACATACACAGGGGATAGAATTAGATAACACTTTTTGGCTTCGTAAATGGGTTAGACTTAGTAAATATGGTATTCGCTTTTCAACTGATTCTACCATCTGTCAGCAAACTTAATGCTTTCAACAGGGTTTTTTCTTGTGAATTTTCAAGTTGTTTTCTTCCCTTTGTTCTTTTCATGAAGATCAAGCTCCTTGAAATTTAACAGGGAAATAACACAAAAAAACAAATTTATCCACAACACAGACACAGCAGAGACCAGTTGGCTGTTGTAGAGTAAGAAGGCACAAGAAATGGACTCATCGCATGGAGGCGGAAGGAGAACGAGCCTCGGCACTCCACAGGAGACTCCCCAGCTCCGGCTCGGCTGGGACGCATCTGTACCAGAGAAAAAGCACACTGTGAAAGGAGCTCCTTTCTTTCTTTTTCTTTTTCTTTCTTTCTTCTTTCTTTCTTTCTTTCTTTCTTTCTTTCACAATTTTCTTAAGATAGTACTTTTTTTTTTTTGTTTTCTGTATTTAGTACAGGGTCTACAGGGTCTCACCACCTAGATTGGACTCATAGTGATTCTCTTGTTTTCATCCTCCCAAGTACTGGGATTACAGGCACATGCCACCACACCCAGCCTGAATTGGACGACTCAGTGTGCCCCAGGGGCAGGTCCAGCGCGGCACACCTGGGATCCCTGGCCGCTGTGCTCAGTCCACTGAGCTATCAGGCTGGCCCAGGAATTCATTTAATTCATTTCTTAGTAGAAGATACAATACTGGGGGCCGCAGGACCAGGGTTGTGCCCTTCTCCCTTGGTCTTAACAGCAAATGCTTGCGTAGTTCTTGCTTGATAACTTACATGAGGAAGGTTATTGCAATGTTTGTGTCAACTGCGTCCTGAGTGCGCCCGCTCCCGCAAGGCATATCACCCCTCTCAGCCTCAGCCTCAGTTTTCCTGAGAAATAAATAGAAAGCACAGTGTACCTAGCATGATGCCTCACATTTACACGGTGTTCTATAATTATAGGTAAGTAGATCTTGTTCTTCTAGAGAAAAAGAGTTTCTGGATAAAAGAATTACGTCTTATATACTTGCAAATCTCTAGTGCCTTTCCTTTTTTTTTAATTTATTTTTTATTTTATTGAAGTACAAATATCAATCAGACAGTTTTAAAACACCTTAACAAGACAGATTCGATAAATTAATACATTGCAAACTGTTTTCGTAATATCCAGTGCCTTTCCAAGTGCCCAGCACGTAACAGGCAGTTAATAAATGTTTGTCAAATGTTTAAAAATGTTTGTCAAAATATTTACAGAATTGCACATATTTTATTTTTATCCCCTACAATAACTCTGAATGTTAGGTACTATTATTCATGTGTCATAGGTGAGTAAAAAGAAATTCCAAGAGATGAAGTAACTTAGTCTGCGTAAGCGCTAACGCTGGGCTTGATATGAACTTCAAGGGGGCTTTCTTTTGTAGCAGTGCTTTTCAGTTTTAATGTGCATGCGTTTCTTAAAAGTGCAGATTCTGAGCATGTGTCTCTGAGGCAGGCTGTATTTCTAAGAAGCCCCTGGGTGATGTCTACACCATGATCTGTACTTGTGCGTGTTCCAACGTTGCTTCTCAAATTTCTTGATGATGGATTTCAACTTTACCTCCTAATAATCTCATGGCCAGAGTTCTACATATAAAGATAACATTTTTCTTTCTTCTTGCTTGTGTGGATAGTTTGCCAGAATGGCTCTGCCTATATTACTTAATGAATAATATTTCTTTTACTCTTCAAACTTCCCACAGTGTAGCAGAAGTTTTGGAGCAGCTACAGTTGAGGAGATCTCTGAGCACTATTTTTCATTGCCTCTCTTAAATAATAAGATTGTATGAAGAATTGAAAGTATGTCTATTGTTGAGTGGAAAGACAGAAAAAAGCAGAAGCCACAGTCAATTTATATTACGCAGAGGAAGAAGATAAAGCATTAAGTGAAAAAGAAAGCTAGCAGCTTAAGGGTGTAGTGGGTAGAAGCAAATCTTAGAAAGTCACTCCAGGACAAAAGAAGCATAGCAATGGATTAAGAGGAGTGAGAAAGCTATACAGGATATGTGACATTATGGTCTTAACTAAACTGTGATGTACACGTGACAATCAGAGGAGGTTTAATAAATAAGCATAATGAATACCTAAGGTGATCGGAGGAAGTTAAGAAGTAGCCATACAGTCAATTGGAGGTGTTGGAGTACGAGGTAGGAGACATCAGAGCAGTAGCAAGTGGAGGCAGGCAGCAATGTTATAGAGTAAAGTCAGAGAAGATAAACGAAGAGGACTCATGTATCTACTTTCAAGGTCCACCATGAGCTAAAGATCAAACAAACAGTGAAAACACTTAAAAATAAATCCACAGGATTTTGGTAAAATGTGGAGTGAGGTGGAAAAAGGATGGAGAAAAGCAGGAGGCAAAGACTAGAAAAAATATATATAAAGGAGAAAATAATCACTAACTTAAATGTTGACCATGAGCAGCTTTAAGACTCTTTGTGTCAACAAGTACATAAACCTCGACCAACCACATAGCTCAGTGGATTAAAGCACCCACAAGAAGACTCATGGGCCAGGGGTTCCATCTCCAGGCCTGCCATGCTGGCCTCACCCCTGGGGCACGCTGAGATAGCAATTGAGACTAGGCATGGTGGCACACACCTATAATCCCAGCTCTTGGGAGGCTGTAAACAGGTGGAGTACTACGAATCTGATCTAATAGCAAGACCCTGAACACCCTGTAGACCTTTCCCTAAAATACAAAAAAAAAAAAAAAAAACCAAACAAACAAAAAACATACATAAGGCTGAATGGGGAAAGTCTTAAACATGAGTGTGCTTAGCAGAGAAACATAACCATAGACATGAGTGAGATTAACTTTATCCAGAAAATCAAGTAACACATCAGAGCAAGGTGCTGAGGACTCAGAAGGAATTGCGTCCATCTTCCTCCCACTTCACCATCCTTGTAGCTCTCTTTCCTATGGCTTTGCTTCCATGAGCATCTATGAAGTGCTATTTTTATTGCAGCTGAGAAGTGCTTGGGATCTTTTGTTCCTTAATATCAGAATCCATGGAAGGGTAAGTAGATTAGTAAATTCAGAGAAGGGAAAGCACAGATTAGTGTAAATAGAAACAGATGTAAACTTTACTAATCAAGTAGTTTAATTAGTCACAGAAATGTGCGTATTATGAAAATGATATATTTTGTGCTTAATCTGAATTGTTTCATGGCTTTAAGGTAGAATTTGATATGCAAGAACAATAAGTCAACATTTTATTGAGCACCTAACATGTACTCAACATTGGTTACAACTTTCATGCATTATCTCATCCAATGTCACATTAAACCCTGGGAAGTAGATAACATTATCTCTCTGTTTTAGAAGAGAAATAACATGATAAAAAAAGATGAAAAATGAATTAGGTTGAATCTAGGGTACAAGTGTTTTGTGTCTTAGAAAAGAGTGTAATTCTCTTAGTGTTACAAAGAGTGTGATTCTCTTAGTGTTATCTTGTGACCATAAAGTGCTTGGTTACTAAAGATAAATAATGACCAATGGCCATCCTAGGTCAGGATTTGCCCTGAACATCACCCAGTCCCCCTGCCTCCCTCAGTGGCATTCTCCTCCACCCTTATAAGTAATCAGTGCCTAAACTGTCCCCCATATAGAATCAGGGACAGATCTGGAATTCTCACAAATTATCAGAAAATCAATTGATTGTCCAAAGTCCCTCAATGTAACAGAATGAGAATTCTGATGTCTCCCTTCCCAGATAAGTTTCTTAAATTCCCTTTCTATCCACACTACACACAACTAAACGTAGTAAGCCAAGTTCATCCAAACTCTACTATTACTGCTGATATCCAGCTGTCCCCACAAAGCCTCATGCATGCAAAACGGGGCTCTGGGGAGGTGACTAGATCATAGGTGGGTGATATTAAGTCATGGGTGTGTCCTCTGGTGGGTTTATAGCTGGGTGGTGATGTTGGGGTAAAGGTTGGTGGGAAGAGTTAGATCACTGTGGCTATGGCGGGAGAGAGAAAGAGAGAGAGAGAGAAAGAGAGAGAGAGGACAGAAAGACAGAGACAGAGAGACAGACAGAGACAAACAGACAGAGACAGAGATATAAAGAGAGAGAGGAGGAGAGAGATCTTTGTTTCCCTGTATCTCTATTTCTATCTATCCCACCTACCTCAGCCCCTACCTCTACCTCTGTCTCCCTCCTACTCCCTTGGATGCTGCTGCATCCTGTCTGCCTTACAATGTGCTCTTGTTCCTCTGTGATGCTGCTCTTCTGTGATATCCAGCTTTGGAACCAGCCAACTATGGACCAAAACCTCTACAAACTGTGAGCTAAAATAAACCTTTTTTTCTTTAACTTGTGGGTGTCAGGTATTTTTGTATCACCAAAGAATAGGCAAGACAGAAACACAACTTTAACACTGTGAAAACTGTACTAGTCTTTAAATATGTTGGTCCGTTGCCAGTTGCTGAAGATGAGTTAAGAATAAGTAAGCTCTACACAAACATGGCCTCCCCTACCAAAAAGTAATGTAGGTGATAATTACAATAGTATACAATGAGTTCAGTAATGAGATTATTCAAAAGAACCACACATTCTTTAACTTTTTTTTTTAATTCTTCAAGTTAGGATATCAAGAAAGGTTTTTTCAGAACACTGGACAACAGCGAATAAAGCATTGGAGGTGATATTTCAGGTAGAGAAAATGGTATGAGAAACACATGGAAAGTTTCACATAAATTTAAGGAGACTGGTCCTATTTCACTGCAGGGCAACATACACACAGAGGAATAATAGCAAGGTTTGGAGGGGGAATGGAGATTTATCTTGAGGCCTACAGTGCTAGGCTGAGAAATTCACACTTGTATTTCCTGAAATACGAGTCCAGGATAACTAGTGGATAAAAACATTAATTTAAATGAAATGTGGAGGTGTAATATTTAATCATAAGAGAACACTATTCTCATCTTAGGCATCATATGAAGGAAGGTGAAGATAGGTACTAAGAGTAGAAATAATTCTAATAATTCTTACCTTCCTCCTACAAAGGAGGAGGAGCTTCAGATTGAAAGTTTTGATAAGAAACCAGCATCTATCTAGAAGTTAAGAGTTTATTTTATCCAAATCCTGTTGAACTTAATCTTCACCTATTTATGGAAATTCATACTAGCATCTGCCATAGTACAGTGTTGCCTTTAGGATTTTTCTTCATTGTTAAATAGGTAGGATTCAGTTTCTTAAAAGTCAGTGTTTTAAGAAAATTATCAATTATATTAGGGCATAGAGGAAATGCAGAGATGACAAAACAAACAGACAAATTTAGGGAAAACTTCTAAATTTCTTGTCATGGCAAGAAATCCCACACTAAAGGGAACTTCATATAATGCCATATTAATATGCTGAGCTCAAGTCAACAGCTTCTGATATTGCCAGTCCTATGGATAACCCACCCTTATTATGGACTACTGCACTATATTGGATTGTTTTGCTGAATTCATGCAACTACAATATTTAAATGGCAATGGAATACCCATCGCTGAAAAAACTAAATAAAAAAAAGGGGATACAAGTGAAGGACCATTTTGTGTCTATATATACAAAATGGTTGGGATAGGTGTACAGCTACTTTCTCCTAATTCAATGAGAAGAAAGATTTGTGCTAATAGTGTTTGGACAGGATATCATGTCTGCATCCTGTTCTATGAATAACCACTACAAAGACAATAATATGCAGAGTATTAATTATTGAAACTGTCCTACTAATCAGTTTTGAAGCTGTCTCATTGCTATTTGTTTCTCAATAAAATAAAATAAATAAATAAATAAATAGAGCACTTCATAAAGAAAATGGAAAAAGTAAGTCCCAGGTTTGTGAGTCAAAAAGATTTGGATATTCAGTGGGTACAGATGACCCCCCAAGAGCCTTTCATAACAAATGAGGATGGTATTTACTCTATAAGGGTTAACTTGGTAGTGAGGAGATAGATATGATTTAGATAGCCATGGAAGGAAAATGACATGCTCCAGAATGGCAGATGATATTTCTACTTTAGTTCGATGCTCAGTATGTAAATCTGGGAAGGCATGAACCTCCCTGAAACTCACTTTTTCCTTGACAATATTTAAGAAAAAAAATGTAGCTGTCATCTATTTTCTTGAGTATTGCTTAAATATAAAAACCAGTTGGATTTTTCTGATTGCATCTTCTACCTAATCCTATGTCTAAATATATCATCAAAATCCTCACCAGGGAAAATGTATGGGTCTATGTGGGTGGCTGTGTACATGTGCAGACCCTGAGCTGCAGTACTGAATCCTTAGAAATTACAGAATGCGAGAGTTGGAGCATTTTTCTATTCCCAGTGTAATCTATCAAAACAAAAGTGCAAGCGTAAGTTATATGGAAGATTTAGTTTTCTTTTACAGAAGAAATTTGGGCCATAAGGGTTGTTTGTTATTCTGGTTATTTACTAAGCAGAAATGTGTTTCAAGAATTTTAATATTAAAAATAAGATTATAAAATAATCAATGTTCTCTTGGTACTAAATATTTTTACGCTTTAATCTCATTTAATTTTCATTTAGAAAATGTGTCTTAGTTACTTTCCCATTTCTGGGACAAAATACCTACAAGTTTAAGGAGGAAAGGTTTATTTTGGCCCACAGTCTCTAGAGATTTCCGTTCATAGTCGGCTGGTGCCAAGGCAGGACAGCATGTGAGGGTATGGCAGAGAGAAAGAAGGCACAGCAAGCCAGGCAGGAAGCAGGATATAAATGTGGATGGATGGACAGATAGGTCGATGGATGGATGGCCAGATAGATAGAGACAGACAGACAGACAGACGCTCCAGGCCATGCCCTCAATGACCCAACTCCTCCCAAAAATGTATACCTCTCAGGATCACATCCAGGTATAAACCTAAAAATAGATGAATCCAATATCACACCAATGATTCTCTCTCTCTCTCTCTCTCTCTCTCTCTCTCTCTCTCTCTCTCTCTCTCTCTCTCTCTCTCTCTCCCTCCCTCCCTCTCTATTCCCACCTCTCTCATGCACACATGCACACACACATGAAAGCTCTGTCTCAGACAACTTTGGGGAACATCTTAAAAATCCAACAGTTAAATACTACTGTTTTTGCCATTCTTGAAAATCCTAAAAATGAGGATTAGTAAAGATTACCTAACTTGCTTTAGGTGACATAAACATGATACATTCCATACTTGAAATCTCAAGTATAGGAAAGTGGTGCTGGACCAGTATGTACTGCTCCTGTGAAGACTGAAACATGAAAATATAGAATAGCTTGTGTGGTATGAAGGAATGACTTCCAGAAATGTAGAAATGAGTTACAACTTGTAAAATATTCTCCCTCAATTTATGTTGCTTGTTATCAAGAAAAGTAGTGTTTACTTTTGCATACTTCATTATTTGCCAAGTATCAGAATAGCTTTGTCTTCTTTTTTTTTTCTTTTTTTTTTTTTTGAGATAGGGTCTCACTATGAAACCCAGGCTGGTTTCAAACTCATGGCAATCCTCCTAAGACAACCTCAGAAGCCCTAGAACTACAGGTGTGTGCCAACATGCTCCTTGTCAATCGAAATATTATATATACAGAGTCTGCCCGAATAATGTATACTCACTTCAGCAGTTCACCATACTAAATGTCTGGAAGCTCATGGCCACCACTTTGAACACCACTGGAAATAGTAGAGTGCAAACATAATTTGTATTAATCTCATGACCTTGCAATACATTTAGCCTTAAATTATTTATACAAGTTTTTCTTTTTCTGAACATATATGTATATAACATATACATTTTTTTCTTAAACAACTTCCAAGCACCAGCTCAAATACCACATCCTCCATGAAAAAGTGTATGGATTATTTCCTTCCCTATGATCCAGAGCCTAGAATCAGACTATTTTTTTCAGTTGTAGACATGAAAGCTACGTGGAATTTATAGCAGAACATATCCTCTGCCACCATGGGTAATTAATGAATTATTTCAGGGAAGATTTTTATAACTTCTAGGTGTGTTATATAGTGAGTGCATGGCCAGCCTGGGATACAGTGTGGGACCCTGTCTATAAAACAAAAACTGCTTTGAGTTAGGCTTTAAGTAATACTTAAGAATGAATAGAGAAGAGATGACACTCCAGGTTAAAAAAAAACAATATGAAGAGATGGGAAGTTCCATAGAAGTTTGGGAAGGGAGGGGTTCAATTTTTGTACAGAATACTAAACATTAAAATTTCAACCCAAAATTTAATTGGAAAGTCCACACCC
Organism: Ctenomys sociabilis; assembly: GCA_004027165.1. Lineage (NCBI taxonomy): Eukaryota > Metazoa > Chordata > Mammalia > Rodentia > Ctenomyidae > Ctenomys > Ctenomys sociabilis. The sequence goes on along the minus strand of PVKA01000264.1, from coordinate 183,096 downwards.
AGAGCAAAAACACTTTTAAAGATAATTTCTCTGAGGCTCCAGTTTAGACTGTGCATGCTGCTCATACGTTGAGCTTTGCTAGTGTTCTCATAGCTAAAGCCAGACTGCCCTGAATTCCTGAAGGCTGAAGCAAGCTCACTCCATCAGCTATAAATATAAATGTTTACTGGAGCATGTCAAGAAGGAAGTGGGTGAGAAAAATAAAGAGGAAAATAATCCTCTCCTTCCTTCTCCCAGGCTCATTTCTCAGAACGAAATATTTAAATGTTATCTTCATTCCTGGGCAAGTTCATGAGGTTTATTGAGCCTTATGATAGAAGAGTATTCAACTAGACCTCAATATGAAGAATGTGTGTGGATGACAACTTAAAAAAAAGTCCCTAGCATGCCCTGGAATGCATCGATTCATTTCTAAGTCTGATACTTCTGCAAGGCTCTGAGCACTGGACAAGCAAGCACTGTGTCTTGCTTGAACGGTTCGGTCCAATGCTAACATCTGCATCCAATTAAACCCTTCCAGGTGACAATAGGTAAAAATCATTTAGTGCTTCTTGGGAGCTGGTCTCTATCTCAAGCCTTTTTAAAAATGTACTAATTCATTAGCCTCTTCAAAAACCCTATGAAAAAAGTGTTGCGATTCCCAGTCCCATTTTACAGAGGAGCTTACTGACTCACAGAGATAAAGAAGGATAAGGAGAGAGAGCCAGAACTGGAAGCGGGAGGTCAGGCTGTCTTAGCCTCTTTGGTGCTACACAGCCGTTCTTCATTTAAGATGTCACCACTAGGAAACCCAGGTAGCCGTTTGGAAGCCTGACCTAGAACTTCCGCGCTTGTGCTTGAGAGGGTTCTGGAGCAGGTGGCGTGAGAACGACACACTGAGAGGTGGGTTTCGGTAGCATTTATGTCTGAAATAGACAGTGTTTGCTGTGCTTTTGTTTTTGTGTTTGTTTTGTTTTCACTGCAGTAGAATTAAGATCAAAGCTCCGAGCCCAGCCTGGACAACTTAATGACTTGATGCAAGTGTGTCTCGTAAGTAGAGTACATGATGTATCTGGTCTAGTGTGAAAGCTCTGGGTTCAGTAGTGTAAAAAAAAAATTAAAATAAAAAGTCAGGTGGTGTCCTTTGTTTATGGTTGCAGTTAGCCAAACACTTCCATATAAACTGTATCACTTCGTCCTCACAACAGTGCAAGGCAGGCATTACTATCAACCTTTTTCTGAATAAGAAAAACAAGTTTCAGAAAGCTGACCTTAAAGCACACCACTATGGCCACACATGCATTTTATTTTTAAATTCCAGTCCCTGTACCCTTTCCAAGATACCAACCTAACTGGTCTCATGCTTTTTTTTTTGACCTTTCTACAACTCATATTATGCAATCTTGTATTATACACGCGCACGTGTGCACGCATGCACACACACACACATCTACCTTTGGAAACATAAATAGGATTCCTTGGATTCTGAGTACATCTGCATAAAATCTACCCATCCCAGGCTCCTAGGAGCCTCATGAGCCGGGTCTAGACTGCTCTCTCACCTCATCTACCTAAAATACCCTTCTCCCTCCGAACTCAGCTATACTTTTCTCATTGCCTTGTGCCAAGCTCTTTTCTCCAGCTGGACTCTTGTTCCTTTCTTGTTCCTTATCTCTTTCATCCCAGGATCTGAAATGACCCAAGCTACTCACCCTGTATGTTATGATGGCTGGAGATTACCGTGACAATTGCCATTACTTCATAGCCAAGGATCACTAAGGGCCACAAGTGGGTTGGACTCTCTGTGCATGTGGATCACTGTGCTATGCACAGCTAGGGCTTAGGGCCTCTCCTGCACTCAGCTACACGATGAGCTGCATTTTACCCAGAGCCTGTGTCTCCCACCACTTGGCAAAGCTACCTGTTCCTGGAAGAAAATAAGAAACCCTACCACCCTGCCCTCAAAAACCAGCCAGAAATCACTGTGTCATCATCCTGGCATACAGTCACTGACTGGGCCACCAGTACTCCTGGTTACATGTACTCTGGGCAGAAATGCACTTTGATGAGGTATGCTCTTTAAATTCTCTTCCAGTCCCCGTCTCAAAGGGGATAAACTTAAATGAGGGCACCAAAACCAATTTAAAACTATAGAAGGAGAATCCAACACTTTTAAGAATGCCCTTCAGATCAAAGTTATATCCGACACATAGACTTTAGAATGGCGGGGTGGGGAAGAGAAAAAGAAAAGGGCAGGGGTTGTTGGAATTGACTTTTGGGGATCTCATCCCAAACTGGAAGAGAAAACTACTAATCTATTGCAGTAGCAAGTGGCCAAGACTCACTGTTTTCTTTCCAACATCTCAGTGATTTGAAGATTAAATGTCTATTCTTCATCTAATATAAAAAGCTGCTTTTTGGAAGACAGTGGGGTTATTTATTATTATTTTGCTTAAAGACATCTGTTATTCCTCAGAGCAAAGATTTTTGTTCTACGGTTCTTAATAAGCTTTGTAAGGTGGTTTCCCTGGCATATGAAGGAGTCATTTGAATAATAAAAGCTCATATTTATAATTACATGGAGTTAAATAGATCTGCTTAGCTTAGTGTTTGGGGTTATTTATAAACAGATGTGAGGGTCCAGAAAGCCCTTGTAACTCTGGCAGTCTCACTGCTCCAGGGTTGCTGACAAGCTTAGAAACCCAAATATGAGTCATAGATTCTTTCCCCAACTCCCCAAATAATTATCAGGGCTCCTCTGCCTGAGTCTGCCTCTAGCAATCTGTCTAAATTGGATGTGTGTTTACTGTTCATGGCCAGGACAATGGCCATGAAGGAGCAGAGCGTTAAGCTGGAAACAGCCACTTCTAGTGCACTCACAGGAGACAGACCTGCTAGGAAATGCTTCCTCTGTTCCCAAGCTGTATGAGTGGCCCATGGAAGCTGTCCTGCTTGAAACTTCTGGATTACAGCGATAAAATGTGGTCACCCTCTGTGGCAGCACATTGAGATCCTTAGATATTCCCTTGTAGCCTCTTCTTTCTCTCTTCTGAAACTCACCAGTTCTGTGAGCCATGCCCACATATCCTTGGAAGGCATGGAAGGAAATAATTTCATGCTAAATTTTGAAAACTGAAACATGTTCCCTACTTGACAACAATACTTTCAAAAAAAAAAAAAAAAAAAAAAAGCAAGTCTTTTGGACAAGAGAAACTCCTGGTCATTCATTGTCTTTGAAGTGGATAATTTTTTCACAAAAAATAATTCTTGTATAGAACCACAATCTAGAAGACAAGAATACCCAGGTGCTTTGGTGAAGCATTACTAACCTTGATGATCCTTTGCCCTTGTGCATCTGTCCTTTGGTGGCTCTTATAAGATGTAGAATTATCTGAGGCACAGTTTGAAGGCCCTGTTCTGAGTCACTGTGTCAGCCAAAGGATTTGGTTCTGGTTTGGAGCCCAAATATAGACTTGCTTCATTTAATATCCTGCATCATACCAACAGGAGAGATACTGAGCAAAACCCAAATTTGTGATCTCTAAAGTTCTAAATTCCTTAAATTAAATCCCACTTAATCCATGCAGTCAGTGTAACAGCATTTCCCCAAAATCCATGTCTGCAGCCTCAGAAAGTGACTCTATTTGGAATAAGGGTCTTTGAAGATAAAATTAAAGGTGCAAAATTAGAACATACTAGATTATAGTGGGACCCAAGTTTAATGAGAGCAGGTCTATAAGGCAAGGGAAAAGAAACACAGGACATAGAGAAATAAGCATGGCACAGACTGCAGAAGAGATCAGAGTGGTGGGTCTTTGAGCAGAGGACTGTGGTGACTGTTGGCCACCACCAGCAGCAAGGTGGGAAGCCTCCCAGCCTCCAGAAGTGACCAAGCGCCAGCACCTTGATTGTAGACTTCTGGCCTCCAGAACCCTCAGACAATAAATTTCTTTGTTTGCAGCCACCATGTTTGCAGTAATTTATTGCAGCTGTTCTAGGAAAGTAAATACACTCTGTTTTTGACTTACAAGGAACTCCAGCACTTGTGGAGGGAATTAAATCAGTCCAATTCGATACAGTGGCTGAGTAAGGAAAATATTTAGCAGTGAATGTTTGAGGAGGAAAGGGGATGCTTATAGCTGGCTGTGATATATGAAATGCACATTTTGGTGGTTATCCATGATTCCTGAGTCATAATTCCCTCCCCAAGGCAAGCCATAGAAAATAAAATCTCTCTTCCCAAAGTAGGTCATGGAAAGGCTAATCTGCCCCCATCTATCCATTATGGAACTGGCCGTTGGGAAATTTTCTGACCTGTCTTGTCTGATAAGACCTTCATGGGGTCCTGCCCCATGACTATAAGTGGGAGTGCCGCCAGGAGTAGCCATGAAGTGGAGTCTGATGAGATCTTGCTGGACCCACCTCACCCATATGTTGGCGTTATAACAGAGCTTTTATGTGAAATCACATTTCCACATGGTTGCTCATGCTTCAGTCATGACTGTATTCCACAAAGATCAAGAGTAACATTCTGAGGGCTTCCAGATAGCGACACATGTAGAGGTTCTTGGAAAATACTCCACCCATACCCCTTCTCTCACACACCACCCAGTAAGCATCAGGGAATGTTTCCCTGATTTCATGAGCTACAGAAGTTTAGAGCCTGTGCTACAAAATTAATTGAAGCCAAGGGAGAGCTGTGAGCTCTCCTGTTTACAACTGGCCAATCAGAAGCACAGGTGAAACAACCTGCAGCTTGGAAATAGCATCTGAAGAAAGAGGGCAGTCTCAGAGCTGAACCCTCAACCTATGGGTCAGATGTAACCTGCAGGCAGCATCAGAACAGAGGTTGACTTAAGGGACTCCCAGCCACTGTTCACTGCAGAATGGACACTTGCTCACCTTTTTGGAACACAAACGTCTTCTAGGTTGACCCTGACATGAAAGTATAGAGAAAAATGACTTCTTTTTCCAATCCACTGGAACTAGAGGAAGGCCACGGTCTCAGGGTCATGCAGACACCACAGGTATAGGCAAAGGACCAAGGAGAGCAGACGATTCCATCTTCACTACTGGCTATGGGAGGGAAACTGCACCCCATGGAGGCTTCCTCAGAGGTGTTCTGGGATAGGGAAAAACCTTTCCTTTTGTCTTGGGGACTTAAAGGGGTACAAATTGTATATATGTAGATGGGAATTGGTCAAAACTTCCATAGAATTCACAGAAATATTATTTTCATATTATCTTCCAATAGATGCCAATAATGGGTAGGAAGTTGTTCTAGCGCCTTATATTGTGTCATATTTTACCATCTTGGCCTTTGTTTTGTCAATCCATGGTCACCTAGTTTCCCTGGACCTACTCTGTGAATTTATTTCTTATGTTTTGTGCCTCCTCCCTCACCTAGCCATCGTTTTCTTCTTATAGAGTCTGCCTAATAACTAAATGTCTACTTATTTAATGTCCCTGAAGGGTTCTTGAAATGTAATGAAATAAAAACTTTCCCTGTAATTTATGCATACATTTATATACTGAACTGTAGCTTAATCAAACTCCTTTGCCTCATGTAGTATAATAGCAGTATCTAATGAAAACCTGTGAAGTATGTGCTTCCTAATTACCCAGGACAGCTCATTTCGGCTTGCTTCCTGCCTAATCCCGAAATTCCTATCTTCCTGCTCTATAAACACTTTCCTTCCCTTCTCATCAATCTCAGTTATGTAAATGAAGCAAGGGCAGTAGCACAATTGCTTCTTTCTGGGTGTTATCAAAGGCTCTTCTCTTTCACAAACAGCTGACAAGGGCGCCCGCCAAAGTGATCCTTCCTTCTGACAGAAGGGAGAAGCCAACCCGTTGGAGAGCACTTTTCAGGCTAGTAGAAGGAGCTTCGCTGGATGAATGCTCCGCAGAGACCGCAGAGGCTGGCCGAGCGCAGGCCCCAGCACCTCATTCACCACTCAGGACTCCGCCTCCTCCCGGGCCCACCAGTCAAACTGCTTTGATGGCAAAGTAGCTTTTCCTCTCTAGAGAGCCAGATTCTGTGTTGCCTTCTTATCCTCAGTGAAGGCCAGGGCTGCACAGCAGGGCTCCAGGAAAAAATTCCCTTTCAAATTTTGACATGTAGCTTTTCTGTCTTCCTGCTCTCTCTCTCTCTCTCTCTCTCTCTCTCTCTCTCTCTCTCTCTCTCTCTCTCTCTCTCTCTCTCTCCTCTCTGTCTTCTTCCCCTCTTCTCCTCTCCTATTACCTTCCCTCTCTTCCCTTCCTCTTGTCCTTCTCTTCTTCTTTCTGTTCCTTCTAAAGGGAAAAATATATTTCTTGCTCCCCACACTTGCTGTGCCAGACACCACTGATGGACAAGGCAAATCCCTTTAATACTGGGATCAGGAGAGACACACCAGCTCTCAGCTCTCAAAGCCTCATTGGATGCAAATTGAAGACTTCATCTAGCACATCAGGCTGTGGTGAGAATAAATTAATAAGCAATGCCTAGCATGATACTGAGCACTCAAAAATGTCTCTCCTTCCTTCCAAAGTCATTTCCTGGCTATCTGGTGAGACATTCATGTGACCAACACCTATGGGATGCACATTACATGGAACAAACGCTGTACAGGAATCCAGGCCCAGAGTATGGTCATCAACCACAGTAAGTGACCGGCTGAGAGGCTGGATAGGAAGAAATGAATGACATACAATTTAGATTCGCAAACTGTGTGCTCCAAAGAAAAGGCATGAGCTGTACTGGGATCCCTAGGGCTGGGGGGCAGTGGCTGGGGTCACAGGATTGTACTGAGGGATGGTTGAAAATCAAGAGGAGGAAGCACTTTGTGTGGAGCAGAGCATCTCACTCAGAGACTAAAAGAAGCAGGGAGAATTTGCAGGACTGAAAAATACAACCTAAATTCATTCAAGTCAGAAGTTTTCAGGTTTTACACATTTTCCTTTGACAACTCATGTGAAGGCTTTGGGGGTGAAAAATACAATACAATAGAAGAGGAAATTGTCTGCTTGTGGTGTATACCCCATGGCAATATGTGGCAATATAATGACCCAAATTACTGAATTTTGTGTTTTATTCTTGCTGCATTTTTTCTTTTGTGAATGCAGTAACCCAGTCTTTCTGTTCTCTTATTGTAGAAAAGATGTTAGCTTCAAAGTGTAACCAAAATTTACTGAAACATGAACTCTGGAACACTGCACAACTTCACCAGACTGTGCTTATGGACAGAGAGAGAGGCAAAGATAGGAGAAAGACTGAGAAAAGTGTGAAAATTAGAACAGAACTTAGTACCAGCTCTGTCATCACTGAAGAAACCAATTTGATTTAGATTTATAGAAAGTAGAGAAGTACTGTAGTACTTATGCCTTCATGTCTATAAACTTTGTATATTCTTCACAGTAAGAATGCCTTTTTTCTTTTTCTTTCTTTTTCTTTGTTTTGAGGCAGGATCTGGCTAAGTTGTTCAATTATCAGTTGGGCTAGAACCCACCCTCCTCCTGCCTCAGCCTTCCTGAGTGCCGAGATTGCAGACACGTACTGGCACACTCAGCTTTCAAATATCTTCATTTAAATAAAAAAAAAATTGCTATCTCCAGGCTGTACACATGGACCCGGTGCTGTGCTGAGATTGGACCACCTTGGTGGGCCAAGTGGAGACCTCTGTAGACAGGATCTTCACAATGGGCCCTTCCAGGCCCCCTGTCATCACTCCGCCTGAGCAGCTACCCCAGCAGACTGGCGTCACCACTCAGCTCTGGTCAGGAATTGTCACTCATCTCTCACGCCAGTCAAGTTGGTAACTGATACTTAATAATCACTTGGCTCTGTGGAATAATTCACTTTACACACGCAAGACTCATTTTCTTGGAATTTTGAATTTTTACTGAATTCATTACTTATTTCACCACTATTTATCATGTGGTGACTGACAAATCATTGATCCAGAAACTGAGGGTCTAAATGTCACTCAAGGATGGGCACTTTTAGAATTCTATGACCCTTCTGCTTTTCAATCCTAAGGTAACGATGCTCAGGATCTACTCACACTTTTTTCTTAAGTTTTTCATAATTCAGACATGAAATATCACATACACAGTCAGGTACTGACTCCTCCCCTACCTCCATGAATAGTTCTGCCATCATTTTTTAAAATTTATTTATTTATGTGATACAGGGGCACAACATGCAGTACTGGGGATCAAACGCAGGTCCTTGCACTTGCCAGGCAGGCTCTTATGCTGCCGAACCATCTCCCCAACCCCACTAGTAGCTCTTGATAGGCCTGGCCACTCAGCTTTCAAGACTCCCCCTCCTGACTATGTGATTTCTTCAGCAAGCATGCACATTTAGGCCAACCACTCAGATACATTGACTGTTGACTTACAGAGAAAGAGAAAGAGTTTATTTGACCACCAAGAAAACTCTGAAAAATAATATCCCTTTTTCTAGATGTGAATAAGGACCAAGAATTTCCCCACAAATGTGGGCCTCCACCTTCCAGTCTTAGGAAGAAAGAGAACTAAGATGTGGATAGAAATGCTTCTTTGACTTGCCTACTTCATTGCTTTTTAGTGTGTGAGATACCATCCTTTTTTTTTTTTTTTAATCAATTGGACTTGAGCTCTTAGTGCCTTATAATTAAAAGATTTTTGATCGCAGGTCCTTAATTTCTCTCCAATATTACTTTATTTTAACCATGGTATGAGAGGAATGTACATAAGGAATGTATAAAGCTTGCTCAATTTCCTCTATGTTGCTGTGAATGGACAAAATTGAATTACAAAGGCCGCCCAGGTAGCTCAGTGGATTAAAGTGCCTGCAAGCAGGAAAGAGGCCAGGGATCCAAATTCTGGGCCTGCTGTGCTGGCCCTGCCACCAGGGCATGCTGAGATGGCAATTGAGACTGGGTTTGGTGGTTCATGTCTGTAATCCCAGCTCTGAGGAGGCTGTAATCCCAGCTCTTGGTGGTGGATCACTACAAATTCAATCTTGCAGTGAAACCCTGAACATCCAGTAGACCTTTCCCTAAAACACAAAAAAAGAAAAAGAAAAATTGAATTACAAAGGTAAACACAAAGGCAATAGATTTTAAATAACATAATGTCAGTCTTTAAGAGGAAAATTTACAGAGAAGTATAATTATAGGAAATTAAAAATAATTATCTAACTTTGTATAATCTGTGTCTTACATATCTATACTGGATTCCCTCTCCTATTCCTTATGGACAGGTAATCCTTGTGTGATGGTTAGTACAAGACACCTGGATTTCTGGGATAGTAGGCTCAAGATTAGGTTCCTGGGCAATAATATATATAATTCTGAAACACAGTGAAATGAAAAATTTGGGAGCCTGTCAGACCCTCAGCATTTGGATCATGAATTTCCTAATTTCCCTCTCATAAGTGAGACAATCAAAGAAAAAGAAGATGATTAAGAAAGAAAGAAAGAAAGAAAGAAAGAAAGAAAGAAAGAAAGAAAGAAAGAAAGAAAGAAAGAAAGAAAGATCAAGTTGCTACATTTTTAAAAGTACACACACTAGTAAAAGGTCAGAAAAGATGATCTTTAAATTTTCCTTGTATACTTCATTTAGCCTTTCATGGCCTCAATCCTGTGTAAAATAATGAGGAAAAATGAAAATTAGTTCCATTAGACAGACCATTTTTGTTGGACTTGGTCTTGAGCTGATCAAAGGAGGCAGCTGAACTGAGAATGAATCTTCCCTGTGATTAGCCTGCACTCCAAGTAGCCAGGCACCTGTGAGGATATAGGGTGGAAAGAAGATAATAATTGGTCTCTTATCTTTCATAATTATGTGTGTTTCAAGTGGGTGTGAACTCTGGGGTTTGAGAGGGCTACACAAAAGGGGAAAATTCTGATGTGAGCACTTCAGTCATTAACTCTAGTATTCAAAAGAAAGGGAGATGAAATTTGAAACAATAAAAGACTTGAGAAATACAGACTTTAAAATACTAATGTTTACTGAAAATTAGGACAATTGTTCGTTAATTCATATCTTACAGCATCTTCATCATGCTAATAATTAGCATAGCTACTGACTGGACAGAGAACAAATTTTTTTTTCTCCCTCTTTTTATACAAAAGACTTGGAAATCTCAAAAGTTTTAGCAATTTCTTCCTATTTGCAATTTTAAAGTAAAAATGAATAGAAAATGAGAATATAACACAGTCCAAGTGCTTTTTGTGTGTGGATCACAAGAGAAATTTGGGAAAAAAAATATTCAGTATTATGGGAAGAGTTCTCTTTTCAAAAGTAAAACATCCCCAAAGAGGTTAGTCCTCTCTTCCCTTAGCATTGGATTCCTACGTAGAACACAAATGAGTTTTCTTCTTGCTGTTTTATTCTGCAAATAAACATACTTGTAACAACTGCCTGAGTGAAACTGGGTCTTTACTAGGATTTGGGGGTCCAGACAGCTCTTTATTAAAAGAGCAAAATTACTGTTCTCCCAATCGCTTTTTATCCATTAAGCTAGAATTAGTAAGCACAATCCAAAATAAATAGTAATGGTTCCTATTTTAAAACATCCATTCATGAGGGCTGGAAGATAGCTCAGCAGTCCAAGCGACTGACTGGCAAACACAAGAACTGAGGTTCAATCCCAGGTACTACACACCATGCCAATCCAGGAACCCGGCTTGGTGATGCACACCTGTAATCCCATCCCTGGGGAGGCTGAGACAGGAAGATCACTAGGAGTCAGAGCTGAATAGTGAGACCCTGTACCAAATAAAGAGAAGATTAAAAAATATATTCATAAAACATAATTTTTTAAAAAGCAAAATACTAGTAGTTCCACCTGACTGTCATCCCCCAAAGCATAAGTGATTTGGTTTATTGATATATTCCTATCCCATAGAAAATGACATAGCTATGTTGAAAAAATATAAATGTATTTTCAGAGCCTATCATCTCAGTAAATTTCAGCTACAGCCAATTCCTGTTAATCGGTATCCACCCCTGGCTCTCTACCAGCTTTGGGGAGGACGCTTTGGCCCTCCTGCGATGGATGTCTCTTTGTCTAGACGTGCACTCTTTGGAGGTGTAAATACTGCTAGAACTAGAGTTCCATTGGCACAAAAACAAAAGTAAAAAACAAAGTCACTTGGTCTTTCTCCTCTTACAGATTGCTACTTCCTAGAGAAAGAGCTCTGGGTGCCTGCTTACAGCCAGCCTGTGGAGGGAAGGCCCTAATTACCCTTCCAAGTTCTGGCTCTCAGACTTTCTTCTTTTGGCTCAAGACCAAACAAAATGTGAAAGAGAAAGAGAAAAAAGGCAACAACAGGGCAATAATGCTGTTATTTGCCAAATACCATCAGACAACCACTTCCTTTCTGCAAAATAGCAATGTGCATTCTCTTCCACTAACCCAAAGTTTGAGATCACATGCAGTCATTATGATTAATGAGAAATTACTTAGATTTATGACAAAATCTATTAGCATATTGTGTTTTCTTATTACAACAAAGAGCCTTGGAAGGAGGAGAGAACAACTACAGTTGAAAATGGATGTTATTACCAAGTTTAACCTTAAGCATATTTAAATATGCATAAAGCATTCATCTTTATGTCTTCATGTTCTCTATCAGGCATTACATTTCTGTTTTGAAATTAGAATTTTGATTTTTATTCTGCTTTTCACCTTTTTTCTTCCTCTCATGATCTCTCACATTCTCTCTCTCTCTCTCTCTCTCTCTCTCTCTCACACACACACACACACACACACATACACACACACACACACACAATTTCTGGAGCTTATTTATTTTATTTATCTTTTGTTCTCTATACATCAGCTATACACTCACCCACACTGACTACACTATTTTAACCCAATCAGCACCTAAGCTGTCTTTGGAATAAACATTGGAAGAACAGTAATTTTTGCTCTTCTATTTCAATTATGTGCTAACCACACTAAAGATACTTCTGTCACTTGGGCAACTCTCTATTCCACAAAAAAAATTTTAAATTTTACTTACTTTCATATATAACCAATTATAAGCATTTCTATATAGTTAGATACTTAAAATACCTGGCCTCCAAGGTTTATAGATGACAGCATTTTCTTAAATTTTATTATATTTTATGAAAGTGATCACATTCTCAGATAAAGAGGTTTGTGACTTGTATAACAAAATTTTTCAAATTTCTTACAATACATGGTCATACAACACAGACACCTCACACTGAGCCTTTGACAGGGAAAAATTATTTGTAAATGTTTCTGAATGAGTAAATCAGCAAAATAAAGCTTTAGTAAATCATTTTAGCTGAACTGTGAAGACAAATTAGAGACTGGGAAAACTGGGACTGGTGTGACCAGTTAGAAGACTTTTGATGATATTGAGGAGTTGAGTAACAGTGTTCTATAGAGAGAACAGAAATGGAGATCAAGGATTGTGGGGTTGGGGAGATGGCTCAGTAGAATAAGCATTTGCCTGGCAAGCGTGAGGTCCTGAGTTCAATCCCCAGTATCACAAAAGAAAAATGCATACATACACCTTAAAGACAAGAGGCAAGTAACATTCCCAGGGATTGCTGCTTAAGTGGACATGAGGCAAATATCCAGAGGATGGGGTCAGGGATATAGCTCAGTAGCGTAAGCACCTGCCTGGCAAATGCAAGGTCCTGAGTTTGATCCCCGATACCACAAAAAAAAAAAAAAAAAAACCCACAAATTTCCAGAGGATAATAAAGACAGGAACATGAATACTTCAGAGTTTACAAGACTTAGAGGGCATAAGTACTGACTACCATTAAGTCTAAATTATCTTCTCCCTCATACATCCTTCTAAGCTAGAGACCACCATGGGGACAAAAGGAAAACACACTCCTGGCCTTAACCTGTCATGTAAGCATGATTTGTGTTTTCTTCTGTAATTGTCAGGCTTTTCCATAAAAAAAAACTACCTGTTTGTCCTAAAATCAATGCCCCTTCACTTTGGCCCAGTAGGTAAAAATGCAGAATACAGTTTGGCTTCATTTTGCATCAATCTTCTTAGAACCTTAAAACTTATAGTTCCTTGCTCAGCTCTGCATATAACTCCGTTAATCTTCTAGAAAATCTCTGTCTAAAAACTGCCAATACAAGATTGATGAGCACTAAATTTATACAGTCTGTCTCATCCTTCCAGACTAAGGACGTCAAGAAGATAGTCACAGGAATATTCAACTATCAGTGGGTCTCTACAACTTGCCAGTCATTGCCCTAAACCAAGAGTCACTTTGGATTCCAACAGCACATCCATAAAACTGCTACTGCCCCAGGCAGGCATAATCACCCCTTGAGGACTAGATTGTCCCCTCAAGCAATAAGGACTTCTGAGCCATCCTGCAAAACCATAACAGAGACACTGATAATCAGAGGACCCTGGCCCACCCAGCAACTCCTGAAAAGCCATTTTCTCTATTTCCTCCCCTTTGCTGATGGACCAGTTTGATCTGCCTTGGAAATGGATGCCCTTCAGCCACTGAAACTCAAGCCTCTTCCTCATTTACTCTTGCTCTCCAACTCTGCCCAGTGTTCCTCACTGAAACAACCTGACGTTCTCTTGTATTCTGAGACCTCAAGAACCAGAGACAGGAGTAGGGTGTGGCCAGCCATCTGAGCAAGTGGGTGTCACCCGTCAATCACAGAGACCTAGGATTTGCACACAAGAAACAGTTCCCAAGCCCTGTACCTGGAACCAACCAGAAAGTACTATCTTCACTTCCTGGGGTAAAAGAGATCAAACAGAATTTTAGTAAGATGGCCTACATCTCATGTCAGCCTGAGTAACGGGAGACACAAAAAATACCAGGTCAATACCTGCTATTAACCTGGTGGCCACTGTCAACTTTCCCAGGGGGCTATTCTTACTCTGCAAAGGGTACTGCTTTTCGTACTTTTAATAAAGGTAAAACATTGCTACCTTTTTCACTGGTTTTGCTCAGTTCTTTGTTCAGGACCAGAACCTGGAAAGAATCCCTAGAAGGAGCCCAAAGTAGCCCACATCTGGTAGCAAACATGCCTAAGTCAAGTTGAGGTTCTCACTTGCTCTTTAGTGAGAGTCCCCTGAGCTCAGTTAGTGACCCTTCTACATGGGGCCAGAAGAAATGCTGCTGTATCTTCCTACCCATGGATGGCTTATACTTGATGATAAAGATGACCTAACTTTGTTAAGTTCAAAGCACTCTTGTAATTCTTTTGACCACATAGACTCCTGTTTTGATCCTTTCCTCCTATCTAGTGCTAAGTATTTTTAGTCCATCTTCTTTCTATTACAGATCTGCTGCTCCCTCCCCTTCAGTGGTGGCCAGGGCATACACAGGATAAGTGGTCAAGAGAATATATTCCTAATTCATTCATATAGGTTTCCATGGAATCGGTTTATACTTGGATATTTCCAATTCAAAATATACTATTGCCAAGCTTGTTGTTTTGGTTTTTTTTTTCATTTTTTTTCCCTCCTTCACCATCACTGACCTAGATCCTTTTCTCCAGATGTGTTTACCTGGAACTCAGATGAAAAGGAAAAATGTTCACTTCCTACCCCTTTTGTGCCTCTGGTCACAATCTGGAGAATTCCTCTATACAGAGAAAGGTTGGAAAACATATTTTAATTCTTAGGAGGAGGTAATTAAATAATTTCCTTTTATGATACTGTCTTTGTTCTCTTTTTGAAAGGAAAGAGCATCCCCTTTATCACTTTAAACAGGGCAAACTAGTATTTCTAACCCCCCTCCCAAAGTTAATTAACATGTAAATACTTGTCAGTAAAAGGTAACACTTCAGCAATTAGCATATAAATGGGCCAGGGACAATATTCTGCCAGAAAGAAGACAGCTTGGAAGATTTTGCCAAATGTATTTGTGAAGAAAATAAAATAAAAGAAAGCCTTCATCATTTCCATGCAAACAGTTATGAAATAGAATGTCAACTGAAGCCCGGGGTAAGGTGAGGACTACCTAGCCGGATGGAATGAGGTAAAGCTGGCATACACAACCTGGTTTTATGTGTGTGTTTACTCAAGTCACTGTGATGGAAAGTGACTAATTGTTTATGTCCAGGAAACACATCATGTTTGTTTGATTTTAATGGATACCATCAGCGAAGAAACCAGAAAGCCATAGGTGGGAAAGGAATTTAAGGGCTAATTTTTCCATCTTGGGTGTAATGATTAGTACACTCACACAATTGCACATGCAGGGACTGCTTCCACTCAGCCCTGAATTTGTGTTTCAAATGAGGTAATTGTGCACCTAATGATCCGTTTGCACAAGCAATTACCTGATTGGCATATGCCAGGTGAGCTTTTGAGAGATAATAGGACACATGCACTTTTTCCTTTGTATCCATGGTGTCCTAGTTTAAAAAACAAAGTAATTGTCATATTATATTTGGGGCATTCTTCATAACAATACTGGGATCATGTATGAATGGCATGCCCAGGCTAATAAAAGATACATCATTAGCCCAAGAGGAGACTGTGTTCTTTGTCCATGCTGGGAAAAAAAAAATTTGTTGTTTTATTTTCATTATGAAAGCTATAATATATCTGAGTTTGTAGGGAGAAGTGGCAGAAGAATTTGTAATCGGAAGACCTGGCTTAAAATACCAAGTAATTAAACTCTGTCAATTCCAGATAACCAAATTTAGGCACATCAGTTAAAAACATCGAATCACAATTCTGTTAAAATAGAGATGGTATTCTTGGTCATCTGGAAGAATGCATCTGTTTATTACTCACTGTATTTTGAATTACAAGTGTCAATGTCAATATTAAGTAAATCATACGGCGACCCAGTCTTGATCAAGGGGAAGTCTAGGAGACATCTGTGAATGGTGGTCCTCCCTCTCTTACACTAGGTTGGGTGGACAACCTAGGCCCCCACTGCTCTCATCACCAGCTGATAGCTGACTCAACTAGACTAAAGTCACCTCCACAGGGGAGGGCTTCAAGCCAACTCCCCCAACTTGGTAGAGATCTAATAAAGCCTTTTAGGCCAATGTATAGTCCAAAGCTTGGGTCAAACATTAGCCTTCTAAATTTGAAAAACTGGCACTATCAAACAACATCAATAGTGAAGGAAAGGGGAGCTCTGCACGTGAGGCCTCAGTGCACCTAGATGCTGGCCATTTTCGCATTCTCTGCACCCGATAGCTGTGTTGTCCAGAGCTTTCTGTGATGATAGAAGCATCCATCATCTATGCCATCCAATATAGTAGCCACTAGCTACACATGGCTTTTTATTTTTTAATTTTTGGTACTGAGGATTGAGCCCAGGGCTTTCTCACTATACTACAGCACAAATCTCTTTTTCTTTTGTAATTTTGTTTTTATTTCGAGATAGATTCTTGCTAATTTACCAGCTTGAGATCAAACTTGCAGTCTTTCTGCCACAGCTTCCAGAAATGGCCAGCACTACTACCCACTCACATGTGGCCACTAAACTCTTCAAGAGTAGCAAGTGGGAACTCAAAAGTGAAGTTGCAACTTCATATAACTTTAACTAACTTTATTAAAAGTTAAACAGCCATATGTGGTTAATGGCTAGCATATTGGCAGTGTAGTGGGAAAGAACAGGATAGTTTATCACATAATAATTCATCCTTGTATATTATACATATTTAATGCTAATCCTCCTTTTCTATGACCATCTCTGACTGGTTTTTTTTTAGCCATTAGTTTACCTAGTCCTTGTTAACCACAAGTTTAAAATGCAAGCTGGAGAGATAGCTCAGTGGTCTAAGCTCCTCTCTGACAAGTGCAAGGCCCCAGGTTCCAACCCAGGTACCACAACCCAAGCCATTCCAGAGCACTGTGCAAGCTACTGAAACAGGGTGTGGTGGTACACACCTGTAATACTAGTGCTAGGGAGGCTGAGACAGGAGGATCATTCCAAGTCTGAGCTGCATAGCAAGACCCTACACCAAATAAATAAGCAGATTAAAGCACAAATAATTTTAAAAAAGCATAAATATCTTGAGATTACAAGTAAATCTCAGATATTTACTTTTAGAATCTACCCTAAACATAAAGTTAGCAAGGAAACAGAAGGATACAGCTTTCCTAAGGCTTTTAAACCCTATGATCTGATTGTTCATGGGTATTGGATGTGAGACTGTCCTCAGCTTAAGATGGACTTGGGGATGGGATCCAGAGAGATGGCTGAGTGGAATAAGCACTTCCCTGGCAAGCCCAAAAAAAAAAATGGATTCAGGAATCAGAGGCTGTGACCTAGTCAAATAAAATTCTATATTCAAAAAAGTGATTTAACTTGAAATTTGATTTTAAATCAAGAACTTGATTTAACTTTGAAAGCATAGGCAAAATAATAATAAAAATAAAAATATAAACTGCTAGTAAAAACATATTTCCTGGGTTTTGACCTAAGAACTCAGATCATGCTTCATTTCCTTTGTTTCTCTTGACAGCCTGAGGAAATGGCATTATTTTTTTCTAATTTTCCTGATTAACAAAGCTGAGGGTCGAAGCCAGACCTGTCCAACACCAGAGCCTACTGTCAGAACCTCTGTGTGGGAGGACTGTACACCACACAAAGGGAAAGCAGGTCTACATGAGGGGTTGGAAGTCTCGGGTTTCACAGAAGAGCAAATATTTTCATGCTAGGAAGTTATTCTGGGGCTCAGTCAGGCTCAGTGAATCTGAAGCAGGTAAACTGCTTAAGAGACCAAAGAGTGTCTGAACTGGTCTTTCTCTAAGGCCAACAATGATCTGTAGTCTTGATAGAGAGCTGGAAGGAACCATTCCAGTATCAGTTTCTGCTGACATTAGTCCCCAGAAATGAGCTGCTCGAGGTCATCCCATGGACAAAAACACACTTGTGCTTAGGCTGATTTTTATTTTGTTTTGTTTTATTTTGTTTTGATTCATGTTATTTTGAAAGCAGAATATATTTATCGGGGAGAAAGAAAGTTTCTGTCCAAAAGAGAGGGACAGAAGGGGACCTGAGTGGGTTGTCAAGGAATTTGTCTTCCCTAAGGATTTTTACAGAGTAAAACCATGAGGTAAGGCAGGTCTAAGGTGAAAAACATGAGAACTCACTAGGGGCATGAAGTGGGACAAAACTGTCAACCAGTAAGATTCTGAGCACAATTGCTCAGGTAAAATTGATTAAATCCAGTACCAAATGGGGAAGTGTGACACATAGCAAGGGGATTTGAACATAGAGCAAAGGCTCTATGTAAGTGGTTGTATCTATAACTCTTTCAGGATTTTTCAAGGTGATAGAGACTTATTTGGAATATCAATCCCTTCTGTCTGTCCCTAAGAAAGTATGTGGCTACCTTTGTCTAATCTTTTGTCTTGAGATCTGGCCACAGCCTGTCTCTCCTAAAGTTGCAAGGCATCTTGTCCTCCATACTGGGTTCTTTGGGGGCCCAGCACTGCTCACTGCCAATGATATTCCTGTCTAACTTAGCTGCTTAGGATGGTTTCACACAAGGACCCAAGCCCTACCACACCCCCAACAGCTCGTGACTTGTATGGCTTGTTTCCTTCTTCCATTTTGTTTCCTTTCTGTGTTTGTGTGTGTGTGTGTGTGTGTGTGTGTGTGTGTGTATAGTATTAGAGATTGAACATAAGGTCTTCACAGAATATTACATGCCCAGCTCTTTTTTTTTTTTAATGAGAGCTCGTTAAGTCACTAAATTGCTGAAGCTGGGCTCCACCCTGGATCTTCTTGTCTCAGCCTCCCAGAGAAGTGGACCTGTGGACTCGTGCCACCACAGCCAACTCTTGCTTCCTTCTTGCACCCAGCAGTGCTACCTACACCCAGCTCAATGTTCACAAATGATTTATAGTCCTGTTCAAGTCCACCATCCTACCGAAGTGTAGATTCAGGGGTAAGGTTGACTCAGATCTGAAAAATGACAATATGGTCCAATGCAAAAACTTCAGAACACTAACTTCTAGAAACAGAGGTGGGGGGTGGGCAGCAGAAAGTGGCATTTCCTCTGATGGAACAAAAGCCTTCAGCATATGCACAGGCTCCCACCTACGTGTGTGACCAGGGCACTAGTACTCATTGAACCAATCTATGCCTGTCTCCCTGCCTATAAAACTTGTGATCAATAGACCTTATTCTTCACTGAATTTAGTTTTATTGTCACTGTTATTTTTTTTAAAAGTATAAAAGAAATTATCCATAATTTTTTAAATTAAATGTAAACTGTATCCATAAGTAGAGCTACTGAAGACAACTAAAAATAATAACTTTCCTAGCTAGCTCTATATACCAGGACATGATCATATCCAATTAAGTTGAGCTCTGTTAAATAATCACTGTGTAATGGGATAGAATCACAGAGTAATAGGATTTGTTTAAAGCAAGGATGGAAGAGCTTAATACATATTAGGTATCTTAAATGCATTAAGAATGAAAAACACCACTTGATACAGAAATCATTTGGAAGAAACAGAAAGAAAATGAGAACATTAAGAGTGAGATATTTGGTTTCTTTGAAGTCTTTGTGCACAATTACAAACTTTGTTGCCCAGTAATTCTGATCTCTAACTAATCTGAAAATAGAAATAAAAGAGAAAAGGCTCAATATGAAAACACTCATCCTTCCACTTTTTCTTATGAGATCATTGACCCCGATAAATCCAAGTTTGGTGTGAAGTAGCCAGGACAGGATTTCAGAAGGCCACGGTGGTCCTGAACACTTTATTTGGCTTCTCAGATAGAGACCTTTCAAAAGGAGCTGTGAACGCCTTGTCACGCTTGAACTAGATATTAGTTGGCTAAGCTGAGAATCAAATATGGGAAATTAGTTGCCATTAAAAGATCGCTTCAGGCAATTCATTTCTCATCAGCCAAGCTGTGCAGGCCTCCTGCTGTGGGTAGTGAGCATTAGCTTACTAAATACTCCAACTCATCAGAGCCTGTGTTACTCATGGATGGGCCTGAGTTCTGGAGACAGAGGTGGGGGAAGAGGGAACCCTCAATGAAGGAGCATAAACGCTGACATTTATCCAGGTGGGAGTCTTTATGCTATTAAAATATATAATTGTAATTAATATGCCCAGATATTTGCAAGTTCTTGGTAAGCAGAAAATAATCACTGCAAAACATTTTCCATGAATTATTTTCTGAAAAAAGAAAAGGTGGTGAGTGTGTGTGTGTTGAACCTGGGAGAATAAAAACATCTTTATAGTGGTGACTTTTAAAAGAGATATGTAGAATGATGATTTTGTAGATAGTTTTATTCATCTATGTTTTCAATATTTTAAGATTTTATTATTTTCTGAAGTCATAATTTTATGATCAATACCTATTACAAAATAAAATAGTAGACATTAAACAAAGGGTTTTTGGTTTTCCTTCATCTTCCTTTAGAAATACTTTATTTCCTTTTGAGATTGAGAAACACATATTCCCAATGCCTTCTAAATACATGAAACAATGATTTTTATTGTTTACTTTTCTTTAAAATAAAATGAAGAGGAAAATTCCAGAATAAGTTCATTGTGAGTGGGAGTTGGTAATAAGCGGTAGTTACCATTCACCTGATCTGTCCTGTTCTAGCAGCTCTGGAATTGGTCCACGTGGGGCACGGACTTGGTACTCAGAGACGCCTGACAATCTCCCTGGGATTTCTCACTCTTGAGAAGTTATACAGATTCTCTTTTATTTCCTCCATGAAACAGAGAGTGTGTTCAAAATAGTGAGGTGTATACGCCAAGACGTTTGTGCAAAAAGGGGAAAAGAATAGACTTTGGAATCAGATTTGAAACTCTGGGTTTGAATCTTGGTTCCGATCCATAATTCTTAGGTGGCAAACCACTGATGGCCTCTCAGCTTGAAATTCTTCATCCATATAAAGAAGAAATAAAACCTATGTCACACAATTGCCTTGATTATTAAAGTAGACATTTGCAAAGCCTCGGGCAGTGGAAATCCTTGAATTCCAGTCTCCTTTACTATTCCTTTACTACTAATTTTTGGTGCAGTGAAGCAGCTGTGAAGATCACAAATGGGCAAAGGGGTAACAATGGTAGAGTTCAAATGATATAGGGTACAGAAACATATGCAAACCCAAAATTTAGAGCAATAAAATGTGGGTGCAAACATCTTTACAAGTGCAGTTCCTGACTACTAGAGTTCCCCTACACTTCAGAATTTATTTTTGTAAGAAGATAAGAGAACTTTCCTGGTATTTTCGCCTGCCCTGGCAGCCACCTGGGATGGCCAATGTTCCTGAAATCCCAAGCCACCTCATCTCTAAAATGGTGGTGTCACCTACTTTCTCTCAAAAAACTGTTGTGAAGCTCAAAGATTTTTTTTGTGAAGTATGAAATACTAGTAGCCATTAGGATTCTGGTTTGCATTTAAGAGACTTAAACCCCAGTCTAACAAGCTTGAGAAAATTGAGGTGTGGTTCACAGAGAAGCAAATGCAGGGTGGAGGCTGGATTGGAAATTTCTGGTAAGTTGACCAACTCATCTGTTTGCTAAGAACATATCTGGTTTTAGCACTGAAAACCGGATCGCTCCACCCTGGCAGTCAGCACTGGGCTTCAGTTGATATATCATTAAAATATACTCAGACACCATCTGAACTGAAATAAAAATAAATTCCCCGTGTCCTGGGACAACCCCCAGCCTGTCACCTTCTCTCACCACTGCACCCTCTGAACAGCTCTCTCTTCTCTTCCCCTAGGTAACCAGCATCTTATGAATTTGCCCCCTGCCTGGTTAGAACCATGGTCATAGGCAGGTTCCAAGCTCTTAATTTTGTTACAGCATTAGGCCAGTTCATTTTTAATTCCCATGTCACAACTATGGTTTATAATAGTCCCAAGACCCAGTCTTTGCTGTGAAAAGATAATTGAAAATGCAGGTTTGACATCTGGGTTTTTATAAAGGAAGTGTACTTTAGAAGGCCACTCATTCTTAAATGAGACTATTTAAGTGCCCTACACGGTCTTTGAGAAATCACAGACTTCAGAGTGGTCTTTGTTTTTAAAACACGTTGATACATGTAGCTCCCCTACTTGACAGTAGATTCTAGGTTCTAGGACAGCAGCAACCGTGGCCATTTTGCTCATTGTCAAGACCTGTTCTGTGCTATCCTTAGTGCTGACAACCCAGAGGATGAATGACTGAACAAGCAAGAGAAATGAAAATAGCAGGAGAGAGCTGTGCTCCGATGTGTACCGAGTGCTCTGCGGGCTGCAATCTCAGAGATGGAGGAGCATCGAGGTGACCTGACTCAACATTCAGGGGCCAAACATATGATGCAGCATGAGGAGAGGGGACCAGCCCGTTTGTTTACTGACTTCTTCACTAGCTCCTGACTCGTGGTGTCTCCTCTCTTGGGACTATGCCCTCCTCCCCCAGGATTCAGGGCAGAAGAGGGAGTCAGACCTGCTGCCCATGCCAGTTCTTGTCTTTAAGTTCCCCCGATTTAAGTGAATTATTTTTTAAACACATGCAGATTTTATAAATTTTTACACATCACATGACAAAAAAACAATAAAACAAATCACAGGTTTGAGCTGCATTTCACTTGCTTGCTAGCACCTCTTTCCATTTCCTTAGTGTTGCTCATTTTCTAATCACCCACCTCCATCTCCGTCTCACACACAGACTTCTGCTGGATCGCTCCACCCTGGCAGTCAGCACTGGGCTTTAATTGATATATCATTAAAATATACTCAGACACCATCTGAACTGGTATAAATAAAAATAAATTCCAGGCAAAGAACTTGAATGAGCCTTGTAAATTTTGGTGTCAGAGTGTCCCCTCAGAGGAGACAAAATCATTCGTCCTGTGGTTTTCCTTCAGCATTGCTGAGGCTCTCAACAATGCAAACTGGTATAAAATCTTCACGACAAAACCCACCTCCCCATGCTTCCGTGGTGGCAGCTGCCTAGCAGTTCACACTGAGCTATCTTACTCTTGCCCATTTGCTCTGACAGCTCTTTTATTATAGATGACCATCAGAGGTCTTGGGGGTTCTCTGGCTAGTATCGGTTTCCCTCAGCTAGGATCCTCTTGCTCAGAGCTTTTCACTGAGCAGGCCAGTAACCTCCCTCCCCTCATCGGTTGCCTATCAGGAGGAGCAGGCCAGCTTGGTTTCCTGGTTTCAAGAAAGAGAATTCAACAAGAGGAGGATCAAATTACCCCAAACTCCGGCTCACCTTGTCAACAGTGTCATCTGTGCCCAGGAAAGACAAGCTTTCCTGTTTGCCCTGCTCTGTTTTCTGCAGCAAAGAAGACAATTGCTTCCTTACAAACATGGACAGATTAAATACACTACATTCTGTCCTTTTGCCATCTGCTTCTTGCTTATTTTATTTTAAGCTGCATGACTAAACTTTATTATCTGATGGGTGAAGGTGAGCCCTGCTGTTGCTGGGCTCAACTCCTTGAGGCTGGAATGAGCGCAAAGTTCCAGGGTAGATCTGCACTGGGGTGAGTCAGAGATCAATGGGCTCCCGCGCAATTATCACTCGCTGTGTCAAATGCTGAGACATTAGCATTTGAGATTCCTCGTGGCAAGATTCACAGCAGGAGGCAGGGGAATGATGGAAGGAGAGCAACAACAACAGAGCCTTGTTTTGTTTTATTCCTCTAAATATCTATATTTGCATAATATCCCTGCTTTTGTGCTTCCTATAAGTGCTGGGAAGACATTTCTGTTCCCAGGCTCTTTGTTTCTAAAATTTTTCTTGCATCTTTTGTGTTTTCTGCTTTCCTACACTATCCATTTTTGTCATTCTTTTTAATGTCTTAAAGCTCTCTGTTATCACTGCCACCATAGAATTCCTTGGGAACTGACAATTTCTTTTAACTGCCCCCCCATCCATTTTGATTTCTTCAGAATTTGTTCTGATTTCCAGGACAGAGACCTTGGGAAGGCAAGAAAGGTATTTATCTCAGGTGTAAAATTTAAGGGAATACTGAAATCTTAATAACCATATTAAATATTTCAATGCAGTACATTAAAAAAATTTTAGGCTTTTTAAATTTTTGAAACAGTCATAATTTCAAAAGCAGTTGTGAGATACACTTTCCTACCCAATTTTCCTTTACCCGGGTTTCCTGAGTGCTACCATCTTGCAAGGCTATAATAATACACCTAAGTTATTGACATCACTCTGATCAAGATAGTGGACTTGTTTCATCAATTCAGTGATTCCTCCCCCTTGTACTCATCTTCGCTTTCTCCCCAACTCTACTGTCTCCTTAGTCCTGGCCCATCACTCACTTGCTCTTCATCTCCACAATGTTACATTTCAAGAATCTTATTTAAATAGAACCATGCAATGTTTATCCCCGCCTTAGCATAAACACTTGGAGACACATCGAGGTTGTTTGATGCATCAATAGTTCATTCCTTCTTATTGTTACACAATATTTCATAAGAGTACATGTCACATTTTGCTTATTTATTGACTTTTGCTATGTAGTCAGGCTGGCTTTGAATTCATTATGTAGCCCAGGCTGACTTTGAATTTGTAGTGCTTCTCCTGCCTCAGCCTCCCAAGTGCTGTTGGGGTTACAGGTGTGGAACACTATATCCAGCTAGAAGCTAGTCTTTAGTTACTACTACGATTTGGGTCCTGAATGTCCCCCATGGGCCCACAGGCTAAAGGTGTGGTTGTCACCCTTGTGGGCAGTGCTAGAACCTGCGAGTGACAGTGCCTGGTGAAGGAAGTGAAGGAAGTTAGGTCACAGAGTGTGGACTTGGAGGGAAGAGTGAACTCCATCTCCTCTGTCTCTTTCTCTTTCTGTGTCTGCTTCCAGGCCACCAGCATTCACGATGGCCACATGTTCTGTGCTGCCGCAGGCACAAGCTGACAAGGTTCAGCATGTGTGGCCCAAAACCTCTGGGATGAGGAGCCCAAAGAAACCTTGCTTCCTTCCAAGTTGACTTTCTTGGGTATTTGTCACAGTGACAGAAAGCTGACAGGGCTGGATGAGCAGTTTGCAAATATCACGTGTTCCCTGCTTGGCACCTTGCTTGCATCAATTTCACCAGATCCTTAGAGGATTAGCAGTGGTTAAGTTGTGGTGAAGTCCAGTTTGTTGATTTTCCACCTTTTAGAGTATGTGATTGCTGTCAGTTCTAGCTTCCAGACTTGGTTCCAGATCTCAGGATTTCACCTATATTTTCCTAAGATATGTTTCACATTTATTTCCAATTTGAGTAGATTTTTATATAAGGCATGAAACTTAGATTAGAAGTACTTCCTCTCCTCCTCCTCCTCTTCTTGGTCTCTCTTCTGCATTTACCTTACCTCATTTTTTCCTCCTCTTCCTCTTTACCTTTCTTCTCTCCTTCATCTTTTTCTTTTCCTCCTTCTCCTCCACCTTCTTCTTCTTGCCTATGATTTTTAATTGCTCTAATGCTGCTACCGAAAACTACCATCTTTCTTCTATTGAACTGTTCATATATAGCCAGCTGAACATCTTCATGTTTCTCAGTTCTGGATTCTATATTCTATTTCTATTCCTGTGTCTGCTTAACACTCCATCAGTACTGCTCAGTCTAAAAATAAAAAAGTCACTTTATGAAATTTGTATCATGGTTTCCATCAATGCCTACTTATAAACTTTTAGCAAATACTTGATGATCATGTTCAAAATGGTCATACAAAATATGAGCAAAACAGTTAGTGTTCAAAGTTTTGAAAATCTGTTTATTAGAGTAGAAGACCCTTGACATTGGTCCCCTCAGAGCAGTCCCCCCACCCTTCCAACTACTCATTCCTCATTCCTGCCACTTCGTGAAGTGTTGTGGTGGTTGCCTCCTGGGAGTGTTTTCAGTTGTGCTGTCTTGGCTGCCTTTGTGTCCTGAATCAATTCAACATGCTTGACCTTTCTGGTCATTCTGATTTGGGCATGAGCCAGAAGTTGCAAGGTGTCTATTCTAGTAAATAAGACAGACGACAACATACTGTAATGTCTTTATTTGACAGAAACTGCCATAAATGTATTGAATCAGTTCAGAACATCGAGGCAGCTGCATGGAGACATTCACAAAAGAGCTCTTCCAGAAGTGCTTCAGAAAGTGGCATGAATGACGGGATGAGTGTGTTCAAATTGAAGGAAAGTAAAGAGGGATTAATGGCAATAAGTCTTTCACTGTAACCTGTTCTAACATTTTTATTTAAACATATTTTGGTTATATCTCTTATATATGTATATAGTTAATTAATATAGGAAATAACTTCCATACATAGATGCTTACACATGCCAGACAGATGAGCAGAAGTAATTTAATTTTTTTTTCCAAAATTGCTGTAGGTCTGGGGAGATAGCTGAGTAGCAGAAGCAGCTACCTGGCAAGCACAAGGTCCTGAGTTCAATCTCTGGTACCAAAAAAAGGGATGTGCTCCTCTGTAATAATAATTATTTTTAAAAAAATTTTGATGGCTAATATATCAATTCCTTGTACATATGTGGATCCCAATGAAGAAATGTATCAAGCAATCCCAGTGAGCTCTGTGCAGGCTGCCTTACTCCTGCGTGTGAAGAAGCACTTATACATGGGAGATCTCTGTATCCACCATACATATACTTATTCCTACTGAAAAAATAAAACCTCTGCTATGAAATACCTGATGAAAGTCTCACTTCCCCATTGCTTTCCTTCCCTAAGCTGCTACCACTTTTTCTACTTGTACAGCCTCTGGTGCCCACTTGTTCCACACAATGCCCTCAGCAGGTCAGTGTACAAAGCTAGAAAGTAGAAGGGCAGAAAGCTCACCATTTTCAGTGTTCACTAAAGTGCCATCCTATGTGGGTTAGCCAAAGAATCTCACCAAATGATTAAGTTGGAAATACTAGTTTAGTTAACCTGCCTTTGGTTGACTTTGTCGATACAACTTTGTTTCAGTAAGATGCTAATTTATGACTTCCAATACTGTGAATTTATTATTGGCTTGAGAGGGTAGCATTTCCAATAGCCTCATCAATATGCCACGTTACCAGGGTGTTCCTCTTTCAATAGTGTCATGAGAAGAGACAACAATGATGAAACTATTTTAGTGGTGCATGGGAAAGGGCTGAAGTAAGGGGGACAAACTACTCATATAGCACGAGCAACAGACACCAGATGTACAAATGAGCCAAGAAGGGAACAGAAAAAAGAACTAAAAAGAAGCAAAGAGGAGACGTGGGGCTGATGTGCACAAGAAAGGACAGGCAGATCCTGGAATACATGCGCACACTTAAAAGAACATGTGTGAAGAACGCAAGAGAAATGTTTTGCAAAGATGTGGAAAACAATAACAGCTTTCAGATTGAACTGTAGAAAATCATGAGTGATTTTAGGGAGAACACTTGTGTTATCTGGGGAGGGTAACATCAGAGCTAACGTAGGGCAGCTAGCGGAGCGGTAACAAGGAACCAGCGATCCGCCTCAGAGGTGTCTATTAAGAGGAGAAGAAAGTTCCCAGGGAAAGTGGCAGAGTGCCTCACATGCTTCCAGGGATGCGGCCAAAGCCCTGCCTTTTCTGAGCTCCCAGGTTAGCCTCTGTAGCCCTCCTTTGGCACTCAGGACCTACTAGCTTGACTTATTCTTTATTTCTTTAGAATCTTGTCTGTTTCCAAAACAGCCAACAAGCTCTTTAACAACTGCTTTTTGTCACCTGCAGCAAAGGCTTCTGGATAATATTAGTGATAGGAATAGTCTAGAGGTGATAATAGTAAGTGAAATAAAAGAAATAGCTGTTACGATGACTGTGCTGTGTACTTTATACATCTTATTTTATTTAATCTTCCTCCTGGAGTAGCTGTTATTACCTGTCATTATCCACAACTTAAAAACGAGGACGCTGGGGCTAAGAGAATTTCTTTTTTATTTTTGAGAGAGAGAGAGAGAGAGAGAGAGAGAGAGAGAGAGAGAGAGAGAGAGAGAATTTCAATAGCTTGTCTCTGCTCAGGGCTTGTAGCTGGCAGAGTTGGAATCCAAGTACAAAGGTTTCAGATTTCAGCTGCCAAATTTTAGGAGGAAGACTTGGCATACACTAGCTCATCTCCTTTTCCTTCACAAACATCTAAAATTCTAAACAATGTGGATATTTGTCATGCTCTTCAGTGTACCAGGTTGTTTGATGTCTTATACCTGTCGCTAGACTCTTCCATTTGCCTGACTTTTATTATTTGTCACCAGACACAAAATGATTTATGTAGGAGAGAAGCCTGAGGTCACAGTGTCTCTGATGAGCACAAGGTCTGAAAAGCCCTAGATTTTGGACCAGCATGAAAGATAAATTGTATAGAAGATGTTGTCTGTCAACATAGGACAGTCAGAAATGTAGAGCATGCCGAAGCCAGGTGGCATTGTCAGATAAGACACAAGCAGCCAGTCAATTTTGAATGTCATAAACAGTATTCTTTTAGTTTAAGTCGACTTCAAATATTTCATGGGCTATACTTGAATAAAGTACTTTTTATGTATTTAGTACAGGGTCTACAGGGTCTGAGTATGCAGATCGGACTCCTATTGATCCTTCTGTTTTCAGACTCCCAAGTGCTGGGATTACAGGTGCGCACCACCACGCCCAGTCTCTGTGCCTGCCTCAGCACGCCCCGGGGTGGGGCCAGCAAGGCACACAGAGGTCTAAGCCCAATCCTGAGCCTGCCTAAGCAGGCGCTTTTGTCTGCTGAGCTATTTGGCTGGTCCAAAAGTGCGCATTCTTAAATCTGAAATCCACATCACCTGGGAGTTCTGTATTGCTGCGCATTCTTCCATCTTTCTATACTCAGAGGAAGTGCAGATTTGAATCAAAACCCAAGAAAGGAAGAAGGGAACGGAACATTTCTGCCATTCCCTTGAAAAATTGAGACTGCTGTTCATAATAAATCAGATCAGCTTAGAAGAGTTAGAAGTTTCGTTTGAAGTCTGAATCATTTTCTTTCAAAATAGGGAAAATAATTCAAAAATGTTCTAAAGTTCTTTGTATTTATCAGAGAGAGGAAAGGAGAGAGAGAATAATGACTTGAACTCCTGTCTATGTGTAATAACTTAGGTAATAACTTACTTTATTAAGTTCATTTTCTGCAAGACAAATGCAAGAAACCTCTTTTCCTGTCTCCATTCAAAATCCTAAGAATTCTTTTTTGTCTCTTTTTCAGTATTTTTATCTGTCTAGTTTTTGCAGAAAACCACAGTATTTTGAACTGAAAAGGACTTTGGAAGACAACTTTTCAATCCAACTTTCCTGGGTCTGGGAATAATTGTTCTCAGTAATGGGCAGATTTGCTTGAACATTTGTGACTCAGTTAAAACTCTGCCTGAACCTAGTGGACTCAGGTGGCCACGATTCTGATGCAGCTGACTCAATTTGTACCGAACACGAAGCTTTAAGGAGCCAAAAGTTGCTCTTGCACCGAGTCCTGCAGCTGCTGTTTTCAGGGGTACCCCAGCACCTAAGCAGAGCTTGGGGAGTCCAGCCACCTCCTGAAGGCTTTCATTCACTTTGCTCTTCCCTGACTTCTTGCCCACAGTGTTCTGGGCTTCCCCACAATCTCAGATTTCAATAGGGCTTTAATCAACTTTTCATGCTGTGTTTGTCAGGTTTTTGTCACTGTGACAGAACACTCAAGATAGACAGCTCAACATGGTTTCTTTTGGCTCGTGGTTCCCATAGGCTTAGTCCATGCTCAAATGGCTGTGCTGCTTATGGATCTGGGGTGAGGCAGGAAATGCTCACATAGTGGCTGGGAGAGAGAAGGAGGCAGTAGGCTCTTGCTTATGCCACTGAGCTATCTCCCTGGCCCTTTAGATTGTGACTGATGGATTAGGGGTATAAATGCTATTCCTGCCCTGGAGAGCATAGCTGCAGGCACTGTAAGGGCGGGAAGGAGGCTTGCTCTCTCACTCTTCTCTTTTCCTCTTGTTGATATTGATGTGTTCCACTGCTGTGAGTGGTTGTCCCTCTGCCACACTACCCTGCCTTAGAGCCAGCTAACTATGGACTGAAACTTCTACAAACTGTGAACTAAATAAACCTTCCCTCCTCTAACTTGTGGATGTTGGGCATTTTGTCTCAGCAATGAGAAACAACACTAAGGCAACATGGTTATTACAATCCTGTCCTATGAGTTATAGTGACAAATTTGGGGGATTCTACACCGAACATTCAGATCATAGAAAAGTTTGAAAAGGACAAAAGAACTGGTACTGATAATCTACGTTTCTTTAATTTGCCAGAAAATGTCTTTCATTCATTCTACTCTATCATCATCACCATCATCATCATCATTTTATTAAAAAGTAAATTATTTACTTAGTCCCTGAAAAGTGACCATCTACTTCAGACTTTATGAGGTCATGATTTCATTCTAAAGCTTTTCATTTTGCCAACCTAAGTTATTCGTGTTAGTTTATTTTTCTAATTACAATGCTGTTCCATTGAATGGTTTTATGTAATCTGTCTAAATTCATTCCCTTCAGAATTAAGTGAATCTCATCTGAAAAAATAAAATGACCACAAGTTCTACAAGAAACATTAAGACATGATGCAAATGTCCTTGGCAGTGGTGGCACTACCATATCTCTTGTGTTATCACCACAAGATATGAAATTCATTGTCATTCAGACAGATTATTTTAAAAGAAAAAGTAAGAAACAACTACTCTCACGAAACTGATAAACAACAACAACAATAACGAAACCTTTAAAATTCTGAAAACAAATACCAAAATTCTGAATGATAATGTTGACCGAACTTTAGAAAAGTTCATGAAAGACACTGCTTCCGAAATGCAAAGATGTAAATGTAAATCTTTGCTTCTAAGATTTATTCTGTTCTCATATGATTTTTATGGTATTCAAACAAAATTTTGCTGCTAAGTTATAAGGCTGACAAAATGATGTATTTTGAAATAGTCCAAATTTGTGCTCCAGAAAAATAGTAGCGTGCAGAAATTACTTTGTGCTTCTGATTTTTTAAAAAATTGTTAGCAATGTATCTAAATGATTATCTGGAATTCCTTGCAAGACTGGACATTGAAAAGCAGATCAAAGGGTAGAGTCATTTGTGCCAAAGCTTAGGTGCCTAACAGTAGTATATGCACCAAAGTAGTTAAAATATTCAAGATTCCAGGAAGTTCACAGGAATATCTGAGCAATATCAGGAATGTCATGGATTTTGAGCATGAAATTTGTCTTCAACATACATATGGTTTTTATCTTATTCTGAATAAATCTGGTATGACTTTCTCCTACAAATTACTTGCTGTAGCTTACATTTCACTGCACATTTTTAAAGACACACACGCGTACATATATACATACACACACATACAGAAGATATGGGTCACTATGAGACTCTTGAGAATTCATTTAGGAGAGTACATATTGACTGGTGTCCAGCAGCTGATTACTGAAGGGATAGATGATGTTAGGATTCTGCTTTTGAGTGTATATCTATCTATAGAAATCTGCATGCTGTGTTTGTGTTCAAGCTAGAACTGAAATCAGTTCTTCTAGTCTTGTACTTCCAGATTAGATTATAAGAAAGGACTAGGGCCCATAGCAGGTGCTATTTCTATCATCTGTTCCCAAACTCTCTGTACAGTGAGGTAAATAGGAAATGCTGTATTGTAGCATTCTTTAAGAATCCATAGCTAATATTTGTACCTAATGCTTTTACAATAAGTTATGTGAATAAAGAGACAAGCTTATGAATTTTTATCTATCATTTCTGTTAACTTAGATATATTCTATAAATCACAGAATTTCCAAAAGCCTAAGATCATTTAGACTAATTGGTACATTAGACAATCTAATGGAGCAATTATTTTTTTAAATGAATTGGTCCCTAGGTGAGTTTTGAATCCTATAACAATAGCTTTCTAATATATAAATGAATGATTAATTCATTTACATGGAGAGTAGTTGATAGGTCTTTAGAGCCACTGAAAAAACCAACATTGGTTAGGAAAGTCCGCTGGAATACTAAGCACTGCTGTGGTCGAAATAACATTATTACAAAACAGAAATTTTAGAATGACAATTACCCATCTCTTAGTTTAAGTAATATACATCATTCACTTTAGATGTAAACTTAACTTTATTGAGAATTGGGAGGATTTGGAGGTTCCAAACCCTCAGGTTCCTAGTGATGAATGAAGAGGTAGCCATTCCTCGTTAAACGAAAGAATATTCTGTAAGAACATGATGCTCCTGAAAGCATATAAAGTGGTGGATGTTGCGGGGTGTGCTTTTACGGTTGATTGGGACTCTCTCTCTTATAAGAAGAACTAGGTGGTGTGGTTGCATCCACTAGACCTTACAGTGCTCGCCAAATGTACATATCTGTCAGCATTTAGCACCTTTGGCTCAGGCTCAGGATCACCATCTCAGGATCTGTTAAACTGTTCCTTCTTCTAAAACACAGCTGGCACATGAGTGCAGTTCTGGCATCTTCTGTGGAAACGTAAACTGCAAGCCAGAAAACACAAGGAACCACTGCTGCACAGGCATCAGAGGAACTACTGCTGCTCACTCACGAATGTCAGCATGCCACGCAGTTGGCAGGGGACATGTGTTACGAGTTCCCTTTGTAACACCAATTCCTCCTTCTTTGGGTGACAGATCCCTGGTTTCCTTTAGGGGGCATTCCTTTTATACCGTTAAATAAAACTTGGTGGTACTGTCAGTCAAGTTATCCTGTTTCTCTTCTATGCATGTGGCAGGCATATGAACAAACTTTTCTCCCTGAAATACAAATCATGTGCTGGATGCAGGAGAAGGAATGTTTGCAAGTGACATAGTCCCACGCTCCCTTGAAGCTGCCTGGCTGTTGCCCTTTCCTGCCTGAGCTTCAGCCTCAGCTTGATTTTAAATTTTCCTATAATCTTATAATAAATTGTCTTGAAGTTAGCCAAATTTCAGCTTCCTGCTGATTTCATCCAAAAATTCCAAAACTCCAGCTGATGAAATCTTCTTACTTTGGAGTTTGTTTGGCATTGAACACTATGAGGGGATACTAGTGGCTAGTAGTGAATCTGTGGTAGCAAGATTAAATACTGGCTCAGGAGCTACATAGACAGCCAAACCCAGGCTAATAAAATAAATTACATCATTCCTTTCAGATATTGCATCCTTCGTCCTAATCTTTACCCAACACAGGTCTAGCTAGGCATCTCAGAAGATTCCAGAATTATTTTCTAGAAACCACTGGATATTTCTGTGGTATTGATTGTGATCTATAATAGATAACAGAGTTTTTAAGGATTATTGTACTTTATAAAGTAAGTTTTCAGTTTACTTTTACCTAAATCATCCTTATCATAGCTACCACATTTAATCAACATAAAACGCTGCTTTAAGGAGATAAAGAATTTGAGATGAGAGAACTTCCTCCTCAGGGATCCACATTACCTACTTACTTTGTTTTATTTTTGTGTCCTCCTCCTTCTGCAATCTTGATATTAGTTTCAAATCTTGAAGGGGAAAGAGCAAGAATATATAAGTCTTTCTTTTTCACATCATACTCACCCAAAATTGTGTTGAAGTACATGGAATCTCCTATGTACTCAAGCTTTGAGATGTTGGATCTGTAACCCATGGTAAGCACTAAACATACACAAGAGTTAACATTTTAAAGTATTTCCTTGATGTTCTAGAATTAGATTTTGTTACTGAAGATGTCACAATTCATTATGTGGAAATTCATTTTGGATCCTTCTGATTAACCTTGTTCCTAGTCAAACACAGGGGGAGTAAAGGTTTATTGAACTGTTTCTAGAAAATGAGATTTCTCTATGAAGGTCTGCCTGTTCAGCCTAAACCTGATGTCTCCTAGATAAAAATTACTCCATCAGGGAAAAAGTGAAAAGGGGGTAGTTTTCTTACCATACTCTTTGTGAAAAGCCTTCTTTACCTTACGCCTGAATCGTTGTCAATAAGAAAACCTGGAATCCTGTTAGGTATATTTTATTGGGATTTTTTTAAAGGGAGGCCTAAGCCAACAAAAGTGTAATCAGTTCTGTCAATATAATCCAAACCTCTTGGCAAAGTCCTTTGTGGCATGAGGTTTTTAACATTTCTTCACAGTAAATTTTCTCACCCTAACTGTATTTGGCTTATCCTTATTACTTGGAATTTGAACATTTTGACCAATAGGAGCAAAGAGAAATGAACCAGAGTGTCCATGGAAAGTCTTAGGCTGAAATTACAAGTTTGACCGAAAATGCTGAGTCTACACACGTAACGGAAACACAAGCTGTCATTCTCTTGGTGGCTTATTCAGAGGTTTGGCATGTATAACTTGCCCTATATGGTGTGTTCCTCACAGAGACAGATTTGGGAACTGTTAAGATGCTTCCTGCCTCTAAGTTTTCAATAATGTTGACTATCAGAAGACTGGAGACAGGGCTTTTCATCTCAGTTTCAATACTTAGTGTTCAATAAACATAAATTCTTATCCTAACTTTTGAAATGGTAGTTCTGAGGGTTCAGTATCATATTGTACTTGAATATGATATGGCTCTGCAAACCATAATGGATAGACATGATACAGATTTTAAATTTTGTGTTTATCTCAATAAATTTAAAACTTGAATTTAGTGTAGTTTCATAAGGAGACAATTTCATATAATGCTTAATGAATGTAATTGAACTAATGACATTTCATAGTAATGTTCAGTAAGTGCCTTAGATGCTACTTAAACAATTCTTCACTAGTCAAAAGGAGTAGAATTTAAATAGAATTTCTCTTAATATGTTTGGGGATTGCAACAATACATTCAGGTGTCTATGATTACAGGAAATTATCACCTGACAGTTGAGAGGAAAACCTAAATTTCAAGGAAAATACCCTATTTTTATTTCATGCTCATTTTCTCTTTTATTTTGCTTTATATTGTTTAGGAGACCAAATAAAATGCTTTTTAAATTTTTACTGTATCCTATGATGTTATTATATTCTTTCTTTAAAAAGAGATTGAAACAACATTAAATCCACTCCAGTTAAAATCCAATAAAGTATAAAATATTCTAACATTATTTCGGGTAGAAAGTTCTGGAAGAATGACATATCAATACACACCAAAGGGAGATAAGACAAGCAAATCATTCCTTCCCCCTGTGGGAGAGGATAGGGCTAAAATAGATCAACGACACTGAAAGAGTTGCTCTGCCTGTGTGGGGAAAGATTTACTTGTTAACAAAGAAATCCAGGTCAAAGAATAACTTGAGAAGGGGACTTCAAATGGAGTGAGACCAAAATGAATGACTATGGCAACCTTGCAGCCACCAGGAAAAAAGAAAACAGACTTCTGGGAGAGGGCCACCACAAGCAGCTGATGTCATCCACTGCAAGACTCACACATGGCACAGAAGGGGCTCTGCATGCTTCTGGGGGAGATCCACTGTCATGGGTTTGCTTTTGTTTTATACTTTAAAAAAATATTCAATTTTTATTACAAATGACCTCATATTGAAGCACAAGATTTTATACTACCTCCAAAAAACATAGTTCTACATTCTTAAAAAGAAAAAGAAGCTCTTATTTTTGCATGTCATCCTTGTGCAGGGGCCATGCTAATCTTCTCTGTATCGTTCCAATTTTAGTATATGTGCTGCCGAAGAAGCTCTTATTTTTGAAATAAAGAAAAAACTGAAAAAGTCACTAAAGTTAAAAATGGTTTTGAATTATTTTTCCATATAGGAATTATGCCACTGGCTAAGTTAATAAAGAGAAGCATCAGCATCTTGCTCTTATTCAGGTACAGTAGAAAACTACTGATATTCATTATTAAATGAAGGCACTATTAGACCAATGTGTGACAGGAAATGTTCAAAGCTTTGGGATCTATGGAAGAAATGCAGATGTTAAAAGTCATACCCACAGATGATAACATCTGTGTCAGAGGCTCTGCATGGTCCACAGACACACCAAGAAAGAAAAATCATGAACTATATACAGTAAATACTAAACAAATAATGTCTGTATTTTATACTGATAATTTAAATTTCATGTACCTATGAAGTGAAAAGTGTATTACACTGTCATCATTTATGTGTAGAAAGTAGCATGGCATCCACATTCTCAGGAGAGATTTCTTTAAATATTCCATTCCTTTTGCTACTCTTACTCAAGTTCCTTAGAGTGGAGCAGTCAAATCCACCCGTGGAAGGCAGTGTGATAGGCCATATGGATTTTGGAGCTATAGAAACATGAGTTCGAATCATGAATCTACTACTAGTAGCTCTTTGCTTCAGGGCTGTCTCAAATTCTTAATCCTTGAGCTTTTTATTTATAAAGAACTGAATAATTCACTTGCACAGACATTGATTCCCAATCTCCCGTAGTATATTATCTATATCTATAGCTACATCTACATATATATATATATATATATATATATATATATATATATATATATATATATATATATCCTACATGTCTCTTCCCCTATATTTCAAGTAAGCTCTTTTACTAGTTACTAATAAAATGTGAATGCTATGTAAATAGCTGTTATATTGCATTATTTAAAGAATAGCAAAAAGAAAAGGTCTACATATTCATGCCGCACATAATTATTTCTATGAGTTTTATAAAATTTTTAGGATGTGGTGGGACATACCTCTAACGCCAGCACCCAGGACATTGAGGCAGGAGGATCATGGCAAATCTGAGGCCAGCCTGGGATCCAGAGTGAATTCAAGGTCAACCAGGACTAAACAATTAGAAGCTCATTTTGTTTGATGTTTTTGCACTGAGCTGATGAATCCACTTCCAACTAAGCTCCTCTTCTCTATCTATTTCTAAATATGAGAAGATTGTGCTTGTCTAGGCTTGTGCAGAAGTTTAATGAATAACGTTCATTTTGAAGAAATGGTGTAAGGTCGTCCATAGTTTGGGGAGCAGCCAACCAGGAGCCCAGCACAGCAGTCTGCAGAAGCAAAGGTGATGACTTCATGTGGTCGGTCAGATGAGCCTTGGCCTGCTTAGCCCTACAGGAGATGGAGCAACTGACCAATCAGCAATGGGAGAACAGAAGAGGCATGAAGAAGCCTTGATGATCAACTCACTTTGATAGGCAGAGATTACACTGGTCATAATTAGCAGACCTGTAGAGCTGCCCAGACCCTAGGCAGTCTTTCATTTGTGATTTCATCACAGTTACCTATAAAACAAGCCTCCTTCTCAAGAGCAGCTTGAAGCATTCCAGGTGCCAGCTGTTCATCTCTCTATATCCATGCTTGCCAGCTTTCCTCCAGTGAATCCTTCTGCACTGTGTTTGACAATGGAAGGTCCTCTCCAGCATCACAAATGGCATGGGATTTCTGGAAAATCTTCTTAAAAGCAAAATTCCTAAACTCAATTGCTTCACTCCACTACTGCTCTTTCTTTTCATCTCTGTTTTTCTCCATTTGTAGTTGATTTCCTTTCCATAGTTGGAGACTTTCCAGTACTTTGGCCTTCACTTTTTCTGGGCTCAGAATCAGAACTACTGGCACTATGAACTTGTAAGAGGACAAAAAGAGGAGGGGTGGTGGGAACAGAACTAAGAACTGCTGATGCCATACAGACTTTTCAAATACTACTGTCAAAAATAATTCCTCATTCTCAAATGAGCCCAAGCCACTCACAGGCTGTGACAACGCATAAAACTTCCTTGCAACTATGCAGAAGAAGATGAGGGCTGATGAGACCTAGATCTGGCCACAGTGACTGGAAGAGGATGTGCATAAAATTCTCATTTGAGAAAAATGAAGGGAACAGACCACAGAATATGATGGAGCAGACAACTGTCTAGCTCATGAGCACAGGGAAGCAGTTCTTAAAGATGGAAGATCTGAAGGACTAAGGTTGTTATGTGAAAGATGCTGAAACCCAGAAGCTAAAAAATGTGATCACTCAGTGGGAGGCACAGCATAGAAAAGAAAGGCAAGAAATGTGCAGTTGTTAAAAATGCTTCAAGAAGGCGAGATGAAAGATAACGCAGAAACACGTTCAAAAGTTGAGGAATCACAAAACATGAAAAATGAGCTAAGTGTACCAGTAACATCACTTCAGGCTGAATTAGGACAAGAATGATCTAAAGTGAAAGTATGACAAGCAGAATTAGCTAACTACGTGGGTGGCAGAAAAGGAAAGAGAAACTCGGAACCTGACCAGTGCAGGCACATTAGCTTTTG
Organism: Ctenomys sociabilis; assembly: GCA_004027165.1. Taxonomy (NCBI): domain Eukaryota; kingdom Metazoa; phylum Chordata; class Mammalia; order Rodentia; family Ctenomyidae; genus Ctenomys; species Ctenomys sociabilis. Next base: position 144,974 of record PVKA01000264.1, on the reverse strand, counting down.
ATGTCAACACAAAAATTACCCTTCAAAGTTTTTCAAAAACGTAGATATTTAATGTTGCACAACTGCAGTTTTGTTGAAGGAAAAATGAGCAACTAGATAACTTAAAAGTGAAAAAGTAATATTCTGGTAGAACTTGATGATTATTGTTTACTAGCCATATTTTTTATCACTTTAGTTTTTCATCATTCAATAAAATTACTTTACTATTCCTCAAAAAAAAGAAAAGATATAGTTGGGATAGATAACACTGTGCTTCTACATAATTCTATGAGAGGCAAGATCTGCACTAATGGTGGTTGGACAGGATATTATGTCGGCTTTTAGTACTATGGTCATCCACTAGGTAAATAATTATTGAATTTTTGATATAATTCAGATATAAAAAAATAAGATAAGTAAGCAACTACACTCTTAATTCACTGATAAGAGATATCTGCTAAAATAATATCTGTAAATATAATATCATGTATGCACCTTGTACAATACCAAAATGTTATGAAAACAGTTTGCAATGTATTAATTCATCGAATGTGTGTGGTTAAGGTGTCTTGAAACTATCTGATTGACATTTGTATTTTAATAAAATAAAAATAAATGAAAAAATAAAAAAATTAAAGAAAAGAAAAAATGCCTCCTTTCAACACAAGAGCTGATATGAGTGTCAAATCCTGGGAACTAAGATTAATGGAACTAATTACAGTTTTTGGCATAACTTTCACCCTAAGCATATCCTTAGCCACCGGCTGGTATTAGGACTTAGCTATAAAATGACACAAAGGTCTGTGTTCAGAGGCCGGACTTTTGGAGGGGGACTACATCACGGAGACCTACAACAGAAAGGGAGCCCTCGTGGACGCATGCGGTAGGGGTCGTTTGGGAGGCATCTTCCTGGTGGTGCAGCCTGGAGGGGCGTACTTTAGCCCTGGCTCCTTGATTCTTTCTCTGATTGAGTGGCTCTCCTTCATTTATGCCCTTTTGCCATGACATTTTTGCCTTGGAGCCAGTCAACCCAAGACTGAGTCACCCAAAGCTATGAGTTGAATTAAACCTTTCCATCTTTAAAGTGTAGGTGCCAGTTACTGTATCTACTGATGAGAATACAGAGTAATGTAGCTCCATTACCAGGGCTACAATGGGAAGACACCCTCAAGAAATCTGGTTTTGCGGGCCTTAATCTGAGTCCCATAGGACACTTTGTTTCACAACCCCCCCACCTGAGGCATAGCACATAAGTAAAAGCATCATCTTGCCCTTCTGTTATTTTAAGATTCACCCTGTTATAGAGGAAATGAATATAAGCAGAGCACTTACCCTGTGCAAACACAGTTATATGTATATAATGTTCTCATCACCCACCAGGAAGTGTCCATGTTCCATGAAAAGTCTGAATCCTACAGAAGTTTGGAAAGCATACTCGGCAGGGTTTTACACAGCTTTCACCTCCCAGGATGTCCTTGTTTCACTTGGCTGGTTTCCTGAGGTTTACTGTGCCTCCCAGTAGGGCAGAGAACAGAATCTCATTTCTTTCCAAAAAAAAAGAGAGGAAGGATAACACATGCATGTGCACATGAACACCCATACCCAACACATACATACACACACACACACACACACACACACACACACACACACACACACACACCTTGAGCCTATGTCCTTTGTTTTGACTAAATGCTACCCAGACCACTAAAGGAGGCCGAGGGAGTGCGGAAGTCCCTTACTTACATGCCAGCCAGCCATAGGCTACATTTGCTTTATAGCATTGATCATAGTTTACAAGACTACATTTAGAGAAATTATTAATTATATTATTAATTATATTTACTTATTTATGGATAGACTAAGTAGACTACAATGTGACTTATCAGCACTCAGATTCAGAGACTAGGGGAAGAAAACACAAGGTATCCATGGGTCTTACAAGAACCCTTTGCCACTGGAACAAGCAGAGATCATTTCATCACCAGAAAAGGATGGTGGGTCGGGCATGGTGGTGCAAGCCTGTAATCCCAGCACTCAGGAGGCTGAGGCAGAAGGATTGTCGTGAGTTCAAGACCAGCCTAAGCTACAAAGTGAGCTGTCTCAAAAAGACAAAAAAAAAAAAAAAAAAAGAATGGTGGAGCTAAGTGAGAAGCCTGGAGCCCAAGACCTCCTGGGAATATGTCTGATGTAATGTGACAGGAAAAGGCTCAGATAACACCACACAAAGGAAACTTCTCTGTTGACAAAGAGCTCTCGCCATTCACTTGCCTTCTTCTCATGGTGTGGTTCTAGAACAAGGGAAGACTCACATGTTCCTGTTGTTCTCCATCGGCAGATACTAGGGTACTGCTCTGGTTGGCTTGGATGCTAGGTGTGCCAACATATTTGTCTCATACAGGTCTACTCATGCATATGATAACGCTAAGTAAGTCTGAGCTGGTTGCTTTCAGTTGCTTCTTGCATTTAGGAGTTTGAAGGAATCCATTGAAGCTGGCAGTCATCTACCTCTGTTGTTATATTCTGGACTAGAGCTGTGGTCAAATGGTGGAAATGGTAGGCATGCAAGGAGACATGCTGGTAAGCATCTGGTATGTCATACCCCAACCTAGATACAATAGAATAAACAGTTCTTCAGTGCAGGAATTCAGTGCTATTTTCCATATATGTTACATTGTGATTCATAAAAATTAAGGCAAAAAAGGATCGTCTTAAAATTTTAGTCTGAATATATTTAACAAGTGGCTCAACAATTTCACTCCTAGAAATCTACATAGGCAAAATAAAAGCATAGCATATGCCTATGTCAAAACCTGTATGTGAATACTAACAGTAGCTTTATTCATAAAAACCAAAATGAACAACCAAACCAAATAGTCATCAGTTGGTGAACGAAATGCAGCATACCTACATAGTGAAATAGCATTCAGCAATAAAAACATGTACTACACTAATACATGCCACAGGTATGACATCCCCGTTATATGAGAGATACAAATCTATGGAGACACAAAGTAGATTGGTGTTTGCCTAGGGCAGAGAGAGTGGGAACCTGAACTGAGTGCAAATGAGAATGGGAATTTCTTGAAGACTGAAGATGTTCTAAAATTGAATTGTATCAATGCTTACAAAAGTTTGTAAATTTGTTAAAGATCACTGGTTTGTGTTGCTAACATAAGTGAATTTTATAGCATGTAAAGCGCACCTCAAATAACACTGTTAAAGAGAAAAAGCAAGATTGATAATTGCAGTAGAAGGTGTACAAGGATATTGTGGTGGATGTTAATCATTGTCATAGAAGTCTTGGGCATTTTTATCTTGGGCACCCGAAATAAGTACCCAGCATGCACTGGTTGATCTCGATCATCATCTCTTAGGTCTTTTTCTTTGTGTATCAATATCTTGGCCCACAAGTTTCTGGGTCCTTTTCTCTGATGTATGCCAAAACACACTCTAAGACATGTCTTCAAGGCAATGAGAAAGAGGCTTTATGGAATTGTACAAACAGAAATCTGGGTCATCTTAGAAATGAACATTCTCAACTTTACTGAAGACAAAAGGTCAGTGGTTCACGAGCTTCTATGGGATCTTGGGGTACCTAGGGGAGGGATGCTAAAGGACATGCCAATGTGGGGAGATCTACATGTGCTCACGTTTTCTGGAACATACATGCCATCTTCTGCTGAGGTGGCAGTTTCAGCATTTTAATCAGAATGGGTTGGACAGCTGACATCCTTTGTGGGGGTGTTGCTTTTGGCTTCTTTTTATTCTGGTTCCAACTCATAAAGGGTTGTCATAAGTGCCTTCCATTTTTACGTCCCGTTCAGCCTGTAGTTGTGAAGTTAAGTAAGGCCCAGATATAGACATCAGTGAGATAAAAATTACAAGATTACAAGAAATATGTGCGATACCCTTAAGCTCTCAGGGGTCCCCCTTCCCTTCAAAATATTCAAGAACTTCAAGATGATCTGGGAAAAAAACCAAGCACCTTGACATGTCCATTTTTGTGGGAAAATGTCACCAAAGAAGTATACAGGGCCGGGGAGATGGCTCAGTGGAATAAGTGCTTCCCTGCCAAGCGCAGGGCCTGAGTTCAATCCCCAGTTCCACCAAAAAACCCCAAAAAAACAAAAGTATACAAAACTGAATTGCATACGATGTCACACAGTTGTGTTTTTTTTTTATATTTTTCCTCTAAAAAAGCTATTTTTACCCACATTTCTGTAAACTAAGCTGGTATCCACAAAAAAGCATACTATGTACATACACACAAGATCATGCACCAACTAATAGATTGAGATTATATTATAAAATCCACTGGAAAGAAAATTTCTTCCTGTTGCCTACAGAGGCATCTGACCCACAGCAACCACCAAGTGTCGCTTGATTAGCTCATGTTTACAGACTGGTGAACATCAGAAACATTCGTTGTCTAGGTAGTTGCATAATAGCCTTTTATTTTTGATTATTTATGCATTAGTGGCAAGCAATGGAGATGTACTATGTAGAAAGTTATTATTTGCTAATTTACTGCTTTTAAAATACACAGCACACTATCTATTATGTATCATGCATTACAATTACAACAACAGTTTAATTAATCACCAGCACCCTGTTTTGTACCAGTCTACAGCAGAATTCTGGGTAATGGTGTTGTTTACCATTTAGCAAGTAGCAACATTTCACTCTGTTTCACTACATTAAACTGCTCAAATAAAGCAAACGGATATTGAAAAGAGTTGGCCATCTGCCTTTATTTTCTTTTACTTTTGTTTTTTTTTTTTTTAAACTCTCAAAAGAAAAAGAACACAGCCATGAAACTGATACTGACAAAAAAGCACTTCTTTTTCTTTATCAGGTCAGAATCTCATCTAAATGCAGTTCTAAATGAATAGTTAAAAATAAAAAAATAAAAAAGAAGCCCTCTGTGTGGGTTTGGAGTGGGTCTCAAGACCAGCCAGGAAACCTAATGATTATTTAACGGCGCCGCACTCCAGGCTGGCTTCTGCGAGCCTCTTTTCCCCCTTTAAGGGTTTGATGAATAGGTCTTGTGACAGCCATTTAGGAATAAACAAGAATTCATCAGTCTGCATAAGAAGAAGCCAGTTTATAGATTAAGTTTCCTGAGGTAATTCATGAGGTCAGTCCCGTTTAGATGGAGACTCGTAGGGCCCTGCTCTAGAGAGTGACCATGGAGGAGGGTTGCTCCAAGTGGACCGCGTCTGCACAAAGCCCCCTTTTCAGGGAGCAGCCTGCCATCTTTATGACCCTGCTGCCGGGACCCGCATCAACTTGTCACTGTGCAGATCTGCTAGGGCAAGACCTCATCACTCTATTAAAGAGCTCTGTGACCCTATTGATTTGAAGTATTTAAAGCAGGGGTGAAGTTCAAAGCAATTTCTTTTCTATACTATTACTCAGTCTTTCTGTGTCTTGGCTCTAAAACATCTGCTGTCAGTTCCTTTCTGTTGTCTGACTCTGGAATCTGTCACCAGAGAACAGAGTAGTTTTATTTAAAATAAATTGGATTCCTTTTCGGTTTTCAGCATTTCGCATTGTGATCAATGGCTTATGCTCCTTCATCTGCTGGGAGACTTAACTGCAAGTGTATCCTTTTATGTCTCTTTGGGGCAGGACTGAAGCAGCATTAGCTTCTGAGGTTTTGTAAGAGAATCGAGTCTTAGAAGTAGGTAGCAGCCATGGGCTCCTCTAATTGGCCAATCAACAAAAATAACAACTTTTCATTTATAAAGAAAAAACTATACAGCAAGATGGAAAAAGAAAAAAAAATGTATCTCCAGCTGTGGCTCAGGGACCTAAATGCTACCAGTATCATTTTTACTTTTATTTGAAATGAAAACAAAGTAAACAACTCAGTTATTTTTAAATGTCAGCAAGTAACACAGAACTGGGAGTCCATTTTGAAAGGTGTTTGGCAAAATAATGCAGGCTGCTATACTTGTCCTCTAGGGTACGCCTCGAGTACTTAGTAATACATTAGGCCTTGTGCACGTATTCCCGAAGTGATGGCAGAAGCTGCCTGCCTTCCCCTGGCCTGGTGGGGAGGCCAGCCAGGCTGCTTGGATGAGTCTGTCCTCCGCCACAGTGTGATGGAGAAATTGCTTTGAAGTGTCAACCCTGACTTAAAACACTATCCAGTACTTTGAAAGAATAAAAACTTGAGGAAACAATTTTAAGTAACTCTTTTCAATCATGAGCAAAGGAAATAACATAATCTCTGGTGTTATAAACAAGTCCAAAAAATCACTTTATTCTTCTGGTCCTTTATGGATAGACCAGGGATATGCAATGATAAGAAAAGCACAAAGCACTGCCTCTTCTCCTGACAGTCTTCTCCGTTATCCTGTAGGCCTCAGAGAACCATATTTCTTTGGGGAAATATTCTTGGAGTCAGCTATGCCATCTATTCATGTAACTCTCAATTCCTCCTGTCTATCCTTCACAGTTCTACCCAGAGCAGTGAAACTTCCAAGCCTAGATCTTGTCTCCTCTCCCCTCCCCTCAATTGCAGTCTTTTGAAAATGAACCTTAATTAATATTCTCCCTACAGCCTTCAGTCTTCTTTTCACACTCAGTATTCTATCCAATTGTTGATGCTTAAGGTCTTCCAAGTCATTTAATTTTTTCCTACATCTTATCAGTTGCCTGGCTCTGAAGAATCTATTACTGCATTATCTCTTAGACCCACACTCTCCAACTATAAGATTGTCGGGATCATTTCCTCTTAGATATTCAGAACCTTTCAGCCACAGTTGTTTGTAAATTGGGCCATCTGCCTTTGGCCCATTTTCACCTCAAAGTAATCCTCAAAGTTTCAGTCAAGTCATTGCACTATAAACCCTTTCAAATGTTTCACCCCACCTAATTTTGCTGAATTCACGCACCTACAATGTTTAAATGGCAATGGAATACCCACCTCTGACAAAACTAAACAAAAAAGGGAATGCAAATGAAGGACCATTTTGTATCTGTATATACAAAACAGTTAGGATAGATATATAGCTACTTTCTCTTAATTCAATGAGAAGGATTTGTGCTAATAGTGTTTGGACAGGATATCATGTCTGCATCTTATACTATGAATAAGCCTTATGAAGACAACAATATGCAATGTATTACTGATTGAAACTGTCCTACTAATCGGTTTTGAAACTATCTCATTGCTATTTGTTTCTCAGTAAAATTAATAAAAAATACTTTTAAAAAAGAAGCTAAGAAACCCCAGTTCTCTGAGGCTGGCACTCAGAGACCAGCTATTCTTCTGTCCTTCGTCTCTTCTATGTTCCTAACTACAAATTCAAAGGCAATGCCCCCTTCTCATGGTCTCCTTCCACAGACCCTTTCAAAGACTTCACAGATCCCTACACACACTAAAAACTTCCATCACCTTCTCTCACCAGCTCTGTAACTGCCAACACAGCTGCCTGCTGGGTCTCCTTTTGGATGGGCCCCAAACAATTAGAATTCAGCTGAGCTCAGAGGCACATCACCTTCTCAGGGGGCTGCTCCTCAGTCATTAGTAACAGCGTTCTCCAAGTTCCCCAGGCCAGAAACTTCCTTTTTTGCACCGAGCCACTGATCAATTCTTTTCCCCATCTTGTCTTTTCTCATCTCCTCTGCTTCTGGGTAAGAATTCCCTCTTTTCAACTCCTAAACATAGGAATTAGCTTAAGAGTCAGTGTTACCTCCTCAAAGAGAACTGATTACTCTGTTCTAAGCCCCCTCTGCTTATGTTATTTCACATGGCAGAATGTTGTATTTATTTGTAGGAATTATCTGATAGAGTGCTGCTGATAAAAATGTCTATTGAATGAATAATCAAATTAACGATCCATCCTGGCAAGAGAAAAACAACCAAGATTCCTCTTTTCTTACTTAGGATGATGCAGAATTAGTGCTCAATTAGCCAATCAATATAAGTTTCAAAGTGAAGATTAATAATGTTTCTTATAAGATTGAACACATTTTCAACTTTGATGCGATTTATTATGAAAGCTTATATCTTTACATCTATAAGAAAAGTTTTCTTTTACTCTAACATCTTTTCTTTGCTATATTATTTTTCATTCTTGTATCAGGCCCAGGGTTTGTAGTGTCATCAGAATGACAATTGCACCATTTATTCAGTATTATTTTTCAAATTAGTTATGTCTCAGATGATGTAATATTTTCAGTTCTTCTAAGACACAATATAATGTATAGTTGTGTGTGTGTGCGTGTGCATGTATATGTTTCCTTTCCAACTTTTCTTGCCTACATTTTTCCCCAAACAGAAATTGTGCTACTATAACTCTGAGGCCAACTGTAAACAGTGTGTAAGGTCTTCCTGAAAATTTTCAATAAAGATAGCACAAAAGATTTGTAGAACGTAATAATCTCTATTCATATTCTCTGAAGAAATAAGTAATAAAAAACATTCAACACCATTTTTTGTACCTTTCATTTAGAGGAGGAAAGACAGAAAAAAAAAAACTCCCAGATCTCAGTGGAAACAGAACACGGTGACAAGTTGTTGCTCTCTGGATCATGCAATGCTGAATGCGTTGGAAATTATGTCATGTACTCTCAGGGAACATTGCCAAAAGGAGCTAGAATTTAATGGACTGTGTTCCATTCAAGAAATGTAAGACAGTAAAAGAAAACATTTCTTTCCACTAACAATTGATGATTTTATATTCAAGTACCCTTGTTATGAAAATCTAAATGTTGAGTCTACCTGACTTCCAATGGTTCACTTTTAATCCAATATTAAAATATTCTATTCTTGGGGGAAAAAATCATCTTGTTCATTTTTACAGCAAATGAGTCAGACCTCAGAGACACAAAGGAAACATCAAGTGAAAATACACATACACGTTCATAGACTATTTATCTTCTGCGGATGTGAATGTAAGACATTTATAAAAGGCCAGAGGGTAGAGCCACTGTCATCTCATAAGGGGCACTTAATGAGTTAGATGGAAGAAGGTTATATTTCTTAGTAAATCTGTCATATACCTGATTTCAAATTCTTCCATTGTATATGTCACCTTTTCCTATAAGTCGTTCTGAAGAAAATTATTCCCAAGATATTCATTTCATTCTAAACATGGCTTGTATTTCTTGATGTGGGATCTTTCTTCAGACAATGGTTGAGATAGCAAAACTGTGGATGTGAATGTTATTTTCATTTCTGGAAATAAGGGACTAAAATACTTGTAAATTTAATTTAAATATTTTCTTTTCTTTTTCTTCAGGCCCTTGCACTTGCCAGGCAAGTGCTTGTTCTACTGAGATATCTCCCTGACCCCTTAATTTAAATACTTTCTTAGAAAATTACAGAAAAAGCAAAAGTATTCATCAGCTCAAAATACGCTAGTTTATGTTTTTGCTTTGTTTTGTTTCTTGAAAATGAATATTGAAGAACAATACAGAAAAACAATTGAAACATAAAATATTCTTCTTTTTAGATTTTCATTCAAAATGCTGTTGTTTTACTCCCATGACTGAAACTATGTATGACAAGATAGAGCTTGATATTTAAATATTGATATTTGTTCACCTCAACTTTCTTTTTTGTCTTTCAGAGACAAGGTTTAAACTCATTTTGAACTCACTTTGTGGCCCAAACTGGTCTTAAATTTTCAGAAATCCTCCTGTCTCAACCTCTTGACTGCTGGTATTGCAGAACCTTGCTGGGTTCATCTAAGCTTTTAGCACACCTGTGTCTTTGTGCCACTGATGTGATTATATTTCAGATTATAGAAAAATCACAGGGAAGAATGGTAACTAAAATACAATCTCTATTGTAGGAGACACAAAAATTCATAAATCTGATCATTTTCCTCTGTTATTAGGATTATCTAACATACATATGTAGAAGAACAGAGATGATATGAGTTGACTGATGGATCTCTCAGGAGCTAATTCTCTGTGTGTTTGTGAGACCTGGCTCTAATGACATACCAAGTTAAAGGTTTCTTTGCACAGAAGGCTGGAGCCTCAAGCTTTGTATCATTAATGTTCCATCATTCTTTTGTATTTGTACTGTGTTACCTGTATCACATACTTCCAGCTTTAATTCATGGGGTTCATCTATATCAACTTTGGTTATAAAGATGCCTCTCTACCTCCAAGTTCAAATTTAGGTTCCAGACAAGAAGAATCAAGCATTAAGAAGGGGCAAGTAGAGAGTATATTAAGAGGACAAAGTTCCTTCAGAACTCCTCAGCAAGATTTGTTTTAGATTTCATTGGCCAAAACCATTGCAGGTGGCCACATTTAAATGGAAGAATATCTTGAATATACGGTTTCTAAGCTGGGAGCATTGCTGCTCTTCACAGAATCAAAGCTCTATTCATGAAAAGAGACTATGAATACAATCAGATGACTGGAAAGGCCTCTCATTGAAACCTCCACTATGAATAGCTTGAATTCCCAACCCTTACATTCTCTCTTATGTTTATTTTATTTATTTGTTCATTTATTTTTGTATTTTTAGGGAAGGGTCTACAGGGTGTTCAGGGTCTCACTACTAGATCAGATTAGTGTGATCCACCTGTTTACAGTCTCCCAAGAGCTGGGATTAGAGGTGAGTGTCACCATGCCCAGTCTCAGTTGCCATCTCATCATACCCCGGTGATGGAGCCAAAATAGCTCAGCCAATTAAAGCACCTGCAAGCAGGCGCAGGGTCCAGTGGTTCAACCCCCAGGCCTTCTGTGCCGGCCTGGTGCCCAGGGCATACTGAGATGGCAACTGAGACTGAGTGGGGTGGTGCACACCGGTAATCCCAGCTCTTGGGAGGCTGTAAACAGGCGGATTACTATGAGTAGGATCTAGTAGTTAGACCCTAAACACCCAGTAGACCTTTCCCTAAAATAAAAAAAATAAAATCTCATTGTATTACCAAGACAGGAGGAGCATTGCTCAGAGTCTTGGATCTAGAGAACTTCTCTAAGCCCCAAGAGCCATGCTACTCTCACAGAAAAGAAAATTTACTGGAGCAAGGGGAGATGTCAATGCAGTGGACATATTCTTGTCACTGCCACATCATGCTCCAATGAAGCCAAAAGGTGACCTTCCCAAATGACCAAGCCCCTCCCAAGGCCACAATGCATTTGACATTTGAGACTGTCCTTCTGAAGTTTGAATCCACCACTGGTCACCTGTGAGGCAACCCCAGGGTGGCTGTGTGTAAAAGGTGTGGGAAAAAGTGAGACATGCGAACAGGATGCTCCTAGCTGTGTACACAAAGATTCTCATAGGGTGGAGCAGAATCAAAGACAGACCAAGGGGGAACACGCTGTGGAAGGAGGGCTTGGAGGAAACTCCCTACCTTCAGGTACAAAAAAAATGAGGAGGAGTCAAAGAGTCCTGAATTCAAACCTGGTGTTTCTGTTACCATGAAACTATACATATCGAGTGGCAGAGAGGACATATCATATAGAACGCTTTAGTAACTCATCTACAACTCACATTTAAATATATGATATCTAGGTCCCCATTTGCATTCCTGCCCAGCCATCCAAATGGGACAAAGATAAAAATGTATGGACTCTGAGAAAATGAGTGCTTATCTCAACTTTGGCGTTATTTAATGCCCATTTGGAGAAATTGGGCATTGATAGAGCTGACTATAGTTTAGATAAGCTCCTAAATATTTGTTAAATAATAAATCAAACAGCCCAATCTGACTTGACTAATATTTTAATAAATCCTGCTAAATGAGCTCACTGACTGACTATTATTCTTTTCCAATTCCTACTATCTTGTGGAAAAGGAACATTCATCCTTTAAAGAAGTCCATTCAGCTTAGCACATGAAGTGGTTCAATGGCATTTATTTATTTATTCAGTGTAATAACTAACATCCAAAAGACAATATAAATTATCATTATCCTAGGTGATTCCATCTTGAGATCTTATGTAATACTTTCTTATTCAACAAATATTTTGCAGCTCTACAGTCTGTGCTAAGAACTGGTCTAGACTCACATGATGCATTTGTGGGAAAGACAGGTGGAGGTTTGCATAGGAGCAGGTAATACTTTCACATGCAGAGGCGTTGCTATACTGGGAACCCTTGCCCCATGAGAAACTCATGTAAAATTTCATTGAGGAAATTTGAAGGTTGAAGCCTGAAGAGGTGAGACCTCAGAGCAGTGACAGGGCCATATGGGTTGATGCCTTCATGAAAGGGTGAGTTCAGCTCCTTCTTTTTGCCCTCTGCCACAGGATGGTGAAGCAAAACCTCTCTCCACACATATTTGTACCACCATCCTGAAGTTCACAATATCAGAGAGCACAAGAATAGACATTTCTGGTTGTTATAATTTATCCACCCCCAGGGATCCTATTGTAGCAACATAAAAAAGAGTGACCCAAGCATCTTCCAATCAACAATGGTAAATCAAAAATTTCTAACCTTAACTCATCCTAAACAGGAACCTGTTTCTCATTATTTGTGATCACAAAAATTATGATGCCTTACACTTGGGCCCAAACTCACAAGAAGGTTTCACATATTCACTAAAGAATAGTAAAATACTTGTAAAAGCTGTTTTCAATACTGAAAATATCTCATCATCAAGCACTTAATATGGTTGCTAATAAACAGTTCCCTTAGTAAAAGCAATAATCCTAGCTTTCTTTGTATAATTTGGGAAATTCAACACACAACATCTTGGTTGCTGTAGTGCATATTTCAGAAGTTGCTAGTTAATACCATCAGTATTAGAACAATAAGAAATAAATAGATAAAACAAGCAATAAGAAAAATAGATAAGTGTATGTGAAACAATAGTTGCAGACATTAACGGACTGTTCAGAACTGTGACTCCATAGAGAAAAGAAAAAAAGAACACAAAACTACAGTGGCCACAATTTGGTTCTGGGACTTGCTGAACAATGGGACAGAAAGGGACTTTCTGCTCAAGCCCTGGCAGATGACTCACAGAGGTGAGAGAGCAGAGAGGGGAGCCTGGGAAGGAAGGCCAGGATAGATAGCATTTGCAGGGCAGAGAAGCAAATGGAAGGAGGATTCACAAAGAAAGAGTTCCCGAAATCAGTGCCGTAATCACTTTAAATCCTTGGCTGAACCTCAATCTGTAGTCATGGGGTTAGATTCAAGGGATCAGAGAACAAACAACTGACAGAGAAACAGCAATTTCTCAGTTTGCAAGTGGCCTGATAGCTCTCTCAGAACAAGAGATGTTGGAGCTCTGGACAGCGGAATAGAACCAGAATGCACCCCAGGTGTTCAGTATATTCCCAATATCAATGAAAATCAAAGATGAAATAGAAAAGGCCCACCCGCTCCAATAGCACCAAACATATAAAATATTTCTGATAAATTTAACAAAAGGTTTGCAAACACAAAGAGAAATTCTTTAGTTGTATTACTCTGGAAATCACACAATAGTATGGAATGCCTACAAATAAAAATATATACTATGGCTTAGATGAGAAAACTCAACATTGTTAGAATTCTAATTCATTAAAATTTTGGTTCTTCCTACATGATCTCTTGGTTCAATGCAGTATTAATCAAAAGTCAATTGTATTTGTAGAAATTGAGAAGCTGATTGCAAATTTTATATCAATACAAGAGCTTAAAACAGCCAAATGCATTGTAAAACACAAGAAATGTGAAGAACACACATTACTGGAATAGAGGATCTATTTTTGCTCTGGGTATCAGGACAGTGTAGTCCTGAAGTAAAGACAGAGAATACAAATGGATGAAACAGAATGGGCTGTTAGCAAACAAACTCACACATCTCTGGATGATTTGACTTTGGGCAGTGGTGTCAGATCCAAACAATTCAGAAAGGGTATTATTTTTAGCAAATAATGTTTGAATAAATACAGCTACATGCGAAAAAATGAATGACAACCTTTACCTCACACCATATACAACTCATTCAAACTGGGTCATATACTTAAATGTAATAGTCAAAACTATAAAACTTATGTTAAAGAAGAAAACAGCAAAATAGAATTTTGCTTAAGAATTTCTTAGATACAAAACAGATACAAGTCATTTGTGCTACATTCAAATTGCTGTTCTTCACGAAAGAATGGCTATGTTAAGAAATCAGCTAATGCCAAATGCTGACAGGGATGTGAGAAGAAAGGAACCCTTCTCCACTCTTGCTAAGAGACTGGTGAAACCAATGTGGAAATCAGTGTGGAATTTCCTCAGAAAACTAGAGCTATATGTTCCATTTGACCCAGCCATTCCCCTTCTTGGTATCTTCCCAAAATAGTTAAAAGTATCATGCCACAGTGATCCATGCACACCCTTGTTTACAGCTGCATAATTTATCATAGCTAACCATGAATGCACCCTAGAAACCCATCAATGGGTGAATGGATAAAGGAGCGACTTACTTATACAATGGAGCACTACTCTGCCGTAAGGAAGGATAAACTTGAGACATTTCTGGGTAAATGGATGCACCTTGAAACCATATTCTTAAGTGAAATTAGATACACATGTTTAAGTGTTGTAGTATTTCTCTGTAAGAAACAAAAAGCAGAAGTCCAAAATGGATGATAAGAAGAAAACAGGAAAATAGGAAGAAAATGCTCCAAGGGGAAGGGAGAGAGGGAGGAGAGAAAGAGAAAGGAGAGACAAGGAGGGAAAGAGAACAGAAGGAAAAGAATGGGAACAAAGGTTTTATAAATGGGGAGGGGATGAGGGTTCAAGGATGAGAGATGAATTAAAATATATCACGTACAGGTACAAGCTCCCTGGGATGAATGTGATCAATATGTATGACAAATGTCCACCAATAAAAATAAAGTTTTAAAAAGGGTGGAAGAGTTCTATTTTTCAGCAGTGTTTCATAAATCAAAGACAATGAAGAAAAACAAAGTTGAAGGGCTAGTAAGTGATATAAACCGTGACAAGATGCTAGCTCAATATAGAAGAATCGATTGCATTTCTAATATTAGTAAAAATCAATTGGAAAATACAGTTTAAAACAATAACCACTTTCAGTTGCTCCTGATGGTATAAAATATTTTAAGATAAATGTAACTCAATATATGCAAGATCAAAATTCTGCTGACTAAAATTTTTTAGAAACCTAATTAATAGAGATTGAGAACAAGGTCATGTACCAGAAAATACAGTACTATGGAGAAATAAATCTGTGCTTTTCCATGGCAATTTAGCAGTTCTATTTACTCAAATTTAGAACTAATTACCTCTTTGTATAGAAACTGATGATGATTTTAAAGCCCACATTGTATAGAAAGAACCTAGAATAGTCAAAATGATTGTTTTTTTTTTTTTTTTTTTTTTTTTGAGACATGGTTTCTACACGTAGTTCAGGCTGGCCTTGAACTTACTATGCAGGGCCCAAGCTGGGCTCAGATTTGCAGAAATCCACCTGCCTCATTTTACCAAGTGCTGGGATTACAGGTATGTTCACCTTGCCCTGGTGCATCAAAGCAATTTTTAAAAAAATAAAATTGAAGGATTTTAACGCCTGATATGTACACTTAACATAAGCTACAGAAATAAGTTAAAATGATTTTAGCAAATGCCAAAACCAAACCAAAAAAAAAAAAAAAACAGAGACTCTAGAATAGATTTTCAACAAATGTGCAAATGTAGTGTGAGATTGGGAAGATATACTTATCAACAAATATGCTGGAAAAACAAGAAATTCATCTATTTGCATCTATTCCAATGACTCTTACCCTTGCATAGAATCAGGTGCAAGCAACTTGAAAATGATTCTAATTAAAAGATTTTTCTTTTTTTTTTTTTTTTTTTTTTTTTGGTGGAACCGGGGATTGAACTCAGGCCCTTGTACTTGCCAGGGAAGCACTTATTCCACTGAGCCATCTCTCCAGCCCCTTTGAAAATGATTCTAGACATACATGTAAAATAAAACTGTAATATCTTTAGAGGAAAACAGGAGAAAAGCCTGTGATTTTGGTAAGTAAACACTTCTTAGCTGAGACCTAAAGAATCCTAAGTGTAAAAGAAAAAAAATGATAAATTGGAACTCATTAAAATTAGAAAAATTTGCTCTTTGGAAGATTAGGAAAAGTCATCACCTTAGAGAAAATATTCTTATTACGTGTCTTGCAAGAACATTATTTAGAAGTCCTATAACTCTAAAAAGACAACTTATTTTTTAATGGACAAAATATTTGAACAGGGATTTCACAAATCAGTACACATACCCCTAAAAGTACATTAAAAGCAGCATAGGGGCCAGCAAGATAGCTCAGCAGAGTAACGCACCTGCTTAGGCAAGTTTGGGCAAGTGCAGGGAACGAGGTTGGATCCCTGGCACCACATGCCACACCAATCCCACCTCCAAGGCAGCCTGAGCCTGTGCATAGTGGCACACGCCTGTAATCCCAGCACTGAGGAGAATGAAAGCAGGAGGGTGACTATAAGTCTAAGTTGCATAGTGAGACCCTGTAACAACCAAATCCATAAAAAGTACCTCAACATATTGTCCGGAAGGGAAGAAAAATAAAGCCAAAATGATATATTGATGTTTACTCATTACAACAATTATCGTGAAAGACTATTAGTGCCAAGTGCTGGCGAAGAAATGGAAACATTCTCCATATTGTTGATGGGGCTTGAAATGGTCCCAAAGCTTTGGAAAATGGTTTTCAATTTCTCTTAAACTCAATAACATGTTATAGTTACTTCATGACCCACTGATATCATTCTTAGATTCTACCCAAGGTAAATAAAAATAGATGTTCAGAAAATGACTTTACATGAATGTTTGTAGCCTTTATTCATGTCAGCTGAGAGTAGTCTTTTACACACACACACACACACACACACACACACACATTCTAAAGTTTGAATATTGAAGATCCAAAAGCTTTCTATCAAGAATGTATTAACCGGGGGACATTCTCAGAGCTACACGTGTATTTTACATTACCTTTATCAATGCCTCTCTGAATATGTGTTCCTAAGAGTACCCAAACTACAGAAATGTTTTTAAAGTAAGCAATAGACCCTGGCCAGCGGGGTGACACACACCCACAATCCCACCTGAGGAGGAAGGATTAGAAATTCAAGACCCAGCCTGGGAAACTTAGCAACTTTGTGAAAGTCAAAATTTAAAGTGTGCTAGGGACATACTACTAAAACCAAGCAAGAAAGCAAACAAACATAGCCCCAGAAGCCTGCTTTAGTCAAATAATTTAGAGAGCGTGAAAAACTTTCTTTTTTTTTTTTTTTTTTTGGAGAATCAGATTTTGTTTGAAAACATTGAGAATTATGACAAGCATTTCAAGGTACTTAGTAGTAGCATGACAGTAATGTAGAATTTACCTTATGTAAAAATACTTTTGAGTTGAGATGATAAAATATTCACCCATAGCAAATGTTACTCTAAGGTGGCATAAATAGCAATAAAAACCCTTCCATGGGTATTCTATGTGCTAGGCAGCAATCTGGATACCGCACAGATATTGAGTTATTTAATATTCA
This sequence comes from Ctenomys sociabilis, assembly GCA_004027165.1. Lineage (NCBI taxonomy): Eukaryota > Metazoa > Chordata > Mammalia > Rodentia > Ctenomyidae > Ctenomys > Ctenomys sociabilis. The sequence goes on along the minus strand of PVKA01000264.1, from coordinate 127,510 downwards.
CCTAACAAATGGGATGAAGGTAGATGGCTCTAGCATTGGTTAAAAACACTACCAAGTTAGGGCTCCATACAAAGCCTGTTATCTTCTCTTTCCTCTGTGGGAGGCAGCCCCAGGAATGCTGGGGTACAAGTGTGCACTCTCAGACACCATGCTCAAGACCAGAGAACAGGGAATGAGAAAGGGCCATGGTGGTGTCCTTGACCTAACTCTTAACAGGAGTTCAAATTCTCCAAAATAATGTGATATATATATATATATATATATATATATATATATATATATATATATATATAATTTACATCACATATTATTTTTTATTATTATATTACATTAAAATAATTCACAATGGGGCCAGGGAGATGGCTCAGTGGAATAAGTGCTTCTCTTGCAAGCACAAGGACCTGAGTTCAAACCCTGGTTCCGCCAAAAAAAAAAAAAAAATTCACAATATAAGACAAAGCATGATCCCAGATAATTGCATAACTTGAGCTGTGTTTGTAAGAAAAAGGGTGTCAGATAACAAAGAGTTTGAAGAAATTTATTCTTGAATGTCCACATTTCTGTATCAAAGTCTTGAAGATATGCTGCCTTAGAGAAATATTCTCCATTTTGTTCAATCCAGTGTTCTCCAAAGATTTGAACGCATTTTTTTTCTCATCGGACTCATATTTTTACCTGCGCTATCCAGTAGGACTTTATGAGACTCCTAAAATGGTTTCTGCAATGCCACTGTCCCATCGGGCAGCCACTAGTCACACTGTGAATCCTTGAAACCGGACTAGTGCAACTGAGGAAATGAATTTCTAATTTCATGTAATTTCCACGTATGAAAATTTAAGTGGCCAGGTGTTTCGAGCAGCCACCATACCAAAGAGCACAGCTACTGCACAATATCCACCTCAGAGATTGCATACTCGGAAAAGCTACCATGTACTAACCATGTGCATGCAGGAGAGGATGTAAAGCAATCAAATGACATGGCCAAAATAACCAGCCACTAAGAACAGGCAGTTCTTAAATTCAAATTCTTTAGCCCCAAATGCCAGATCCCCTCTATTCTTCTAACCCACCTTAAAGATACTGAAGAGATGTGTGCTTGGTGATCCATTTATTTTTATTATGACTATTTGCTATGAGAATGTGATCGCAAGTATTTATTTCTAAGGGAAATTTAAGTGCCTTATAGGTAATTGTTTTTGAGGGTAATTTTAAAACGTGGTGTTTCCATTTTGTTGGTGGGTAAAGTGAAACAAAGGCAAAGCCTGGTGAAATTGATATCTGCTTTGCACTGTAGATGTTTTAAGGATTTATAGGCAAGAATGGGTTAGAAATAATTTTGATCACATATCAAATGAGTTCCTTTCAAGAAAAGGAGTATTCGCTTACACAGACAAATAGTATTTCTCATCCTTAACATTTTAAACTCAATACAATGTACAAAACGTCAGAGGCTTTATGAAAGTTAGGATTTAATTTGTAAAAAGTTTTAATAGTTCAGTGAGAGGCTCTGGGTTTAGTTCATGGTACCAAAACCAAAACCAAACAAACAAAATATCACATGAAAACTGTTGGAAGAACTTCTAAGTTTAGCTTTAAAAACCTTCATTTTTCAGCTTTCATTGATGTGCCCTAAACCTGTCTTGACAGGTTGTTTTATTTACTGCCAGTCTGAGCACTCCCTCCCACCTAGACAGGACTCCATTGCACACAGTGGTGGCACTGTACATGCTTTAAAGGCAATAAATATACTTCTTACAACAAATGGAAAGAGACAAAGGAGTCAGGCTTGATGTACCTCTAGTTTTTTGAGATTGCATTTCAGAAAATTATCTGCAAAACATTTCATCATAGCTCCAGATGTTATGATTTTGATATTTATGGTTGATGTATTAGAGAAATGGTTTATAGACTTTAATGACTACCCATTTTTCAGTGGAAAAATTAAGGAAATAATTTAATATCTTATTAAGCATGATAAGTACCTCTTATACTCTAATTTTAAATATATAACTTCATAGAAAAATAAAAACTGAGTAAAACTGAACAGTATCCGTTTCTGTGAATGATTTCACCCAAGAAATACTGTCCATTTTTCCTATGCCTCTGAATTTTTTGTAAAATAGTATTTTTATGAAACAAAAATAATTATATTAATACTACATGAAATCTTCAAAAGTATAACTCAAAAGGGACAAGTCTTCACCTAAATATATATTTTGATATTCCAAACAATAACTTAAGGTATTTACAAAACAGATAAATTAGTATGGGTTTTCCTTTTTAGAAAGGATTTGCATGGTAAAATGAAGTGAAAATTGTGAGCTAATTATGTGGTAAATTCAATTAGTGTAGTCACCTAATCTAAATTATTCAGGCTCATTGTAGTTCAAAGAAAGCAAGGCCACCATGCCCGGGACTCAGTCATGTGCAAATAAACACTTAGTAAATCCTGCCCACAGTAATAAACAAAATTGATTATTTTCCTCCTATGCTAGCTGCTTGCCTTTTGCGTGTCAGAGTATGAAGCATCAGATAATTTCCTCAATAGGTTTACTTTCACAGAAGCCATTTCTGCATTCAGGGATTTTTGTACGTATAACCCCGCCACAACTGCTTGTCCTCAGCACCATCTTTGTATGTCATGAGTGTTGGAAACATCTGACAAGGACAAGTGGGAAACTCGTGGAGGCTTGGTCTGCAGAGGGGGGACACACACAGGCTGATATCTGTTAGAATTTCCTGCAGACCAACCTGCCTAACACCAACTTGAGATCAAGCCAATGTCCCACTCAGAGAAATAACTAAGGTTGGAAATAGTAGAATCCAGTAGCTAGGATTTTTGTACAAAATCCTGATCTATACTGTTAATTTCAATTTCCTTCTTTCATGGTGGAAAACAATGCCAAGTTATACTTTGGGAAATGGAGACTCTGTTTCCTTGTCTTCCTTTCCTATAAGTGGGACCAGGACACCCTTCTGTGTGCTGCAGGTTCTCCTTGGGTAACCTACTCTCTTTCAGAGAGCAGAAGAGAAAAAAGACCAGTAACTGCGACACACTGGTGAAATCACTAATCAGCAATTTCCTGTTCCCACTGTAATAAAAGACTACAGATTTAGTTGCTTAAAAAGATTATTATTTTATAGCCTTGGAGTTTTATAAAGTTCTAATCAAAGTATGGGACAGACTGGTTCCCTCTGGAGCTTCTAAGGGCTACTTCTTCCTCTGCTTTTCCAGCTTCCAATGCTGCAAGCTTTCCTTGGGTTGTGATCCAATCACCCTGTGACTCTCTGTTTAAAAGTAGCTTGTAATTGCATTGGAAACTTTGGCTAGTCCACCATGATCTCCAGATCCTTAATTTAATCAGAACTCCAAGTACCTTCTGCCATATAAGGGAACATACAGAGGTTCCATGGATCAGGATATGGATATCTTTGGGGACTGTTGTTTGCTTACCACACTGACATTAATGGTTCTGATGCAAGTGGGTGTGTAGTCATTGGGAGTAATGGTACTGCAGATGGTGGCAGAAATATTGACAATGTGCATGGCCATAGCATGACCCACAGTGGTAGTGGTGATAAAGGTAATGTTGAGACTGAAAAAAACAGTTGGGGTATTAATGTGATCAGAATAGCAGGGCTGGGCACATCAGCAGGAGGGGCTTGGTCTCAATGGTAGTTTGGATATTGCAAGGAGGATAAGACCCTTGACATTGGCTCCAAAGGCCAGGCCAAAGTACCCAGATGGGGTTAACTCCAGCCTGGCCTTCAGCAATTCTAGAAGCCTAGAGGAATAGCCAAGTTAGTGAGAGACAAGTCCCATATTTGTAAGGAAGGAGATTTACATATGGAAACTACAGTTACACAGCAAACCTTTCCAAAGTGTATGAAAAGCACGGAGATGCAACCCGTGAAAGAATAAAAGGTCACATGTGGATCTATTCTGGGCTGGAGACAAAGCTCCAGTACATGGGTTTGGGATGTCATGCAAGTCAAGCTAATGGAAGAAAGTATTGTTCCTCTGTGATCTCCCCAGGATTTTCTCTACAATTAATTTTTCCAGTCTGCATTGGGGAGCACCATCACCTCCAAGGTACGTAAGTGACTTGGGAACCACTGTGTGCATCCGTCTGTAGCAGAATAAATGATGTGCTGTCTATTTAGCAAGTTCCGGTGACTCCAGGCAGTTTTTTTCTAGGGCACAGCATTCTTCCAGTAACTTGATCCCCCAAGAGGCATGAAGATTCTTCTGGAAAGAGAGTTTGCGAGCATGACACTTTGCTCCAGTTCCTGGAGGCACTTGTGTTATCTTTGCAAAGCAAATGCATGCCCTCTGGAAGTAAGGCAGCAGATATCTAGTAGCCAGGCTATGAGGGCTTCAACAATTACCCTTCACAGTTCTCAGGAAAGATGATAATTAGTGTACCAGGCCACAGACACAAAAGAGACTTGCTCTGGATACTACAGATCTTTGTTTTGAAACTCACTCTATCTGGGGATGTTAGCACATTGTGAAGGCCTCCAGCTTCATGCCCCTGGGGCTGAAAATACAATTCTACAGGGAGAAGTTTTCATCAGCCACCTCCAGATATGTTGCAGGTAGACACTCTGATGTGTGCTTCATTTCAGCAAGCTCAGCACCCTGTCCTGAGAAGTCTGAGTTTATTAGACATCTATTATAACTGACATATTGTTGCAGTGGGGGTGAATAGATGCATTAGACAGATGATCTTAATTGGCTTTCTTCCAAAAGAATTTTTTTTAAGAAGAGACAGCTGAAATTCATTCACATTTACAATTAGTAAAACTTTTTTTCATTATTGAAACACTTGCTGAAACAGCAGCCACATCAGGGTGACAAATCCCGTTATCATGCTTTCTGTAATTGTCTCCCTAAAAGACGCCTATTGAGAGCATTGTCTGGGTTTGTGTATGAGACTGACAATCAAGCTCCAGGCAGAGGGTATAGGGGCATATGCAGCCTGTCCCAAAATGCGTGTGTGTGTGTGTGTGTGTGTGTGTGTGTGTGTGTGTGTGTGTGGTAGTTTAGTAGAGACCTGAGATTCTGGAAAAATATGAGGATGCACCATGCGTACTAACAAGATCAGGCAGTCGTGGGAGTCTCGTGCTTCCCAACTTCAGTTTTCTATTTTCTCCTATTTTTCTGCGCGAGCAACAGCAGATGCTATTTGTTTGTCAGGCTTTGCTGAAGAACGTGAGGGTGGGGGAGAGATTTTTTTTTATGTAAGCAGTTAACAGCTGAACTCACATGGCTGACAATAGGATCATGATGGAGAGCGAATAGAAAGAGTGTGAGGATGATCTCTTAAGAGTCTCATGGAATGAGTTGCATCCCGAAGTGATGGGGCAGTGGCCACTTGCTTGGGTCTCACATTTCTTCATGGCCAACACTGGGGAGGGAGACTCAATAAGTCCCCCTCATCTGAACAATGAATTTGGAAGATTCAAAAGTATTTTTCTCTGCAGACCTCAAATGTGGACAGACACACAGAGGAGAGAGGATAACAGAAAAGCAGCTTCAAGAAAGCAAGGCTACCAAATTACTCTTTCATTTCTCCTGGGCCCTGGGTCTCCTTTTTTTTCCCCAAAGGAAGTGCCTGATGGTGCCATTTAAACACCTTGCTTTATTTAAGGATACCTTCACCAGGGACCATGTTGCTTCCCCCACATTTATCTCCAGCACGGGCAATCCCTTTCTCCTCTGCCAAGTCACCTAGAATGTGTTGGCTAAGAAGAGCCATGCCTAATCTGCTCCCGACTGAGTTCCTTGTAGTTCTAGAGCCCTCATTCCAGTCCCACAAGACTCCCTGTCCTCAGCTACCCTAGCTTAGGTTGAAAGAGAGGTGTATGTTCCCAGGCTTGCTGTTGCTGGAGTACATGGGGTAGAGGCAGGTGCACATTTCATTTTGTATAGCCCTGTCCTCTGACCTTTGGTGTAGACCTTTGGTGCAGTTATAACCTTAGCACCTACTGATATTCAGGTGCAGATCTACAAAGCTTGAATTCATCCAGTTGTGCCTGACTTGGGACTGGCTGCTGTGCTCTGCTCCTTCCTGCTGCAGCCCTTGAGAGTGAGCCTGCTGTGCCCCTCTGGCAAGATGTTCTGCTCCTGGATTAGCTGGGTGGTTCTCTCCCCCAGTCTCTCTGCAGGGACTTCAGCTGCAGTTACACCCTAGGCCTGTATGCCAGGTCTGGGCTGGGTTCTGCGGGGACAATGGGGCACAGGGAAGTAGGGAAGCTCTCCCACACACTTGGGGGGCCTGGGCATAAGCTGGGTCTGGAGGAGTGGAGGAGTCCAGACAGTGCAGCGGAAGGTCTCACTCATGTAGCTGGCATGGATTGGATCTGGAGAGGTCCAGTGGGTGAAGGGGAGCCCAGCTCCGGAAGGGTGGGGGGTGGTCCCAAGAGGGCAGGGAAAGGTCTCACTCTCACTGCTGGGCTGAATCCGGAGGGGTCCGAGAGACCGGCCTGAGACACATTTCAAGTTAGAGCCTGAGGCAGGAAATAGCATTGACTGAGAGAAACTAATGAGACTATGAAACCAAAATCTCATTCCATAGCATCCCGAGGTGCCAGGAATAAAGTGTGGTCCCTGAGTGGTTTTGTCACTGATTCTTTTCAAGGCTTTTGTGTTGCCCTTTGGTACATTTTTAATTTGAATAATACCAAGATACGATGTAGAAGGAATCTTCCATGATAGTGAGGTCTGTCTCTGCCATGATGGCTTCAGAATTTCTAAGCTAGCATGTTGCTGGCATGTCATAGAGGCTCAATCAATCATTGGTGAATTGAAGAATGGGACATTGATGTGAAATTGCTAATCTTCATGCTTCTCAGCACAGTGAAAAAAATCTATGAAATGCTACCTTTGATCCAGGTCCTGGGGCAGGTGACTCTAATCTCAGCTCCTCAGAAGGATGAGGCAGGAAGATCACAAGTTGAGGCCATCCCAAGAAACTTAGTAAAGCCCTTTCTTAAAATTCAATAGGACAGGAGGTTTACTAGTGAGTGAAAAATAGCTTGTTAAATCATCTTTTCCAGTATTGGCCAAAAGAAAGGGCTCAGTGGTCCTGGGTTCAAGTCTAGTACTAAAACAAACAAACAAACAACAACAACAAAAAAAAACCTACCAAACAAATTTTAAATAATTGCTTTCAAGAAATTTAAGAGTCAAGTGTAAGAGACAGACATAGAATTCCAAAGTTTTATAACAGTTGTGATAAAAGTATGTTCAAGACAGCAATCATTCTACATAAAGTGACTTTTGAACCAAGTTCTGGAATACAAGTTTAAATGATCCAAGAATCTAGGTCCTTGACTCATGGAGCCTAAATTTCAGTCTCCCTGAACATGGCCTCCTCCACAATGCACGCCCATCTTTGACAGTTGTATTTTGACACTGTTATCCAAAACTCTTAGAACCAAGATACCAGATCCTCTCAACAGATTAACATTACTATCAAATAGCAGCCCCATACGTCTTCCCTTTGTTGTCTGAGCCCCTCTTGCCTTTTCTCCACCCTATCCAGACAAGCAGAGAAGCTAAAAAAGTGGACTATGGAAATTTCAGTACTCAGCAATTCTGGCAAACCACTGCTCTGCAGATACATTTGAGACAAGTCTACACTCTTTCATTGCCAACCAACATTTTACTCTCCTGTATAGCAGGTCTATTTATTTTTTTCTGAATAGCAATTCTAGAATGCCCACTGCTCCAAAAGACTTTAATTATACTTTCCCAATTCCCATTTGCATCCTCAAATTCATCAGAAAATACTTCTTTCCCATCTTGCCCTCTGCTGAAGCCATTATGCTATTTCCCATAGACCGTCCCCAGTGTGGACAACCATATTTTACGTGTATCATCAGGACACTGGGGCATTAAGCCTTCTAGATTCCCTTCTTTTTCTGACCAGTCTTGTCCTCTGGTTTGCATTTATGGATCTACTGATTTGTGTAAGTATCCTATCAACAACAGGCAATCTCTACCTTGTCAGATCTTATCCCCATTCCTAGCACATCACCATGGTTTATCCTCACTCTCTCTGTCTCACTCTCACTCTATTCCTTCTCTCTCTCTCCCTCAAACTCAGGACTTTGTGCTTGACTTATGCCACTGAGCTATCTCCCCAGCCTCATAGTTTAGCTTCTCTACCCCACAAAACATTGCTTGAACATCTCAGCAATGGCACAGAGCAGTGATACAATGAAACAGTTGCCTTCAACCTCATCCCGGCCCTTTATTATGCCTGATGCTTCTTTATTTGCCCTTGTTCATTGGTGTGACCTATCAGTATCCCTTGTAATGGTCAGTTCTATGCGTCAAATTGGCTAGGCTATAATATGTACTTTAGTAAGCAAAATTCCATTCTAGATGATACTGATAAGACATTTTTTCAGATGTTTCTAACATTTAGATCAGTAATTGGGGTAAAGCATATTTCTCTTCATAACTGGGGTGGCATATCCAATCAGTTGAAAATTTGAAAGGAACAAAACTAAAGTCCTACCAAAGAGAAGGGATACAAACATGGACTCATCATCTGAGTAGCTAAGGAGTTTTAAAACATAAAATAGGGGACATTCTTAAAATTTGACAGTAAATATCAGTCACTAAAACCCATTGGGTATTCTTTATAATCTGGAATTTTATAAGTCCCCTAAAGAACAAGTTTGCCACCATTAGCCCAGGCCTTTCACTCTTGCTACTTGACTCTTACTCCTCTTTGATAAATTTCTTAACCTGTCTTGGGCCTTTCCAAGCAGGCCTCTCCCAGAAATTCCAACTCCTCCTCATTCATTATGCAAGACAGCTCCATCTCCTTTCTCCCTGACACAGGGCAGCACCTTCATTTATTCACATGGGTGCTTTCCAGTCTCTCCCATGTGCGGGCTCTGTGTCAAGGTCATGCCTGACAGAAAACCTACTCTGTGCCAGTGACCAGTGATGGCTGACAGGTAGGATAACTACCTGTGCTGTTGGTTTTCTCACAGTGTGTTACCAACATCATTACCCTTCTCAGGACCTGAGCTGCTAAAGAAGTGTTCCAATTTCTAACTTTCCTTTGAGAAAAGGTTCTCCACCTTCCAGGCCAGTGTCCATCACTGCTTCTTGCTAAGACTGACTTCAAATGCCCTTGGACCCAGACTCCAGATAGCATCTAGGCTACAGGCTTCATTATCCCTGCTTATTTCCAACTGTAGAATAGAAGTAAACAATGGAAGATCCAGGGTTACTGCAAACCATCCATGATGATGAGGAAGCAAACCAGAAAGGAGGATGAGGTTCTGGTGGGAGAGAAGAGAAAGAAGAAATCTGAAATTTCATGAATGCCTAATGTGTGCCAAGAGCCAGGATGACCTGTTCCCTCACAGCATCTGAACCTGTGAGGGGAATCTTATTGACTCATGGTTACAGATAAAGAAATGATCATGGAGAAGCTGCCCAAGCAGCGCAGAAATACACACAGAGCTGAGTACCGCACACAATCACACTCACACTGTCTCATGCCAAGTAAAAATCAGCAGGGTGAGAAGAGCAGTGGGTAATTTTTGTGAAAGTTAAGAAAAGTACTGAGGGACTTTGTCTCATTGATGTTTACAATCTGTGCAATTAAATTTATTTCTGAAACCCCCACTGTGCCATAACATCAAGAAAATATCACCAAAGTTTCCTGCTGTCTGTGTCAGATATGGCAAGTAAGAGGATATTTACATAGATCAAGCTAAATTAAAAAATATGCTTAAAATCACAACTCCTCCAGAATGTTTTCCTGCTTAAAAAATAGATGTATATAATGCCATTACTAAGATAAATATTATCATACTCTGAAAATAACCAGGCAGAAAACAGTGGGAAATACTACAAATAACACAAATATTTAGAACTTTTTTTCACTGTGAATTTTACGGACCTACAGGCTGTTTTTCCAGGAGGAATATATCTGCCAATTTCAGAGCTGCCGCGTGAGGAACAGAAGGTAGTTTCAGGGGATAGGTGTCTCTCTCATAATTAGCACTTTGAACTTGACCGGTCGTTGTTACAGTTCTAAGGTTGTACAGCCGTGTGGCATATCAGTGTCTGAAGTGCTCTCTCATACATCATTTCATTTAGTCCTAATAATGACTCTGAAGGCTATTTACTTTTGTCATTCCTTTACAGATGAGGTTCCAAAAAGCTTACTTGCCCCAAGTCTTCTGTAGAAGGTGTCAGAGCTGATTCCAATCTAAACCTTCTGCTTCCGCTGACTGTACTATTACATGTAACAGCTCATTCAGGACAGCTCATAATATATTTACTTCCTGATGATAAAGCTATTTATGTAAATGGCTTCACCTTATTTCCCCAAAGTCAAACTTAACCTTCTCTTAATTTGCAATGGCAAATAGCCTAGGTTGAAACTCAATTTTCCTAGCAATTTTGTGACTTGACATTGTAAGGTTTGCCAGAAATTTTCAGGCATCAAGGAAAAGACTAATTGCTCTTTGAATTTGCCTAGCGACTGTCTAGGTTTGATAAAAAAAAAATGTTAGAGTGCAGAGGATTATGAATCTGTAATCTGATAAACAGCTTGGTACCCAGAAATTGAATCCAAAAAGCTCATCTTGAATTGCACTCTGGCCTAGGATACACTGCTCTCTATATCTGTGTATGTGTATGCAAATGAAAAGTATGTAGATGCACATATATTTATATCTATACACATATGTATTTATATATACATAGTAATATATAAATATAGATGCCACTTCCTAACTACCAAAACATGCAATCTGAATGAGTTATGTTACTATGTAGAGTGTGAGGAGTGTGACTCAGATCGTCTAGTGAAATGTTATACATGTCGTACATGAGACAAAATTAACATCACTCCCTTGCTGAGCTCATTTAAAAACTGGGAGAATGGAATCAACGAAAACTTCCCATTGAAAATCAACCAACATATTGGTTTGCTTTCATGTGAAGGTTTCTTACTGCTCCGACAGACCATGAAGCACTCAGAACTCTCTAATTACTCCTATTACTATTTAAATATTACTCCAATGACTAGAATCCATGGAAATGCTTGGCTTGAGTGTCTGTACATCATGACAGCAAGTAGACTGAGCAGTCACCTTTCGGGCCAGGCTTTGCCTCTTTATCCTGGAGCTTCCACAATGCTCAAGCTACAATCCCTTCCCCAGTTTTCTGTGGAAAAACTGACTGAGGCCAAACTTGTGAAGTAGAAGCCTGTGGTGTCCCCAAGCCCAAATCCCTTATAGCCTTTGAAACATTTGTGCTTTCCCTTTGAGAATTTTTTTACCCACTCTAGTTGGAGAGTTTGGAGAATGGCCACTGGGACACTATGCAGGCTTGCTCACTGGCACAGAGGGCTTTAGATGGCTGGAAGTGACATGTCTGCCAGGGTGTGCCAGGAAACAGCTGACAGGTTTGTTCCAACAGTGTGTCTCACCTGGAGCAAGATCTGAGCTACAGTTTCTACCCCAGAGTGTCGGGCAACTGGAGCTTTGCTCTTGCTTGGCTTATACTCCTTCCTGGTCCTGATTCAGCCCCCTATGTGTCCTGGGAGTTCCTTGTAGGATCGGTGGTTAGAGAAACCAAGTATTTATGACCCAATGGAGTATAGCAGCTCTCAGCCTTCCCTAGTTCCTGCCAACCCTCCCTCCTTTCTTTTTCTCTTTCTTTGTTGCTTATTTCTTCTTCTTCTTCTTCTTCTTCTTCTTCTTCTTCTTCCTTTCTTTCTCTATTTTTTCTTCCTTTCTTTCCTTCTTTCTTTCACTTCTTCCTCCCTTTCCCCTTCTTTCTCCTCCTTTTTGCCAACATCTGATCTTCATATTTCTTCTTCATCTTCCTCTTCACTTTCTTATCTCTCATGCTAATTCCTTTGAAAAATGTATTTCTGCAAAAAATAACATATTAATGAGAAGTCAAAGTATAAAGTATTCACTATGTGACAAGTTCTATGTCTATTAACTTGTGTAATTCTCGGAACAGTACTCAATTCATACATAATGCTATTTTTACAGAAAAGGAAATAGAGGAATACAGCTAGCATTTTCAGCCAGTGGTTCTGGTTTCAGAGTCCATGCTCTTATGCTGTCAACATATAAAATGCCCCCCCCCCCCAGTCCATGTGTTTGGAAGGTTCCCAGACCTCTGGGCACTACATTGTCATCAGCATATTCACCATGGTTGAGCTCCTGGTTGGCTGATCTCTGGAGATGGTGATTGGTCCGAAGAGGTGGGTCACCGAGGCAGGGCACAATATAGAAAGGGTATTATCCTAGGCTCCTCCCTTCTTTCTCTGCTTCCTGCCGCCAGTGAAAAGCATTTCTCCACCACACCTCTCTACTATGATGCTTCTACCAGAGGCTGCCAACCATGGCCTAGGAACTCTGAAAACTGTGGCCCAAGATAAACACCTCCTCTGTCAACTGACTGCTGTCAGGTATTTCTTTCAAGTGGGAAAGCAATTAATACAACATCCTTTGGAAAAGGGTGTGGCTCTCAGAGTCCAGGATTGAATTCATTTACAAATAAGAATTTAGACAAGTTTCAGAACTTTCTGTGACTTACCCTGTTTCACTTTCTCTGTAAACAGGGCTTTCCTTACAGCTTGTTGTCAAATATGAACTTTGGAACAAATGAATTTTGCAGATTAATTCTACATGTATTACTTTACTGAACTCTGGAGAAAATTGAAATGTAGCCACATTTGTTGAATGCTTGATGATGCTTTTAGGAAAACAGTCTTGTGATGATTGTCATCTCTTTTCTTATTTCTTTTTAATTGTTTTCAAAATGTTAAATGAGATTCTATTTCCAAATTGTTCAAAGATATTTCCTACAGTGTCAAAATACTGAGTGTATTGCATCAGTTTCTGCTCTCGTATTACGTTTGTGGTTCTGGTGATGATGTGTATATTCAGTATGATTATTGTCTAACTCAATTGTCTTATAAACTTGTGGAAATTTCAGTGGTTATGATGTATACTGCTGAGCTCTATTCTTGGAAAGACAATCTAAATAAAGGATTCCATACTCCTTAATGTAAATATTTAAATGTAGTAGGATGAAGACTTCTTGGAAAGTATCTGGTCACTAAAGATATTCATTTACTGGTAACATGCATATGGCATTTAGTATGTGGCAGATAGTACTCAAATGTGTTATTTTCACTAAGTCAATAAGTTCTTTCAAGGTACATAAGGAAAGAATTTTCTTTTCCCTGTTTTCCTACTAAGAAAACTGAAAGATATAGAAGAAAGCAAGTAAGCATCTACCGGTATGAGAAATTAATTTCTATTATGGGACTTAGATTGAATGCGAACCCATTCCATCATTCAAAAATGAGTAATTAACAAAATTTCCATGACAATTAAATGAACAAAAAAAGAAACTTGAGACATAGATTAAATAGCTTTCCTAAAATCACAAGCTAGTAACTGCTAAAGATAGACAGATGAAGACAGCCTTGTGGTGTGAATGCAAGGCTGGTATTCAATCAGGCATTAAACTGCCTCTTACTTATTTACATGAAAATGAAGATATGGCTTGACCTCCATTAGCGAGATTAATCCAACATAGGTTTTCTTGTTCTGCTTATGAGTGAGAAGTGGTCTCCGTACCAAGTCACCATGTCAATGATTTTAGTTACTGCCTTCATGGTAAGTGTGGTGCATGTCAATGAATCCAAAGCCAAAGGAATTTGATGTAGACAACATGAAAAATAAATGGAGGGCTAGGGACCAATAGCTCAGGGATGTGCAGTTCCAATGGGAAGATATTCTGTATGAAACCAGTCATTGGCTAGATGCTGAAGTGTCCATGTCTTCTTTTGAGCAGGGGAGTGATATGTTTGACCTATTCTGTAAAAGTCTCATGGCTTGGTACAGGAGCCCACATGTACAGGGATGTTCTGAGCTGGTACTGGGAGAGTGAGCAAAATTCCTTGGTTTTGTACACACACACACACACACACACACACACACACACTCTGAAATCCAGGCAAGAAGATACCCATGATTTTGTATACATGAAAGCATCTTTGGTTATTAAAGCCTGTAGATTTAACTTTGTTTGGATTTTGAGTGGAAAGAAACATCTAGTCTTTGTTTCTTTAATAAATGTATAATGGTTTGCATCAGACAAGCTTCCTTGTGGTTCTGACGCTACATTTCCAATATACATGCAGGCAGTGCCTGCAATCCATCGATCCATAAATCAGCAGACATGTTTTACTAGTCTATTAAATTACAGTGTGCCCTGGGGCAATATACCTGCTCTTTGTCAGCCATTGCCACCTGCCACCCTGGTCTGTGGGCTTGCAACTTCTAAATGTACTGCTGTGGGGGAGAGAGAGCAAGAGGAGAGGAAAGAAGGAATGGTCATGTAAACTCTGCCAGACAAGAAAAGAGAAATGCATTAGGTTGATAGCTTGGAAGAAAGTCACCTTTTGAGTGTTGGGTTTTTTTCCTTCTGTAGTTGATATTGGCCATCCCCCATTAGCTTTAAATGCTGCAATGAGAAAGAAAAGGGAAAAGAAATTGGTCTTTCATTCAGTAAGATGTTATGTCAGTTTTTCTTGGACAAAGACAGAGATTCGCCTTGAACATTGCAAAAATTTTCCCTTCAAAAGAAGACAACTCATTTTGTTTATGTATCTCAAGGGTTATAGTGTTACTTCTATATGCTAGACATACAGCCACAGCAAGGGAGTGAGGCTGTACTTGTCTTTGAGGAGTTTCCATTTCACAGGGAAAGACAGACAAGCAACTAAATAAATAATATAAACTCATCTAGTAATAACATAAATAAGTACAGGGTGATGGAAGAGAGGGAATGTTGCTTTTCAGCAAGGGCAGCCTGGGACCACTTCTAAGGCAGTGCCAGAGCAAAGATATGAATGATGTTAACTGTGCAAAGACCTGATGAACATCCTGCATGGAGAGAGAAGAGCAGGGATAAAACCTTCAGGAAAAAACAGGTATGTTGCCTTCCAGCAACAAGAAGGCTAACTAATGTCGCTAAAGTGTACTAAGAATTTGGAGGAGCAGTAGGAAGCAGGAGCAGAAAAACAGGTGGACACGAATTCACATAGGATCTTGTATGCTAATGGAAGGGTTCAGAGTTGTATTTGAAATAAGATGACAGGCAGAGTTTTGAGCAGGGGAGTGACATGTTTGACCTATGCTGTAAAAGTCTCATTTCTCTGTGCAGAAGAATCCTGTGTGCGCATGAGAGGAAGGAGAACAGATAGCACAGAGGTCATTTCAGCAAGCTGGGGCGTGCTCCAGGCTTGTTCAGAGATGGTGGTAGAAGTGGTAAGAAAATATTTTTCTGATATTTTAAAAATTGGATCCAACAACAATTCACTTCTTTCTGGATTAGATTTGGGGTAAGAGTGAAAGAAAAAAAGGGGAACTAATAAAGATTTCTAGATTTTTGGCCTGAATTAGTAGTTTGATGATCACACTAATTTGGCTTTTAAAAATTAAAAAAAAAAAAAAAAACTCAGTAAAAGTATCAAAAATACCAAGGTGGACCTGTGTAGTTTGAGGAGCTTGTATAAGGCAGGACATGAAGACAGTGTTTAGATCATTGGTTCCCTATGACTGGTGTCCTAGGAGAAGTCATGGAGGAGGCATGAATTTGGGAACCCTTATGTTCTGTGATGTTTAAGGCATGGAACTGAGTAGAATAAATTCCGGAACTAGAGACTGGATACACCCATGACTTGAACCCTGGAGAAATCCTGCACTGAGCATCCAAAGGAAGGGTAAAAAGGAACAGAAGTGTGTGATATCTCAGAAGTCAAGAGAAGAATGTGTTTCCATTAAGGAAAGAGTAGTCAGTTTAAGTCAAGACTCAGCTGTTGAGTAGCTGAGCAACACTAGATGGAGGAGAATGGGCTGCTGGATTTGATGAGGTGAGGATTGCAAGTGAAGCATAGCAGTGGGTAGGCGACCTGGTGGGGGAAATCAAGGGGAGGAGACAGAAAGGGAAAGCAGTGCACAGGAACTCTGCGGTGCTACGCTAGAACGGGAGTAAACTTAGGAGACTCAAGCAGTTAGTTTGTGTCTGTGTGCTTTTTGTTTGTTGTTTTTTATGGTATCTATCTCAGCATTTTTTCATATTTCAGTAAAAAAAGAAAAAGAAGAGATGCAAAGAACTAGACAAGAAAAGTCTGTGGGGAGGAGAGAGGGACTAAGACATCCTGACACCAGGAAGATGCAAGAATAGTTCAATTACTGTATTTTAATAAGTGTGAAATCAGTTTCTATGAGCCCTAATGTAATTGACAGATTAGAGGATGGTTCCAAAAACAAAATCTGCCTTGGGTTTTCACTCAGTATTCTCATTTGTTGGTGACGCTAAATTGCTACCATGTGTATCGTTCAGGTTCCCCATTGTTGGGGAACCTACAATTTAAAGAAGAGGTTTAATCTCACTCATGGCTTCAGGGTTTCCAGCTCATGGTCAGCTGGCTCCAAGACAGGAACATCATGGCAGAAGGCTGTGGTAGCGCAAAACCACTTACTTTATGGAAGCCAGAAACAGAACTCTTCCAAATGGATGCAGTTTCCTAGCAGTCCATTTGGCTATGAGCACCAGTGGATTAAGTCACCGATGCTAATAGCACCCCTGGTCCCTCTCCCATCTTCAGGAAGTTCTTCACCCAGTCAGGCTGGCAATCAAGATTAACCAACACTCCACTGCTCAGTTTGCTTCTGTAGTCTTTTTAGGCCTTCCCTGTGCATATGTATTTTATAGTTTCTGTATTTTGACCACAGCTGATAAATTTAGACAAATCATTAAGGTACTTGAAATTTATAATTTTTCTATAAGTTAAAAACTCTGGACTTATTTATAAAACACAGAATTAACTGAAATTTTATATGTATGTCCAAAATACTGTAGAGAGATGCTTAATGTCCCAAGAATAAGTGTCCCTTAACCTTTCTGCTGTTTACTTTTAATTGCCATCATACCCCTTCAAATAAGTCACTTAAGACCTAGAAACCTTGAATGACGTGCCTGGGACAACACAACTAGAAAATGAGCAAGCTAAACTTCAAGCCATATCGCTTTCATGCCACAATTCACCCTATTAAGGAACTTTTTGTTCCTTGAGAAGGAATCTACCAGCTATGGTTTAAATTTGGGGTATCCCCCATCACCGCATGTATTTACAAGATGTGGGTCATGTAGATTCATTCATCAAATTGCCTCCTGGTGAGGTCAGGAAGTACTGCTGAGAGGTAGGGCCTGGGGTAATAGGAGAATCATGGAGCTTGACCTATCCAGAGTAGGTCTCCCTTCTGGCTCCTCCTTCATTCTCCACTTCCTGGTCGACACGATGTGGCCAGGCTTTCTTCTGCCATGCCTTGGCACCAAGCCCTTCCTGACTTGAAGCCAACTGACTATGGGCTGAGTTCTCAAAAATCTATGAGCCAAAATAAATCTCTCCTCCTTTAATATGTGGATGTTGTGTGCTATATCTCAGGGACGACTAAAGTTACTAACTCCAGCCTCAGTTACCTTTGATGAAAGAACTTGCCCTCAAATTTCCTATATGTTACATTCAATACAGCCAGCTAAACCTTTTTCATAAGTCTTTTATGGTTTTCAAAATATGGCCTACTATAAGCATTGAAAATGCAGGAAACTGTGAATTAAAAAGATGACTCAAATTCCCTTAATTCACATATTTTATTGGAATATATATATTTACATTTTATATGGCTTATGTATCTGGTATTATTGCTGAATTCTTATTATTTCTACTAATACATATATATATATATATATATATATATATATATATATATATATATATACCAAGAATTCACATGTATCTTAAATAAAATTATGATATAGATGTAAATGTAATTTGGGTTGATTTTTTTACTTATTGTGTCATGGTTTATCTATTTCCCTGTGATATTAAATATTTTTTGCAATCATTATTTTTTCATAGCTATGTTCTTTTCTAAAATAACATTTTCTAAACTTCCATTTTTGGTTATAGCAACATCAATAATTTTTATATGATGCATATATAAGCTACATTTTATATGGCTTATGTATCTGGTATTATTGCTGAATTCTTATTATTTCTACTAGTATATAAATTTCTGGGGAGTCAATCATGTTATGTGTGAATAATTATAATTTTTATTTCTTATCTTCTAGTTCATATATGCCTCACTAATTTTTCCACGTTGGATAGAACTTTTTATACAGTATTGACCCACACTCATCATAGCAGTTATGTTTTCTTTTTGTTATGAACATGGTTATTTTTTCTTACTTAATAAGTTAATGTTACATAATTTTTCATTTAAATTATGACTTTTGCATTAAAATTCAAGTTTGTCACTTAGTGTTATCTTATTGTTTCCTTAGCTGGAAAGTAGAGTCAATAAAAGTACCCATTTCATAAATCTTTTAATATTAGTATTGATAAGTTATATGTACAATTACATCTAAATTTTAGATTTAAAGATCAATTGTAGTTTCTATCACTGTAGATTGCATCAGTTTATGGTATTCTTCCTTTAAATTCCCTAGATTTTGTGTAAAGCTTATTACACAATTCTCATAAAAAGATTTTCCAGTTTTTATGTTTGCAGAAATAATTTGTATGAGAAATGGGTAAAATATCTTTGAAAGAAAACTCTCCTATAAAGCCAGCAGCATGTGGCTTTATTCATGGAAAATTTTTGATTATTCATTACTTACATACATTTCTTAATATATTTAGATTTCCCAGTATCCTGGGTTCATCTTTTTAGTTGATTTTTTAAAATAAAACACTTAATCAATTTAATACTTCCTGTCATACATCACATAGGACTCTTTCTTGAAACTTTTTCTTCCCTGTCACCATATTCCATTTTAAAATATTAGTATTACTACTTTCTATTTCCTTGTCATTTTTCTTGACTAGTTTTGCCAAACATTTCTTACTCTTATTAGTCTTTTCAAAAATAACAGTGATTATTTTTGTCAATCTTTTCTGTTTTTTTTTAAATTTATTATTTTTAATGGGTTTATATTTTCTTCAATTTACTTTGGATTGGCTGTCATGTCCTTCTTCCAATTTCTTGACTTGAAAACCTTGCTTGTAATTCTTAACTTTTCTTTGATTATGTAAACATTTAAAACTATAAATAGTGGCCCTCAACCACTAATGTAGCTTAATCCATAAGTCTTGATATTTGATAGCTTTATTCCTTTTGCTCTAGATAGTCTATTTTGTTATTTGCACCATAATTTCTTCTTCTTTAATCCATGTATTATTTAGAAATATGCTTTTAGATTTCCAAACAAGTGTCATCTTTTGGATTTATTTTTTCTCATTTCGGAGTTCTATTATGGTAAAAAAAAAAAAAAATCATCCTAGTAAAATATGGTCTTAATTCTTCTGATTATTTGGAATTTGTTTTGATTTGCATTTGGCCTACTTAAAATAATTATTTAGAAATATTCCACATATGTTTGGAAAGTATGAATTTCTGAATCTGTTAGTTACAACCTTCCACTCCCGCCCATGACCTGCACTTTACTGTTCATGTTGCTTCTATATTTATGTGAAGTCAGTTCAGCGTGAACACTGCCTTTAGTCTTGAGTCTGCGTCTGCTGCTCTGTTCTAGCCAACTTTCTTGTAGCTCCTATTTGCCTAGTATATTTTTCCCATGGCTTTACCCTCAACCTTTCATTGTAATTATTCTCTGATCTTGTCTTGTTTAGATAACATTTTGAAGAATAACAAATGAGAGGCCGCGTTGTCTCTTTAGATGATCACATGTGCTGCCTTATCTGGGGAAATACGTTTGAAAATTCTTCAACTCACTTCAACAAACATTTACAGAATGATTCATATACCACACAGTCTACTAACAATGCAAAATCGAGTAAGACATGGTTTCTTTCCCCAAATACCTGCAGGTTTAGATTACAGGCTGATCTAAGTAGATGATTTCAGCATAAAGTGATAAATGTTCACTCTACATTTTTAATAAATGTCTCCTGATAATGAGGAGGCCATGCTTCAAGTGCACCTCTACTGTGACTAGAAAAGAATCCTAGTGCCTTCTTCAAACAAAACATCCAGGCATTGTGTACATGGACTGGTATATAGAAAGCTGGTACCTAAGGGAGTTCCACCCTCAACTCTGTTGTCACTATCTTGAATGTCAAGAGATTCATTCTGAGTGCCTAGTACATCCTTTTAAAAAATGCATAAGAAATAAAAACTTCCTCATAGTCACTATCAAAATGTAATAGTAGGGGCTGGGGAGATAGCTCAGTAGAATAAGTGCTTGCCTGGCAAGCACAAAGGCCTGAGTTCAATCCCCAATTCTGCCAAGAAAAAAAAAAAGAAAATGTAATAGTAGCAATATATGTTGTTTAGCTCAAATCTTCTGGAACTCAATTAAAAGGTAAGATAGGGTATAATATATAAATAAGCCATTATATGTGATTTCGTAGACCCAAAACCACAGAAGTGTAGTGCATTAATAAACCAGTAACACTAGCTTTGTTTTAACTAGAAGCCTTTGAAATACAGCTATTTTCTGGGGGACAGTAAAATAGAACATGTCAATTCCTAGCATTTTTATGATTAGTGATTTCTTTTGAACAGTTATTCTATTGATTTTTTAATAAGAAAAGAATTAGAGACTGCAGGAGCCACTAAATCATACCAGCAGATGTTCACAAAGTTCTCATCTGTGCAAACATAGTTCTACTTTGGATGAGTGTAGGTTGAAAGATGTGTAATGAGAGTCAAGCTGAAGTGTTCCAGAGGTTTTAGCCCTCCATCTCACCATACCCCATGGGTTAATTGACAGTACAAAAGGGACCAAGCTAAGAGGGTGTATGCCAGGGGAGAAAAACCAGTGAGAATGCTGTGTGAGATTCTATCAACCCAAGAGATACAATCAAGTCTTCCACAGTACCATGCCTGAGACCTTACTTTAAAATAATGTCTTTGGGGAGATCGCTCAGTGGAACAAGCGCTTCCCTGGCAAGTGCAGGGGCCTGAGTTCATCCCCAATTCCACCAAAATAAATAAAGGAAAAAATAAATAAATTAATTAATTAATAATAAAATAATGTCTTTATAGATGAAATCAAGATGAGACCACAGTGTATTAAAGTGTGTCCTTTTGGAGGCTCTGAGAAAGAATCCACTTCATGTTTCTCCTGGCTTCCACTGGCCCTACTCTAGAATAACTGCTGTCTTTAGGGGAAGAGAGAATTTGGATGTGGACATGGTGCAGACCTGAAGAGAGAGAGAGCAATACACAAAGATGAAAGAGAAGACAATGATACATCTACAAGCCAATTCTAGCTCTGATAACCATCAGAAGCCAGGAGGAGGCATACTATGGATTCTTTTTCCAAGCCTCCAGGAGGAACCAATTTGACTTGAGACTTCTGGCCTCCTGAACTGTGAAAAAATTAACTTCTGATATTTTAAGCAGCCACCCACTTGTAGTGGTTTGTCACACAGCCATGGGAAATTAATTCAAAAACAGATCACGTCATACAGAAAAAAAAGGTGAACACAGAGGTATTCTCTAAAGACCTGAGGCTCCTTGATGCCTTTTTAGGTATTGCTTTTGACCATAGTTTAAATATCTTAGCTCTGAAACACCACTTCTCACTTTTTGTGAACACAAAAGACATCTGTTATGGTTTGGGTTCACATCCTCATGAAGTCATAGGTTGGGCTTCTGGAGTTTGTGATGAATTCATGATCCAGTGCTAGTATCAGAGGACTGAACGCTGCTGGGATTATGGGTATGAGTGCTACAGCTGCTCTGAGACAGGCAGCCTAAACACAATGTAAGGGTGGGAAAGAGGTTTGCTCTCCATGAGCTGCTGCCCTCTGCCCTATGCTGCTCTGCCTTCGAGCCAGCCCAATGTGGACTGAAACCTCCATGAACTGTGAGCTAAATAAACCTTTCCTTCCTTCATTTTGGGTGTCAGGTGAAAAGTAATCGACACAATATCATAGTCCATTTGAGCAGGCTGAAGATCCAGGCCCTTCTTTCCTACCTGCTTCTACCTTTCCATGGATAAAGAACTCTACAGTTGAGACAATATAATGAAAAAAAACTAGCAGTTTAAGTATAAGCTTGCACACAATTTAATGTTATAAAATGATAACAAAAGTTATAAATAGCCTAGTATTATAAATAGCCTAGTACTTTTGCTATATCTACTCTTATGGGGCATTTTTACTTGTTTTTTGTTTTGTTTTGTTTTTTGTATTTTAAGGAAGGGTCTATAGGGTTTTCAGGGTCTCACTACTAGATTGGACTCCTGTTACAATCTCCCAAGAGCTGGGATTACAGGCGTGTGCCACCACAGCCAGTCTCAGTTGCAGTCTTAGTTGCCCTGGCAGCGGGGCCGGCATGGCAGGCCTGGGATCGAACCCTCTGCCCCATTCCTGCTTGCAGGCAGTTTAATCTGCTGAGCTATTTGGCCAACCTGGGGCATTTTTATTTGAGTAGAGCAAATAGAGAAATAGTGCATCACTAGTGAAGGCAGCAAAAGTTGGCAGATGATGCAGGGGTGTGCTTGCCTGGCCTCTGTGTGCATGGGTGACATAGTCATGGTCTCACTCCAGATCTAGTTATTGGAAGATTATAGAACAAAACAATATTGATGTGATGTGAATGTACAGAGATACATTTTACAGAGTTCACAAAACAACCTACCTCATACTAAAATTAGTAATAGTGAAGCTAAACTAACAGTAATATATAATTCTAAAATAAGATTAATAGCATTCAAAAATCACAATAAACTGCTGATATGTTAATAATAATATATCTTTCTTAGGCCAAGGAGATAGCTCAGTGATCTAAGTACCTGCCCAATAAGTGTAAGGAACCAGGTTCAATCCCAAGTACTGGGGCCAGCACCATGCTGGTCACTGAAACTGGATGTGACAGAGGATACCTGTGATCCCAGCACTGGGGAGGCTGAACATAGGAGGATCACTATGAGTCCCAGCTGCGTAGTGAAACCCTGTACCAAAATACATTAAAACACACACACACACACACACACACACAGAGAGAGAGAGAGAACCTAAACAATCATACATCATTCACAGTTTTCATAAAATGTCTGGCACTTTGATGCAGCAGTGAATGGCTGTATTGTTGATACTTTCCATAGACCACACAATGTACCTGATAGGTAGGTACTGACTCCAGGATGTCACAGAGACCACTGTGGATGACTGCTGAAATCCTAGAACAACAGTGTCTTATCCATGTCTATTAGAATTCAAGAGAGAATTCTAGTCTCATTCTTACCTCTTTAGTCTTAGAGAGTAAGACATAGTGGATGGGTCCTCTTTAGTTTTCTAGGGAAAGCACTAGAAGGAAGAGGACACTGTTTTCCAGCTGGGATCCACTGGACATATTGGCTCCTGCCACTTTCTTTGGCAAAGAGGTCAGGTCCTGCCCAAATAGGGATGGAAATTAATTTAGCAGTGTGATATATGACATATATGTTTAATAAGGGATGTCTAATATACCTGGTCATTTACTTTAGACACATTCATGGGATGCTTTGTTGGATCTATCTTTAAAATCCATACTTAGAAATATCCATTTCACTTATTCAGCCTTCTCAGGTATCAAATTTTAATTTTCATGTGAGTTAAAAATGTGCCTCTTTTACAAATAAAGAGGTAGAACCTGTCAAAAAAATTACTGATCTCGTTAATGAGAAAATCATCAAAATGATGATGCCAGTTCAAAGTGAACCTGAGCAGGCAAAGTTTATCCAGTTACTCCTAAAAGTCATTTTGCAGTGTGTTTGCCAAAGGTGAATATGGTTAATGTCTTTTCAGGGTCATAAAATTGTAACCTCTAGGATTATCCTCTCTGTGGAAAGAATCATTTTTCACCCTTTTGGGAAGAGAATCTTAAAGTTAACACATATCCTCACAGAGTCTAAGTCCTCAGTGGGTGAAAGTAGGAGTTAAAACAAATATTTAATCCTGAGGAGAGCCTCCTGAACAACATTCCAGAATGGAGCAGACTGAAAGACTCTTATCTGTATAGATCAGTCAATGTTTAGCACTAGAGAACATATATTACACAAGATCTGCAAATGCACAAAGATTTACAGGTGAGCTTACAATGGCCGTCCAGAGTGAGGTGTGAAAGAATGTAAAAGGTCAGTCTGCACCCTGGGTCCCAAGGTCCAGCCAAAAGCCAGGAGCTTCACGTTGTGTCCTGAGTGAGCTCGTATGAGGAAGCTGAAGTGTCAGTACTGAAGAGTCAGTCTGCCCTGAGAGCCAGAAGAGGATGTAAGGTGAAAGTGAACTGGCACTCCTCCTCCCAAGGAAACAAGCAACCTTCCTTCTTCACTTTGCTGTTACTGCATTCTGGTGATAATCCTCCCTGGGGGTGGGTCTTCCATACCCAGCACTAGGCTGAGCCAATTTAGTTGACTATTGTCTATTCCAGTGCACCCAAAACTTACCCGGTCTTATTTCCCCAAATATTGAATTATCTTTGCTAACATGGGGTTCTGCTTTCTCAAAGATGAGAAAGACCAAAGTTCAAAAAGGCATCGAAGTTATTATTACATCCAAAACTTATTTATTAGCTCTTTTTTGAGTATTTTATTTGTTTCACACCCACTTGGATAGCTTTAGGACATAGACTTGTTTATAAAGTCTTTCTTTCCTTACGAAATACAATGTTAATCCCCACCCCTGTTAGTGTGTATTTGCTTTTCCACAAAAGTAACAACATATGAAATGGATTTTTCTTCTGCTAACATTATTGTCTCTCAGTCCCCTGTCTTCTAGCTAACACAGCATCCTCCAGGCAGAAAAATCTAAATAAGAGGCAAGGTTTGGTTTTAGGCAACTCCAAGTAATAATCCCAGCTCATATTAATACTTTCCCCTAGCAACTTAGTTAGAACTCAGTTTCTGCATCTTCAAAGAAACATCTGCATGGTAGCTGTGCTATGAAAATCAACATGGGTACTTAGAACAGCTATGTGTATGGTAAAGAAATATAGTAAATATCACCTATTCAGCCTTTTTCTTAACTTCATAACTCAACCCACAGAAAACAGCAGTTAATATCTCTGAGAGATAAGGCACATAGGTTTTGTGCAGACAGGTAGAATAATCACATATTGCCCTTAGTAAAAATTAAGTAGATTTTAAGTAAGATCTGTCGAGTAGTGCCTTTTGTTCTTAGTTTCACTGAATCTTATAACTGCTCCACTTCACATCTGGATCTGTGAAGTGAGAATGCACTGTTTACATCAGTCTTTCCTGCAAATGTAATAGTACTACATGGTTCCATGTGTTTATAACACGTAACCCTGATGTCAACTCTGATTCTCTTCACTTCAAAGATAGTGCTGGGAAGATAGCATACACGTTATGATCTGCTTGTGGGAAAGCAAATATGCTCTTTGTATTTTATTCTGAAATCTGTACATCACTTTCTCTTGTGTGTGGATTTTGAAAGATCTTTCCCTATGAAACCCTTGGCTGGCTACTCAGATCTGCTATGTATTGAATCATTCATATAAATTCATGTAGCAGGTAGAAGAGAGTCTTATTCCACCTCAATCTCTTCATAAAAGAGTTTATTTTCTTGAAAAGGTGGTGTCAAGACCAAGCCCTAGATATATAACTCCTAATTCATTTTTCCATAATAAGTATTAATTTCTGTTTGTAATCTACCTCAGGAATGAAGAAACTGGAGAAGCTAACATGCAGGCAAAGTACAAAGTCCACAAAATCAGTTGCAGATGCAGAAAGAAATCCACTGTAGTCTGTGGATTGTTTCACGAACCAGTTTGGAACGTGTGGAAAAGTTAGGAAATTGCTGCTTGTAAATTGAGAGGCGATTTACCAAGCTCACCTGTCACCTGGTGGGCAAATTGCCAAAGGAAAAGAAAAAGGGAAGAGAAATTGCTTGGCCCATTTCATGCATGCAGCATGTGCTGTGTTATTTGGTTCCTTTAGGAAGTTTTTGTGTTGGCTAAGATAGATAAAGACAAGGATAGCATCACACAAATGCAAAGTATCGCAATCATTCCGACAAACCGACAGAAGTTCGTACATGTGCGACAGAGCACTTTCGCTAGTGCTGCTGGCAGATCTTGTGTGAAGCAACAGTGGCTGTGACACACGTGTCAGCACACATTGCCCATAAACAAGGAAGGCCTGCCTCGGAGTGGGACTGAGGGAATTGCAGCCTCACTTGAGTGCTTTGAGAGGCCAAGATCAAAAGCACTTTTAAGCATATCATATAATTATCATCATTAAGAAGCATGAGGCGAGGAGTCCTAAACTCCCAAATTTTCAAAGCAACAAAAGCAGCACAGCTTTACTGGGACTTTGAAGTCAGATAAATCTCCAGGTATTTTCATTATAGAAACTCACAACTAATTAAGGAAAACCCTATCTGGGCCAGTGCTTAATTATGTTTGCTTGTCCGCCTGTGTCATGTACTGTGTTCTGAAAGTAGAGGTGTGTCAATCGGATCGCACCAACAGAGTGTGGTGGGACCAGCCAATATCATTCATTTTTCACAAACCATGGCATAGCAGGGTTTTGATTTTTTCTGAATAAATAAGCTCTTAATAAGCATTGATGATTTTCTTAATGTTTGACATAGCCCAAAGGTTAGCTAGAACTTTCTCCACAAATATCACATCTGTTTTCTATTACCAGGCAATGTACTGAACCATCTATAGAAAAATGTTGGACAAATTCTGTCTTGTAATTAAATACAGACACATAGCCTTGAATATATCACCAAGACAGGCTGCTTATGTAGAAGGCAGACTAGAACTCTTAGCTTCCTAATAATCAGATTTTACCTAAAGACATTTTTCTCTTAACACACATAGATGGTCCACATTGTTATTTTTTTATTTGAAATCATGGACAGAAGTTAAAAATCAGATGGTTCTTAGAATATTGGAAGGTCTGACAACACGACAGCTGCTTGAAAACCCTCAGTGATTTTTGTCTAAGAAGAGATTCTGGCCAGTTCCCCACAAACCTAACCATGATGAGTGAATAAAATGTATGATACATTCATTAAACTCAGTTTTATCCAGCCAGAAAATAATAAAGTACTGGTCCATGTTACAACTTGAAAATATTTTGCTATGTGAAAGATGGCAGACACAAGAAGCCACATATTGTATGATTCCATTTTTATGAACTGTCCAGAAAAGGCAAATCTGTAGTGACAAAAAGCAGATTTGTGGTTGCTAAGGACTTTGAGAAAAGGAGAAATGGAGAATGATTGCTTAAAGGGTATGGAATTCCAACACAGGTGACAGAAATGTTCCAGAATGAGGTTCTGAGTTATACAACTTCCTGTGTGTACAAAATGTCACTGAACTGCACACCTTAAATGGGTACAACGATAAGCTTTCTGTTGTGTTTATTTTACCACCATAAAAAGTAAATCATAAACTCCTTGTTCTTGTAACAATAGGATACTGGGAGGAGACAGGTATTTGGTGAGGGCCATATGTCCTTCTTGGCACCTTGTCCTGTCCCCTGGGGAAGAGAATGGCACCTAGTGGCTCTAGGACCACTATTTGCCCCACTTCTAGGGTGACAAAATCTTCAGTGAGCTGCATCCTTGCGCAGCCAGGTTCTAAGTCCGGTCTCCGGCAGTGGAACTTGCAGGCTAAAGGCTCCTGTGTGAATAGCCATTTCATTACACCAGGATTCCCCAAGGCCCTCGTAGAACACTGCTCATAGAAGATGTCTCAGCTCTGTTATTTCATCTGCAGCTGGGCAGTATCCCAAAGTCTCTGTTTGTTCTCTTGCTGATCCTCAGCCAAGCCAGGACCCTGCAACCTCTGCACAGGATCCCTTTGGTTACAACCATGCATGTCTTACCTTCCTCCAGAGGAACCTCAAAAAGATTCAGTGGTCAGAATGAAACATGTACTGAGCGTTTCCTGTATACTTACACTGTTCTAGACACTTTACATTTTTTTCTCATTTAATATTCAAATCACTGCTGCCAGGTGATAGATAGGTGACTAAAATGGCCCAAATCTTCAGTAACTTGCCCCAGGGCCCTTCAAGGATTCAGGACCAAGAACTCAGGACCAAGACGCCAAGATGCTAATCAGAGAGCCAGCTTCTAGTGTCAGTTCTTAAAACACTACATTTTTAAGCCCCCATAAATATGAAGTTTTGGATACTAGCACAGAAGAATCCTGAAAATCTCACCAGGTGTCCTGTGAGTGTCTCCTGGGGAGATACTCAGAGTTGCGTGGGACGTCAGGTGGCTGGTAGTGAGTGGCACAGGACACAGGAAGTGGGCAGCTGTGTCGTGCGTGAGGGAGGCACCCTCATGCAGTCATGCCTGTGGCAATGCCCCCTGCTCAGAGATTATCAAGGACCGATTGCAGATGCTGATGCTCTACAGTGCTGTACCCCAAGGCCAACAAGGCACTGTCTGTCTTCCTTTCAAATGTTCCTTTGCTGTGTTAGATCCAGTCTCAGGCTCTATGTCTTCACAGGGCTAATTTTTAGGAACTTGCATTGTAGCCATCAGAACCAGGTTCCTAAGCAAATGTTGTGAATACATTTGATTTTTTGCTATTTTACTCCCTTCCCTGGCCCATTCTCTACAGTATTTACAAAGTGAATTTTCGGAGTGGAAAAATTATTATGTCTAACTACACATAAGTTCTTTCACTGGTTCCCTATTTCATGGAAACTCCCAGGCTAATCAGCTCTCGGGTTTGATGATTGACTATCAAGTTCTCTGACCCATTTTTTATTTTGTGCTGCCTTCATGCCTCATGGATTCTGCTCCACTTCTCCAGTGCCCCATTCACTGTACACTCGTCCATTCCATGATGGCATCTGCAACAGGGACTGGGAGGTTTGTAGGACGTGGCCCCTCCTTGAAGGGCAACGGAGTCACTCCTAGAAGAAAGACTTAGAACAAAAACACAACACAGAGGGTTCCTACAGAAATACAAGGGACACTCACCTGTCCAGGAGAGTGGCTCCCATACCTGGAAACCAGGGAGAGCAGCCCAGAACAGGGACTTCCTGCCTGTGTCTGGATTATCCCCCTTATGAAAGTCACTGGAAAATTAGATCCCTCACCTTTACAAAAGTCCTCATGTCTTATGAAATGTCTTCAAATATTCAAAAACACAGTAATAGAACTCTCACATTTTACTCTTTCTGAGACTGTTTTAATTTTTTTTAATTTCCCAAACAGCTTTAGAAACATTAAAGTTTGAATCTGAATCTCTGTTCCTCCATTTACTTGCCTTGTTGTCTGCAACAAATGAGTCCATCACATATGGACCAGGCAATGCCCACCTCACCCAGCTGTCTTACTGAACACAATAAACACAAAGAATACACTGAGCACAGGGCTGAACAGGACTCCAAAAGTAGCTCTTGCAAATATTTGTACTATTATTACCTTGCAGAAAGAAAAGCTGCAATCCAAATCCTGTGCCTCACTACGTCCTGATTGCCATAAGATCTTATGAAAATAAGTTACTTTATCCAAATGCAGGATAC
Source organism: Ctenomys sociabilis (assembly GCA_004027165.1). Lineage (NCBI taxonomy): Eukaryota > Metazoa > Chordata > Mammalia > Rodentia > Ctenomyidae > Ctenomys > Ctenomys sociabilis. Next base: position 97,893 of record PVKA01000264.1, on the reverse strand, counting down.
TAGGGCCGCTCAAATCATTCAGTGGATTAAAGCACCTGCTTAGATGGACACAGGGGCTTGGAGTTTGATCCCCAGGCCTACCGTGCTGGCCCCGTCCCTGGGGCATGCTGAGATGGCAATTGAGACTGGGCCTCCAATCCCAGCACTTGGGAGAATCACTACTAGTCCAGTCTACGCAGTGAGACCCTGTACACCTTGTCCTAAGATACAATTAATTAATTAATTATTAGAAACAAATGCTGTATATTTGGCAGTGAATGTGCCCAACTTAATACAATCACTGGGTGTTTTACATGATTCAAAATCTGCCTTTCAGCATGATTCCAAGGGCTGTGTCTGGTTGTGGCCATAGGACTTCCTACCGTGTCTGACAGCAAACTGGAAAGATTCTGAGTCATCAGCAAAAACTCTGCAACTTAATGCACTTTTTTTAAATAAAGTAAAAAAAGCGAAGTAGTTGCCTCTCAGCCTACATGAAGTGTGCTCTCAATAGGAGTCCCATTGTTCTTTTGTTTGTAGCCACATCAACCAACACAGCATAACAAATTTAGATCAAAGTATGATGCCATTAAACAATCATCCAAAGGAATATTCCACAACCAGAAACAGTTCTCAACTTAATGAGAGCAATGAGAGAAAAATAAAACCAATAATGAGCACATTTAACAAAACCCCAAACATCTCTATACAATGTTATTGCAGGGCCAGGCTCAGCAAAAACTTAGTATGGATTTTAGTAAAAGAGAGTAAATAATGCAGAAAAAGTTTGAAGAGAGACAAAGAACATCATGTGTGGAAAATTTCAAAAGACATCGGGCCTGCATGTTTTTGTACAGAACATCTGTCAGGGGCTGTGATCACTCGAGGGTACCCTTGTTTTGTGGTGGAAGGAGCTGCAGAGTCAAAGCCCCCAGGCTAATTAAGCTGGGCTGTATGCTCGTGGGAGGAGCAAGCATTTAGCTCAGTGCATGATGCTATTTTGATGCCAACTAACAAACTTCTGGATACTAATGAGACCCTACCATTTCAGAGCAGTTACATTCATTGGACTTAATCAAAACATCTATCAGCATGCTCCTGGTTCCAAGGTATCACCAGAGACTGTTGCATCGTGGAGCGGCTCTGCCTGGCAGCAGGCACATGGCCTCAGAGCTGAGTCCTTTCAGGACTCGGTAATTCCTACGAACCTATGGTGGATCTCGGCCACCTGGCCAACCCGTCAGTGGTGTGCGAGACAGCTTGTGTTTCTGTTTTCTGTATCTGCACCAGAAGTAGGGAAACTCTTGCTTGAATTTGGGTTAGAAAGTTTTCAATGCTGCAGTTGCCTTGAACATTTTTATGGCAGAAATATGACAGCTCTTCCAACCTTCACAATCAAGCTACCTGATCAGCTCCAGCCAAAAATACAGCCTGAAACCCCACACAGAGTCAGCATCTCAGTGGGGGCTGCCCACCAGTCTCCACCTGCTTCCCATAGTTACTGTGAAACAAATGGCACAGTGGCCAGCTTGGACGCTTCATTACCTAAGAAGTGGCAGGCCTCAAGAATTTAGTTGGAGGCAAGAATCCCAGCCTTGTATATGTACTTCTGCTTGACAGGCTTTTTTTTTTTTCTTTTTTATGTATTTGGTATGGGGCCTCACTTTGCAGTTCAGACTTACACTGAGCGATCCTCCTATTTTCAGCCTCCCTGGCGCTGGGATTACATGTGTGCACCACCACGCCCAGTCTGTGTGACTGGCTTAGCATGTCCCAGAGTGAAGCCAGCATGACATGTGGTGCCAGGGATTGAACCCCAGTCCCTGTGCTTTCCTAAGAAGGAACTTAGTCTGCTGAGCTATCTTGCCAGCCCAGTTCAACAGTTATTCATGCTGAGAGTCATTGAGTTTTGGTCAGAATTGCCTGAAAGGAAATACAAGAGCTGGCCTGTAATATATAACATTTCTTGTGGTAGAAATTAGCATAGTTTTACTTTTTGCTTTGAGGTTTTTCGAGGCCTGTTTGAAGGAAGGAGCATGATTTTTCAGGGTTCCCGGCAACTATATGATTTTTATACATCTACAATCATGTAGAATAACACACCTAACCGGTATGCCTAGAAGATGACTGATCATTCCAACTTGGCTAGAACAATGTAAAGAGCTCTTTTTCCTGTTTGTTTTCTGGGTGAAAACTAGCACAGGCCCCTGCAGCTGTGCAAATGAAGACTACGGTGAGGAGTCACGTGGCTCTAGCTGGACCTCCAAGAAAGGTCCTATTCAGTTTGGATTTTGAAAGGTGTGAGGGCTCCTGTTTCACTGCAGCTGGTGCGCTCCATCCAGGCGGCCAAAATCAGGAAAGCAAGCGCCTCCAGCCAAGCCTGAAACCCACTCAGGCCCCATGGGATTTGAGTTTAGCTCTTTTAAAACAACATTTTGATGAGTTGTGTGTAAATGAATCAGAAACATATGGATTCAATTTCCCTGAAAGTGTACATGGGGTTAAAATTTAAGGGGGAAAAATGTGTGGAGTTTGGGTATGCATCAAAAGAGAAATGTTTAAAAAAAATAATGCAAGACACTTTGTAGAAAAGACAGCAGACCTTCCTTCTTGAAGCGCAGTGACCACAGGCTGAGGGGTGAGTCCTGAAACTCCGGAGTTACCACGTGTGCGCCGGGCTCGGTTTTCCTGCAATGTCCTGGGACCCCATGAGCACCGCCCAACAAATGAAAAGCAGACACCAGCCACCAGGGAGGCCTCATCATATCTGGGCTGAAAATTAAATTGCCCGCAAACGGAAGAAATTTTCAAACAAGGTACTTGCACTCCCTTTTTAAGTTAATTTAATTCTAAATGGAGGACAGTCTGCCAACGGGGATAGAAACTGAAGTGAAGAAATATGACCCACAAATTGTCTTTTCTGAACCCAGGAGGTTGTCAGGGCCAGAAGCCATGAACATCGGTGAAAGAGCTGGTTGTGAACTGAAACTTAGCCAAGGGAAATCTGTGGTACCTAATTCATCCATTCATAGAACATTGACTGAGTACCTGCTGTGCCCCATACTGTTCTCAGAACCAGAAGTAAGAAAACAAAAATACAAGAGAAATTTTTGAGACCTTCAATGGGGCTTTTACCTTTTGACGGGGCAATGATGCATATGCAAATTATTGCTCCAGATTGGTCTAGGTTCTAAGACAGAATGTACAGGACATGGACTGTGGCACAGCAGGGACAGGGATGGTCAGCTTTGCCTTGGAAGATGGGGAATGGAGGGCTTATAAGAAAAGTTCGATGAGGGAGAGATTATGCCCTGAGTGTATGAGGGTGATTGAACACACCACACCACAGCCTGACTTCAAGACCACCTGGGGCTTGTACTCTGGAATAGAACAAACAACCAGGAGCTATGAAAGGTCCTATAATACCCAAAGAATAGGGGGCCACTACAGGAGGATGTGATGGACTTACATTTGAGTAATTCTAAGGCTGGTAGTATACTGACTCTATTCCCAGGGATAAGTAACAGGACTGTCATAACAAAGCTGGGGGACCTTATTCCTGGAGCAAAGGAGTTGGGGCCCTCCCAACCTCACCAGTTGTCAAAGCAACAGCTCCTAATCCACTGTGAGGCAAGTATTGAAAAATGAGTGTGAATTCCTTGTATGGCTGGGTGAGTGTGTACTGGTGTTCCACATGGAAGAGCAAGACAAAGGTCCAAAGGCAAAAAGCAGCCTGAAAAATTGGACAAATACTTTGAAAAAAGAAAAGAGGATTTCTTCCCACAGATCTGTGGAAACCACAATCTGCTCTTAAAGATTAAATTATTTAAGCATTAAAACTAATGAAAGATGTTAATTTAGAGCAGGCCTGTCCAATAGAAATATAATGTGAGCCAGAAATGTGAGCTGCTTATGTAATTTTCAAACTTTCTAACAGCCACATAAAAAAGGAAAAGAATCGAGTAAAAGCAATTTTAATGATATGCATTATTTGACCCAATATATCAAAAATCTTAACCATTTTAACATGAAATAACAAAAAATTAGCGTGGTATTTACATTCTTCATTCCATAGTAAGTCTTTGAAATCCAATCTGTACTTTTTACAGTTACAGCATACATCAATTTGGTCTAGCTGCATATTTCAGATGCTCATTCCCCACAGTTAGCTGAAGGCAACCATGCTGGACAGTGCAGATTAAGGGTACCTCACGTTGGCTGAAATTTGGGGAAAAATGCTATCTTTTTTTTTCATCTGTTTGATTTTGACAGTCTATCTTTACCTATTCTTATGGGCTCCCCAGCTCTCAGTACAAGCATTTTCTCTTCTGCTTAAACCCAGATGTTCCTCTTATCTTAAAAACACCACTGCCTAAGAATTCACACTTCATACCATGCACTTGCTATGTGACATGGAAATAATTTCATTTTTGACATTTCATTTTTGAGAAAAGCACTAAGAAAGAAGATGTGAAGATACAGAGATCTTGTTTTTGCTTTATTCCTAGAGTGTTGAAACACCTAGAAAAATTAAGGTAGATTCTTATATATGCGAACTATGCTCTAATAGGGAATTATACTTAATATGTACAGAGTTCAAAACAGAGGCAGGTAGCAGAGGGAAGCTGTGATTTAGCCTAGTAATGTCAAAAAGCACACTGATAAATCAAGACACGGTTTGCAGATGGTTAAAATACTTGCAAGGCAATTTTCAAGAGCTCTCCTAAGGGTTAATAAAATACTCCATAGAATATAGTATGGGCCAAACAACTTCATTTTCCATTAGTACATAGTTGAATGGCTTTCTTTCTGATCATATAAAGAGTTCCTTGCTTGCCTAATTATTTACCCATGGACCGTGTGCATTTCTGTCTGAAAATTCCCCTAACCCATTATTTAAAATTTTATCTTTGACATACGTTAGGCAAATAGAAGAAAATTAAAAAGTAATGAGAAGGGGGCCCAATCGCTTTGAGAAGTTTCCACATATGTGCTAATTAGTGATTCCATCTGAAAATATTCCCAAAAAGCTGGATGAGTATAGCAGGCTGAAATAAATAATGCAAGGACCCTGTGGCAGTGTCACAAACACCGTAATGAGGGCTGCTTGTGAGTTCAGAGACAGTCTCCCAGCGCCTTGGCTGCAAATAAAAACATCAATGGAACAAAACTGCTTGCACAACCTCAGGGTTATCACACACACACACACACACACACACACACATTTTATTCTTTCAATCTTTTGGTTTATCTTGGTTTAGGCTAAGCAAGTCTTTCAGGGTTTATATCCTGCCCATCCTGCACTTTCAGGGCTTTTTTTCACATAAAGTGAAATTGTGTTTCTTACAGCCAGCTTGTATGCTAGTGAAATGTGCAGTCTTCATTCAAACCCTGGTCCAGTTACACAAGCACATGGGGACAATTAGCTGTAAAATAAGGCATTAGTCCACGGGCTCAACTACCAAATGAAATGCTTTCCGATTACAGGGACTGCAGCCTCTGGAAGTCCCCTTTTGTGAAACGACAAGCCCACTGCTTTAGTCTTCTGATACAATGCCCAACTGAGTTTCTTAAGTACAACTGAGTTTCCTCAACTGGACCAGAAACACTGCTGGCCGAAATGCATTCTATAAAATTGGTAGAAAAAATAATACTGGTCGCTCCATAAATGAGGGGCAAATAACACAATTACAGTAATTTATGGTTTTAATGCTTTCATCTAATGCAAGACTATGATTTGCAGGTTGTAGTGGAGATATTGGGAAAAATATATAGATAATTTGCTAAATGTCCTGCAAAAATGACAGCATAAATTGTGTGATTTCATACCCCCTCCAAAACACACACTCTCTCTCTCTCTCTCTCTCTCTCTCTCTCTCTCTCTCACACACACACACACACACACACACTGGTAGACACACCCCTTTATATTAAATGGCTTTATGAGTATGAATAAAATATATTGTAATAGAGATACTTCTATGGTTTCCTCATCCATGCTGCTAAGATTGTAAGTGACCAAAGAAAAGTTGCGTCTGCCTCCAACCCTGACCCTCCCACCTCCTGAAATGAGTACTACAGGAGGCTAGCTGTCCAGGGCGAGGAGAAAGAGCACTCCCAGCTGACCCACTGTGGGCCACAGTCACAGGACAGCAGCATCTTCTTGCTTTCCAAAACCAGAATGGTTCCCAACCTGTCTGTGACCCACTTGCAGGTCCATTTTTACTGCTCTGTCAAACTTACTGGCAGGAAAACAAAGTCTGCTCATAGAAGTAAACAAAGGCTCTCGAAACAGTTTGAAGCCTGCCTACTAATGAAGGCCCTCAGTCTCTTCTACCTTGAAAATCAGGGCTTCCTACAAAAAGAATAAACCGCCCTCCATGACAGAGTGCAAAGTAACCAGGTATTTACATTTAGACAAGATAGAGTCTCCTCTGGCAACCTAGATGAATGCACAGCTGTCAAGAATCAAATAAAGGCTTTCAAAAATCTTTCTCAAGCACCAAGGATGCCATTTGAAGAGCAAAGTAGTGAGCAATTTCCACGAACATCACAGGAATTTTGAAAACTAATTCTGTTTGAAAGACACAACCTGAGCATACCCATCAAAAAGCTTCTGGTTCAGGTCTCTTAAAAATACTATTATAAATTTTAACATAGTGGATTTTTTCATTCCTACACATAAGCTACTTTTTTTAATGGAATGAAAGATTAATATGCTGATTTCCTGCAATAGAAAAAAATCAACATTTGAAAAAGAGAAAAATATTTTTCTTTCATATAAATCTAGGTGTATGCTCTTTTGTCAAGTTGGTAACAATGTCAAAATTAACTTATTTTCAGCCGGACAAATAGCTCAATGGGTTAAAGCTCCTGCAAGCAGGCACAGGGGCCGAGGTTCAATCCCTGGGCCTGCCATGCTGGCCCTGCCCCTGGGGTACACTGAGATGGTGATTGAGACTGAGGGTGGTGGCACGCACCTGTAATGCCAGCACCTGGAAGGCTGTAAACAGGAGAATCAGTACAAGTCCTATCTAGTAGCAAGACCCTGTAGACCATTCCTTAAAATACAAAAAAAAAAAAAAAAAAAAAAGCTTGTCTTCTTTTGAAGTCTTGTCACAAAAGAAATTTATTTTTATCACATGCATGGATTTGCTCTTTTTTATAAATTTATCATAATGGATCTCAGCTGCTGGGTGCCCCAGAATCTGGATGTTCCTGAAAATATACAGAGGATGAATGAATGGGACAAGGTATCCATACTCAAGAGCTTACTGGGAGCCCACTGAAAGTGGGAAATGGGTGAGAAACTACACTGAGGGTGTCCAGGCTGTCTCAGCCTCCTAAGTCTCCTGAAAAAATATCCAATAAGATGCAGGAAAACTAAGAAACCAGTAGACAGAAAGACATATCCATAGATGCACAGTACTATGAGCAAGTGCTTCTGGGGCCCCAGGCACTGAAAAGACATGCACTAGTTACATTAAGAAGGACAGAAATTCCTGCCCATTTGAAGGATATGATCTACTGGGAATAGGGGCTGGGAAAAACAGGACATGTATAATCACACTGTGTGTGTGCATGTGTGTGTGTGTGTAAAGTGCACAAGGGTGTGTGTGTGCGTGCGTGCATGCGTGCATGTCTGTGTGTGTGTGTGTGTGTGTGTGTGTGTGTGCATAAAGTACACACTACAGGTAAACAAGTCAAGGAAAGGACTATGAGACTAAGGATGTGTGTTAATACTGCAGGTAGGCTGGCGAGGACAGAGTCCCCTGGGAAGGTGACACTTAAGTAAAACACTAGAATAAATCAAGCATGTCTAAGGGCAGAGGCATCTAGCCAGAAGAAATAGTGAGTTCAAATATCTTGTGTCAGGATTGTGTATAGCATTTTAAAGAAAAAGTAACATAATTGGAGGTGTGAAGTAGATGATTTGGGAGTAATAAAGAAATATTTTAAAAGGATGTCTATCTCTTTCTGGATGATGCTGAGTTTCAAACTCAGGGCTTCATGTACACCAGGCAAGCGCTCCATCAGGTAGCTGCACCAGGTGACAGAGCTTGCCTGTAGGTAGCATCCACCAAGCCACCTCTACTTCACTTTATACTAAGTGTCAAGAACAGGCTTGACAGGATCTTACTTACAGTTGAATAAGATCAGATGACCATTGTGCTGACAGTAGCCACAAAAGGACTGGAGGAGAAGTAAAAACACTTAATCACATGCTCCTGCTGCATACAGGCATGACATCCTGGTGGATTAGTAGCAGTCTGGGAGTGGAGGTAAGCAAGAGAGAGACTGAGGGCACAAATTTAATTTAAGGAGGCTCTTAGCATTTAGGATATTCAGATGCAGTATCAGTAGGATCTCCACTTGCATGTCCTTCAGAGTGCAAATCACGTGACTAGGCATGTCTTTTGTCTCACCCCAGTCTCAGCCTCATTGCACATGTAGGGACAATAGACTATAGGATTTGCTGATGGTGCGGCATGTGAATGAGAAAGAGGAGTTATTGTGGATCTCAGAAATGGATAGAAGGAAATCCCTCTTTTCTTATGAGAATAATCTATAAAAGGAGCAGGTTTAGAGAAAGAATACTGGAAGTTTATTTTGTTTTATGCAGTATTTAAGATTTAAACAGCTTTGTGAACATACATGAGTTCTGAGCTGGAGGTTTGTAAAGGCAAAGAAGAACAGCAACTTTTGGGCTCTCACAGAGCTCACAATCCAGAAGGAATATGGAGAAATGTACTACAATGTGATACTTGGTGTACTATGATAATCTCAGAAGGTTATAGAAGGAATTCTTCAGAGAAATATTCAGCCTGCATATGAAGTCATCATAATTAGTGAGTTCTTAATAAAATAAGAGAAGCAAGTGGGTCACAGACAGTTAAACAATCACATAACAGCTGGGAGAGAATTTATTGGAATTGGAACCAGGACTCTCAGAAACCAGTTCGTGTTCATGTTCTTTTAGACCAAGCATTGATGTAAACAAAGGAGGATGAGAGCAGAGAGGGAAAAAAGAAGGAAAAGCAGAGGACAAAACTTGTTTGGGGAGAAGATTGTTCTGGAAGATTCTAACACAATAACAGAAAAGTCACAAAACCAGATGTGGTGGCACACACTTGCAATCCCAGTGCTAGGGAGGCTGAGACAAGAGGACCACTATGAATCCAAACTGCATAGCAAGACCATGTACCAAATAAATAAATATTATTAAAAAATAAGAAAAGAGTCACAGATTTCCATGTGCTCTGGTGATAAGCTTCCTGCAGCACAATATAACTTTCTGAATTTTTTTCTTTGTAGTAATTATTAATTTTTTATTGAAGAACAAATAGCAATAAGACAGTTTCAAGACAAATTAATAGGATGGATTCAATAAATTAGTACACTGCAAACTATTTTCATATTGTACAAGGTGCATACATGACATTATACTTACAGACATTATTATAGCAGATGTCTCTAATCAGTGAATTAAGAGAGTGTAGCTGTTTATCTTATTTTTTATAGCTGAATTATATCACAGTTTCAATACTTAATACTTTCTACCTTGTTATCTTCCTAGTGATTGTCCATAGTACTAGAAGCCAACATAATATCCTGTCCAACCACTATTAGTGCATAACTTTCTTTTCATAGAATTATGCAGAAGCATGGCATGTTTATCATAACTTTACTGTTTATACACACATATCATGATTCTTCTTTTGTATCCCCCTTTTTAATTTGTCTAGACCTGTCAAAGATGAGCACTCCATTGTCATTAAACCAATTTAGGTGCCTGAACTCAGTGACACAATCCAGCACAGTCCATGAGTCCACAATAATAGTGAGTTATCTAAAGAAGATGTTGACTATAGCCATTTACAGCTCAACTTATTATTATGGCCCCGTGTTATACATCTCATTTTTATACTTTTCTGATGGATGGTTAAGACTGAGATAAAGCAAGACCTATATACCAAAAGATGTAGCTTTTGTTTTGGATGAGGTCAGTGAAGTCCCCTCAGGGTTTATCTTGTAATCCTATACCTTACTCTGTAGATCCTTTGTCTGTGTCATTCATGTGGATGAGTCATGGCCAATGCTTGATCAGTTTGCTCTCTGTGAGAGCCTGAGTGAAAGTTTTCTCTTCATGTGACTCTCCTTAAGCACACTATAGAACTTCGATCTCTTCCTCTGTGGCTCCATAATCTCCTTGATCAGAAAATTTGGGGTGAATATTTTTTAGAAACATACCATGTGCTTATTAGAGAATAAATCAATACAAACTTTCTGGGCACAATTTTTTTATTTTATAATCCTGTAAATCAGAATTTTAGGTACTAAATCCTTACATTCTGTAAGTAAGTGTGTCCATCTTTGTGTCAGTGTGTTTTGGAGTATAAGTAACAGAAAACCCAAGTAGCACTGCTTTAGACACAAGGAAATACCTCAGCTCATGTAAGTAGATATGGAAAGGTTGAACCAGTTGCACTGCAGCTTAGTCCCACAGCTCTGATGTGTGCTCTTTCTTCCCCGGCTTAGACTTGGTCATCACACAAGTTGAGCATAGCTCTGGGGTTTCTGAGGTCTTGTGTACAAATGGAACAAAAGAGTCATTTGTAAATGCTCTCCAAAATAGTGATGATAACTTTACTAGAAGCTCCCTGTTATGGTTTGTATCTAGCTGTACCTCCAAAGCCTCATGCAAGTCACTGGGTAGCTTTGGGAGTTCGTGATTGATTACTGTAGGTGTGGGCCCTGCACCCACCATGGGGCAGTAATCTGCATTATAAGGTTGGCTTGGTGGCAGCCTGTGCCGCAGCCCCTCCCTTTGCTCTTCAGTCTTGGCTGCCACCATGAATGATTGCTCCTTGCCATGTGCCACTCTGTCTTGGAGCCAGGTGAGTACAGACCGAAGCCTCCACAAACTGAACCTTTCCTTCCTTCCTTTTGCTTATTGGGTATTAGGAAAGGTTTGGAGACGTCACCTACAAGAGAAACACTGGAATAGCTTCAGCTGTTCTGTATGGGAGATTCTGTTCAGAATTCTAAAGACTGGAAGGCTGAAAGAAATCCTTCCTATAAAGACCAGGCTGGGGAGGTTTCTATCGGGAAGAAAGACTACATTGGTTACTGTTGGACTCTGGATAATATGTGTTATGGCTTGACAGAAAGTTTTCTGAATTTTGCTTGTGCGCAGAGACTTTGCCTGAGACTGAGATTAAGCATAGCAGCTATTAATCTGACAAAGGAAATTAAAAGACAGTCAAATGTTGAAGCAGAGGTATAGCTACTGCTGGGGACTTTTAGTCAGATTTGTGTTGAGAATCAAGAACAAAGAATCCAGTAGGATGATTTAAAATGTTGTGAGTTTAGTCAGAAAGTAAGCTCCAATAAAGCTGTGGACTGCAAAGACAGAGCTGAGAGGGTCTCCATTGCCAGGAAGGAACAAGAGAATTGAAAGGATGGCCTGAGGGCATCACTGAAGGCAGCAAGTCTCCACCTTTTGCAGCCTCAGAATTGCAAGGGTGAGGGACTTTGCCTTAGAAAAAAGCCACAGAGCCTGAACCCCATGCTCCAGAATGGAGGCAGTGGCCACACCAGGTTCCAAAATGGCACCACATGGAGAAATTGTTCCTCAGAATCAGAGTCACAGTGTTCAACAATCGAGGCACTTGACTGCATGGTCAAGAGAAGGAAGCCTGGCTACTGCTCCAGCTGGCAGCAGACCTCTGCATCATCCATGTGGCAGTGGTTTTAGGTGCTCACAGAATGCAGGAGTTCTGAAGTTAGGAAGGCTTCCACCTAGATTTCAGAATGCCTAGGAGGTAGGCAGTGTGCCCCTGGGAGGGCATTGTGTGAGTAAGAAGCCCATTCAGTGGAAACGCAGAAGTTTGGAAAAGCCAATAATGTGGATCATCTAAGGGAAACTGCAGAGGGAGCAAAGCTGGCCTAAGAGAGAAGCCATGGGAGCTACAACCAGCAGAAGTGCCATAGAGGTGGAGCCACATGGAGCTCATAATTTGCCACAGATCGCTTCAGATGTTCCATATGGAACTAAAGAACTTAACGTTTGCCCTTCTGAATTTTGGACTTGCTTTGGTTCCAATGCTTGGTATCCTGCTGTGTGTATCTTTTGGAATGGCAATGTTTATCTTGTGCCATTGAATGTTGGAAGTGTTAAACTTTTCAGTATAGGAGTAGTTTGCCTTAGATCTTAGAGGAGACTTGGGAGTTGTACTTTTCAGCAGTGTTGAAACTGTTAGGAGTTTGACAGCTCTTAGAGATGGACTAAAATGCCTTTTGAATAAAGGGATGTGCATGAATCTTTGGAGGTCCAGGGACAGATGTTATAGTTTGTGTCTAGGTGTCCCCCCACAGCCTCATGCAATCATGGGGAAGCTTCTGAACTTTGTGGGTGCTGCATCCACCCTGGGACAGGTAATCTGCATTATAATGTGAGGAGGGGAGAGAGGCTTGCTAGCTGCCAGTGCTCAGATGCCTCTCTTTCTTCTTTGCTCTTTGCTGCTGCTAAGAATGGCTGCTCTGTGTCATGTGACACCCTGCCTTGGAGCCAGCTATGTATAGACTGAAACCTCCACAAACTGTGAGCTACATAATTCCTTCCTTAATTTTTGTTGTCAGGTATTTTGTGCCAGAAATGAGAATAGTAGCTGAGACACTTCCAGAAAAATTTGCTTGCTTTCTCTGGGTTCCAGTGCCATCCTTGAATCATTCATTGACAAAAAGAGTAGAACTGACCAACCCAAGTCACTCCTAGTGTCACATTGAGTCGGGGTTTCCCAGGCACTGAGGCTGCGTGGAGAAATGGAGAATCAGAGAGACTACTGAAGCACTTGATAGGAAACAGCAAGAGGCAAAAGAATAATAACAGTGTCTAGATTCATAGCATTTCACCTAGAAATTCCACCTCCAATTTCTTTCATATTAAAATATGCTCATAATAACCATGAGCATATTTTCCATAGAATGATTTCAATATTAAAAAAATTACCTATAAAATAAATGTCTGTAAGTAAGGGAATGATTAAAGTATGGTTAAAAAAAAAAAAGGTATGGTGGATATTATGTATTCATACACATGTATCACAGTACTTTAAAAAACTAAAAATATGGCCATAATATACCATCAAATAAAGAAAAATCCATCAAAGATATATGATCAATACAATTCCATTGTTTGTTAGAAAAAAAATGTTGCTTGTTTAGAGAACTAAATAATATATTCTAAAATGCTAACAACTGTAAATTTCATTTAAATAGAGGGAAAAATAGTTTTTCTTCTAATTGATATTGGTATTTTCTAAATTTTCTACAGCAAGCATATATTATGAGAAAGATAGAAGTTACTTTATTACCATGTAATGATATTCAGAGGTCTTATCCTTAAATGCATATATAGGTTTTTTTGTCCCGGTACTTATTAACTATCGATGCCTGAGTTGTTAAAGGTCAATGTAATCTAGCTCAGGTCAGCTTACTGTGTGCTGAGCTGCTGGCTAAATTACCACACCAATCTAAGCAGGTAATATGTAAACAAGACTCTTGGAGAGCTTTGACTTGACTCATTCTGAAAAGAAACTGGGTTTTCTGTACAGAATCTAAGCAGAGATGAGATTCCTTCAAAATCACTCATGAATATACACTTAATGATAATAACCATCATTTGCTAGAACTCAAGGTGTGGTCTGAGAAAGAACTTTTACCAATATCCTTCCATTAGATATTACTAACTCTGTTTTGTGACGAACCGTCAAGTGCTACAGAGGTGAAGGAGCACAACACAGATCCCACAGATGGCGCAGTTAGGAGCTAGCCCACACTGCCTTCTGTGAGGCTGAGGTTCTCTCTTAAGTTGTTTATATAAATTTATTCGGATCACCTTCACTTCACACCTCTCCTTCATCTCTGGAAGCACCGTTTTCATCACAAAACACCAAAATTTCATACATGTCCTCTGGTGTGAACAACTAGAACAAAGCTTGCATCAAAGGCCTAAACTGGGCTTAAATACAGAAGAATAAGAAAAATGCTTTAAGTTAGCCTTCGATATACCTTTTCTTCTCTGTGTGCTGTGACAGAATTTCTAGCAATTTGCTCTTACAAGATAGGTTGTCCTATGGGGTAGGGTTATAGTTAAAACATACACAAGAGAGAAAGGGAAGAAAATAATTCAAATACCCTTCAGACATGTTCTTTATCTACTGCAATACTTCACTATAGATTGGTTCTGACAAAGTGAAATGCCTGTGCGTTAATTTTTCTCTGAGAAGAAGCCAATTTACCCACACACATAAAAATCAATATGAAGAACAATATATTCTAATCATTGAGTACTTTGCTCACATAGAAATGTAATCTCCCTTATATCATACCATATCACTGGATTATAATATATTCCTAACAACCCTTACCTGATTATTCTCCTTGTACAGTTCCATTAATTTTTCTCTTGGCACAAAAATTATTAGTTCAAAGAATGATTATATTAGCATTTAATTCTAGCACTTCACCTCCACGGGTTACCCCTGGTCTGACCTATTAAGCATTTTATTTCCAAATAAGAAATAAAGAGAGGATTTTCTGTCCTCTTCTAATGCTTATTCATGCTGTGCTGACACTTTCGCTAGTGTAAATCTAGTTAAATCTACAGGATATTTCACAGGGGTTCTCATATCACATTGTGCTCTTTCATTGCTGATTTATTCTGCTATGTCAGGAACAAAAACTTTGTTCTGTAATCAACATAATGGGAACTAGTAGAGTCACAACTGATTGTAGAACAAAACTTTCCTTCCTAGACAGATGAGCAAGAGATTCAGGATCTCCTAAAGCAGACAAAACCACAGAAGATAGTGTCTGCTTTGGAACTTTGGATGTCGTGTGCCTAAGAGCCAGGAAACTCCTTGTATGGTAAGAGCCCACTTATTTATACATTTACACATTCAACTGCACCTATTACACCAAAATCTCTGTCTCTCTTTTTTTTTGCAGTATGGAATGATTTATTTTATTTTATTTTGAAGAGTAATAATGAAAGTAAGAACGAAAATCAGAAACAAAGACCGAAACAGGGTAATATATAATAACATATATATTACAGATTATCAAAATAAGAATAGCTGATTAACAATGGTTGATTTTTTATTCATTTTATTGATAAACAAATAACAATGAGATAGTTTCAAAACTGATTAGTAGGACAGTTTCAATAATTAGTGCATTGAATATTGTCTGTATAGTGGTTATTCATAGTACAAGATGCAGACATGATATCCTGTTGAAACACAATTAGTACAAGTCTTTCTTCTCATTAAATTAAGAGAAAGTAGCTGTATATCTATCCTAACTATTTTGTATATACTTATACAATTATATTCCCATTTTTGTTTAGTTTTGTCAGAGATGGGTGTTCCATTGCCACTTAAATATTGTAGATGTGTGAATTCAGCAAAATAATCCATTATAGTCCAGTAGTCACAATAGTAGTAGGTTATCTGTAGGACTGGCAATGTCAGAAGTTGTTGACTTGAACCTTTTACAGCTCAGCATATTAATTGACTTTACTTTTTATACCTCATTTTTATACTTTTCTGGTGGATGGTTAAGACCAACATAAAGCAAGATTTTTACAACAAGAAGTGTAACTTTTTTTATCTGACAAGGTCAGGCAAATTCCCTCACGATTTACCCTGAAACCCTGTACCACACTTTGTAGATCTTTCGTCAGTGTCAGCCATGTGGATCAGTCACAGTCATTGCTTGAGCAATTTGCTCACTTTGAAAGCCTGAGAGAATGTTTTCTCTCCATTACACTAAAATCTTTTTGAGAACAACGCTCATGAGTACATCAGCCTTGAGGTTTTTACATAACATTGGAGATGCTGTTCACTGTTTGAGCACCCTAAGACAGGGCTGATTTGGTTGGGATGCTTGATAGAATACAAACATTTACTTGCTACACATCATTAAAGTAAAAAAAAAAAAAAATGCGGAGTGGAGGCGGGGTCAGAGCGACTGGGCCCAAGCCCTCAGGAAAGATGAAGGAGAGGCCTGGCTGAGCTGTCGTCCCCCACGGAAACCATCTTTGTATGGCAGCCTAACTTGTCAAGGAATTGGACTAGATGGCATCCCAGAGGTTACAGCTTCAGAAGGATTTGTTGTGAATGAAATAAATCAGATAACATGCCTGGACATTTCCAGTGGAGGAGGACTTGGTGTGTCTTCTAGTTCTGATGAGAGCACGAAAATCTGGCAGGCTTCCAATGGAGAGCTCAGAAGAATATTGGAAGGACATGTATTTGATGTGAGTTGTTGTAGGTTTTTCCCATCAGGCCTTGTGGTTCTGAGTGGGGAAATGAATGCTCAGCTGAAGATTTGGTCAGTGAAAGATGCTAGCTGCATGGCGACCTTCAAAGGGCACAAAGGAGGTATTCTGGATACGGCCATTGTGGAACGCGGGCGGAATGTGGTGTCTGGCTCTCGAGATGGAACAGCATGGCTTTGGGACTGCGGGCGTTCCACCTGCTTGGGAGTCCTTGTGGACTGTGTTTCTTCCATTAATGGAGTGGCAGTGGGTGCTGCCGACAACTCTATAAACCTTGGCTCCCCCGAGCAGATGCCCAGTAAATTGACGTTGATTATGAAAAAAAAAAATGCCCCCAAATGCCACAATTTTCCTTCCAGTAAAATTAAGATTCTTAGACAGAATTTCTGCAACAAGTTCATATAACCTTACCTCTGGAACAAATTTACTTTACCTTTCCTCTCCTTCCCTAGACTATAAACAGAGCCAAAAACTATCCTTTCCTTTACATTAGGTTTTTTTCCTTTAGTAAGATGTTATGACAGTCAAGGAATCCCAGGCATCATCCAGGTTCAATAGACCAGAGATTTCCAGGAAATCCAAATCTCTCTTCCACTTCTTTGGCACCCTCCCTGTGGCCTTGCTTTGTTGCACTTGGTCACATAATTGGAAAGAGGAGAGCAGCAATGGGCCCAGGAGCCCTGCTCCACACATCTCAGGAAGCCATCTCCAAATCCACAGAACACAATGCCAGAGCTCAACAACAGCATGCAAGCCCCCACAAATGCTGCTGTATGTCATTCTCCAGCACCCTATGAAGTCCCCAAATGTCCTCCATAGTGCAGATTTCCACTCAGCATCACCATCACTGTGTCTTTTCTCATGATGCCTGGAGCTCACAGTGCTCGCTCAGATACTCTAACTCCTAGGTCACTAGCTACTCCTTTGAGTAACTCCTAACTCAGAATCACAGAAGAAAAAAGAATTTTGTAAGCTCTTTTCTCTTTCTCTTTCTTTCTTTTTCTTTCTTTCTTTCTTTCTTCCTTCCTTCCCATCTTTCTTTTTTTCTTGTCCCTCTCACATTTAAAACATCATATGTTTTCTAGCATCCTTAACAATCTATTCCTCTTTGTAGGCTGACATTTAAATGGAAAAGTTTATCTTTTTAAAATCATTTATACTCATACCCTGTCAAGGCCAAAGCAAACTCATAAATAGACAAAGGGACTAAGCATGGTTACAGGGAGATTTAGCCTATGTTCACTTCCTCCCCCAATTGATACCCAAAGGAGAAGCTTCCCAATCCTGATGTTTACAGAATGACATCCATCACACAGGTAATTACTCATCCATCTTAATGCTTCCTTTTAACTTTGCCCTTAAGAAGCCTGTGATCTCCCAAGTCAAGGGCCTCAGTAAAATCAATAAAAGCCCATCCTATCAGGCCACCAGCCAGATCATTTTCCACCTTTTAACAAGGCAGTGGTTATTAAATGCCTTGTTTGAAAGCCCAAGTGGGGTCATCAGACTTTCATGATGAGAATAATCCATCAATGCACATGGGCTATCTTTGCAGTGTCTTTGATATGAGTGATAAAGTAGGTAATGGCCTACGGTTTTTCAATATTGGAACATGTTCTCCTTTTCACATTGAGGTTGCAGCATAGCAAAGGGGATTTCATGACTGGAGGAAGCTTGTTAAGAGACAGGAATTTCATTGCATTATTTCGGTCAATGCACAAGCAAGGCTGTTGGCTCCAACTCTGAAAGCCCAGCTTCAAGCTGTCAGTGCCTCCTTTAGCTTTTAAGTCAGCTAATCAATGGCCAGAGTTTGAGCCCCATAAATTTACAAAATGATACATCTTATCATAATGATTTGTGCCAGTCATTTTCATTAATTAGAGTGTCTTAAATTTATAGGAAGTATTAGAGATCTAAGATCACACAAAATTAAGCAGGATGTGATATTAATCTCTTCTTCAATGTCAAGTAATAGTAAAAATGTACACATGAATTTTTGTACATATCTATAAATATAAATCCATTTTGCAGTGCCTTTCTAGCATCATCATTGGTAAAGACTTGTATTCTGACACTGGCATCTACCTGAATGATAAAAGCAATCTATCACTTGATAAGCGGAAGCTCCTTTCTTATTTTTGTGCTCTGTTTGATTTTTCTCAGGAAAATATTATAGGATCATGCATGTTTTCACTTAAGACATATTCCTTTTATTGTTTCCATTAATAATAAAATGAGAGGCTATATCAAAACTCTCACTGCACACTATTCCAAATTTATAGAATTAATCAACAAAATGAAATTTTAGTCTATGACAAATTCTGGTAAGAGATGATGAATTAGTACTTTACCAGCCAAAAATCTTCTCTAGGGCAGTGCATATCCACTGCCTCAGTCAGGGACAATTGGCATGGCAATAGGAATCTTGGGAGTAGCACACTTCCCGAAGTGTCTTCACATCTACTCAATGAGATTAAATACACTTCTCTAGGCTTAGCATTAAATACAGTTTTGCAGTCTAATACCTTAAAAGTAGGTAAGCATCAAGTAGTGGTTAATACAATTTACCAGATTATTTAATTACCCCAAATGCTTAATAGAAGAGCATAAAGAAGAGCACGTCATTCCAGTCTTCCTGTTACTTGAGAAACAAGTGCTGGCAACCAAGACAAAAGGAAGGAAGCCACAGAATCAATCAATGAAGACATGAATGCACTTACCACTTACTGCTTCTTCTTGTTCTTTTTTTTTTGGTCTTCTTTGAGACAAGGTCTCACTGTGCAGTTCAGGTTGGCCTTGAATTCACTTTGTAGTTCAAGCTCACCTTGAACTCACAGTGATCCTCCTGCCTCTGCCTCCCGAGTGTTGGAATTACAGGCATGAGCCACCATGCCTGGCCTCCATCTTTAGTTTTTAAAGGAATTTTTATAGAGAAATTTATATAGAGAGGGGAAACAAAACAGGTCAGCTTCAGGCAACTTACACTCCCTTTGTTATAACAGAGTATGAGTAATAATAAAAGGAAAATAGTGGCTAGGAGAAAAACATGAATAATCACAAACCTTTGATTTATGATCTTAGAATGACCTTAACACTCTTTGGGTATTTTTCATTTATCTTGCAAAATCACCTCTGGGGTAGGTGACACCTTCAGTGGAGAGCATAGGCAGACACACCATGTGTCCCACCCCCGTTCTCTCGTGTAGTCACCGTGTGACTTAGGCAGGTTATTCATTTTATGTGCTTCTGCTTTTACTTAAATCATAAGGCTGATGCAAAGATGAATGAGCTCATGATTAGAACAACCTGTGCACAATGGCTGCAAGTGTTTCCTCATCTAAGATGCACTCTAACAGCTACCCACATGGTCTTCTCTTTCATAAAGGAGAGAGCTGAGGCACAGAAACGTCAAGTAAGTTGGCTGAGATCTCTTGCCTGAAACAGTAGTTCAGCTCACTACTTCAAACTATTGGCCTGGCGCTGAGATGGCTACTCTTCCTGCACCAGTGCCAGCTTTGCTCAGGCCTCTTGCACTTACCCTCATCTCTTCTCCCACAAGCCTTTCTCCCTGTGCACCCTTCTGCCTGACACACTTCCCTTCTTTCTCTGCCTCCTTCAGTTCTACATATCCCATAGATTCAGGAGTCACTTCCTGAGAGAAGGATTTACCCCAACTTCCTTGTAAGACAAACTCTTTATTATAATGTCCCATAATATAAATCCTTTTACAGTAGAGAGCAATCCTATGTGAAAATTTATGATTTTTTTCTACAGTGATAGGGATTGCACCCAGCACTTTCACACAAAGCTATTGCCCCACCCATTTATATAACAGGGACTTGTTAAGTCACTTAGCAGCCCAAGGTGGGCTCAAAGTCGAGACACTCTTGCCTCAGCCAACCAGAATGCTGGGATTTCAGGTATGCACCATGTGGCTTGCCTGAGTTAGGATTCTTTGCTGGGTTGTAAATGTGACATTAGGTCCAGGGAAATAGCTCAGTAGGATAAGCACCTGCCTGGCAAGCAATATGTCCTAGGTTCAATCCCTGGTACCTCAAAAAAATAAATAAATAAATGTGACAAATGGACTCTCTGCTCCCACAACTGAGACAGACCCTGTGCCAGTGTCTATTTACTGTGCCCTCAGCCCTAACACTCTTCCTGGCATGGAAATAGAAATCATGGTATTATTTTTTTAATTGTGACGAGTGAAAATACTAAGTGCATAATACATTTTGGCTCTTACTTCTAGGAACTTTAGTTGCATATCAGCAAATTAAAGCTCAGCAAGGTTAAGTAAGCAGCCTGAAAGAACCTAGCTGGTAACCATGCAAGGCACTTACCATCATTTCAAGTTATTTTTTATGGAATAACAAATGCAAATTTTGTCACCACAAAGAAGTCTATAGCCTAATCTCCAGAACTTGCATAAGTATTGCCTGATAGGCTTTGCCATATGGTCAATTTAGAGATATTGAGATGGGAAGATGATACTGAATTGTTAAGGGAGAACACATGAGATGCATCCCCAATAATCATAAGGGTCCTTATAAGAGACAGGTAGCAGTATCAGCATCAGAGAAGGAGCTGGGGTAGCAGTAGAACTCAGAATGATGTCACTGGTGGGAAGGGACCAGGAGCCAAGCAATGTAGGAAACCTCAAAAGATGAAGAAGTTTGGAAATACATTTTTCCTTAGAGTCTCTGAAAGGAATACAGCTCTACCAACACCTTGCCATGTTAGATCTATCTTCACACTGCAGATACCTAGAACTTTAAGATAATAAATTTGTGTTGCACTAAATTTGTGATTGACTGTTAACAGGAGATGTAGAAAATTTACACAGATGTTAATGAGCTCAGATCCAGTGGGTTGTCCGCAGGGTTATGAGATAAACACCACGGACATTATGCTAGTGTGCAAGTTCAATGCATGGATATCAAGAACCAGCAACAACAAAAGACAAGTTGTTGAACTAAGTCTATTCATTACTTAGACAAGATATTTCTTCTTCTTCTTCTTCTTCTTCTTCTTCTTCTTCTTCTTCTTCTTCTTCTTCTTCTTCTTCTTCTTCTTCTTCTTCTGCTTCTTCTTCTTTCTCCTCCTCCTCCTCCTCCCCCTCCTCTTCCTCTTCCTCCTCCTTCTTCTTTCTAGTCAAGAGAGGGAAATTTTATTCAGGCCCCAAGGCTGCAGGCAGGTGGTGTCCTTCTGGATGAGGGGCTTGCTGAGCTTTACTGGACCTTCTTCTTAGGGTGAAGGTTGTTGGTAGAGCCACACTTCTCCTTGCAGCAGTTGGAAGAATGAGGGTACAGATGGGCATAGCACTTGTGGCAGATCATCTTGTCATTGTTGTACTGCTGGGCGAACTGGCACAAGGACAGCTCAATGGTCCCACCTCACAGGTGAAACACTGGGTATAGGGTGGATTTGGATGTTGTAGTCAGAGAGAGTCTGATTGTCCTTCAGTTGTTTGCTGGAAAATATCAGATGCTGCTGGTCAGTTGGGATCCCTCCTTGTCTTGGACATTCTCAATGGTGTCACTGGGCTCAACCTCAAGGGTGATGGTCTTGCCTGTCAGGGTCTTCCTAAAGATCTGCATCTCTGTGTCCACTTGGTCACAGCTCTTTTTGAAGACAAAGAGCCAGACAAGACATTTCAACTAAAAAACAACTCAGATGGTTCATTCTTTAAGTCATATGCTGAAAATTTTAAATTAAAAACTTCAGTGATTTGTCTTTTTCCTGAACTAATTCAATATGTCTGGAAAAATCTCAGTGTGTCATCAGATATTGGCTTGAGGCCTACTCACCATCTTTTAACCATGCACCGTCAAGCCAGGTACTTGTTTTCTCTTGCCCATTCTAATACAAAAGTAATTGAAGAGCACATCTTGAAGCCCTCTCACAAATGTGCAGGCTATGACTTTATAATATTGTTACTTGGCTTGGAAGATTCCTTTTTTTTCTGGTACCAGGAATTGAACTGAAGACCCTGCACTTGCCAGGCAAGTGCTTATTCTACCGAGCTATCTCCCCAGGCCCAAGACTCGATCTTTTAGAATACCTGTTTATTCTAATGTATTCCTCAAACACAACCTTCTCCAAGGTTTTTACTTCATTCTGTCCCACAACTAAATCTCCAATTCATACCAGAAACATGCACGCCATTTCTATAGTTCATGAAGGTTTCAAGAGAGTTGAGTTTTCCAGCTTCTATTTTGTGTCTGGATCCAGAATTGTCAGGAAGCAAGATGTGAGAACGTAGATCCACTCTGAGTCTGCCCTCAAAGTTTGGTGAAGCTTTGTATAGGTTAAGAACCTCCTCATTAATTAATTATTTGCCCTAGCTTCCCAGGGAATTAAAAATAACTGATAGAATGAGAATCTGAAAGCATAATATTTGAACTTACTCTTTTATCAATATTTTCTCTATATCTTGGATTGCTTTTAGTTTTTATCATTTTAAACAGAAAAGACTAAGAGCTGTAAGAGAAAGTGATAGGATAAATGAGTGGAGGAAAGGGTTTGCAAATAAATGCTTGGCCTTGTCTCCACTAGAGACCTCTAAGAACAAAAATAAAAAGATTTCGAACCATCAAAATTAGAGATGCTACTGGCGTCACCACATGCCTGCTGACAGACAGATAATTTTGCTAATATACTCAGTGGAACTTGAAAAATTGAAAAATCTATTCCCTGTATATTGTAATGGCTCAAGCAATGAAAAATTTATATTAGTATTGATAATGACTTGGAACAAGAGAGATGTGGAGACTGGAAACACATTGCATTTTTAAAAACCACACAAGGCATTGTTTCTGGCAAGCACATTTCCTGTCTTACCAGGGCTTATCTTTATCAAGTTATGCTTAGGAAGAGAAGTTATACAGAAGGGAGGATATCAGTAAGGTAGTGGTAACAAG
The DNA here is from genome assembly GCA_004027165.1 of Ctenomys sociabilis. NCBI lineage: Eukaryota > Metazoa > Chordata > Mammalia > Rodentia > Ctenomyidae > Ctenomys > Ctenomys sociabilis. Next base: position 74,646 of record PVKA01000264.1, on the reverse strand, counting down.
ATATGATATACTTCTTCCCAAAGAGACAATTATCAATATGCTGTTATTTCTATACATCAACTAACCATCATTATTAATGCATAAGTCTATTTATGACTCTTTATGCATTAAAGAATTGACTCATTTTTGGCTTTGAAATGGAGTATGAGAGATCTGTTTCGAAGCTGTCCTAAAGGCTAAGTATTACTGTAGAATTTTTTCCCAAAGAGGTCATCAGGAAAAAGCCTCTGATTGGTTAAGAAGCACCAGCCTACCAAACCTATTCTCGTGGTACATCAATGGAGACAGAAGCAGCCTCAACTTGAGGCTTCCTACACAATTACCACATGGTAGGCTTCAGGAAGGTAGGCAGTAGTTTCTCAAAACAGAAAAATAAATAGAAAAAGAGTAAAAATGGTAGGCTACAGTCTCTCTCTCTAGTTTGGTGACATAGCCAGCCTCCAAGAAACTTTCAGTGCTTCATGTGTCCTGGTTGTCATACACTGGATCAGAGTGGGCTCAGTGTTGAACACAGCATGGAAGCGGTAGTAATATGTGACTTCCACATCCTCTAATGCATGGCATGGCTGCCTCTACCTTCACCGTTGGAACACTCAGTGTGGAAGACGTAGCCACAAGGCTAAAAGGACATTCAACCATCCTGTGGAATGACCCACATGGTGAGCAGCAGAAGTACCCAGTCAGGAGCCAGGACTGGTTCACCAGCCACACCACTGAGCCATCAGAGAGGTGCACCTTTGAGCTCCGTCAAGTCTTCAGATGTCTGTGACCTCAGCCCACATCTGACTGGAACTCCATAGCTTAACATGATATCAACTGGGACCCATCCACTTAAAAGCCTCTTATTTTTAGAAGAATTGCTCTAAGATTCATATTGTATGATAAAATCCGAATTGTAATAAAGTTCTATTGCAGCAAATTAGTCTCTGTGCAAAAGCTGGAAGATATTTCACCAAGCAAAACCAAACAGAAACCTCACCCCAGTCTGCCCTGGTCTTCTGCAACTGAAGCTATTTTTTAACTTACAAATAAAGAACAAAATAAGAAAAAAAATGGGTTTATATTTGTTAAGAAAGAAAGAGGCTGGCCAGACAGCTCAGTGGACTAAAGCACTTGCTTTGGTAGGCTCAGGGACCAGGATTCAATCCCCAGCATGTTGTGCTGGTCCTGCCCCTGGGAAGTGCTGAGACACTGACTGACACTACGTGCAATGATGCATGCCTGTAATCCCAGCTCTTGGGAGGCTGAAAACAAGAGGATCAGTGTGAGTCCAATCTGTGTAGTGAGACCCTGTACTAAATATATGAAAAGAAAATAAAAGGAAGGGGGAGGAAAGGAACATGGGGAGAGACAAAGAGAGAGACAGAGAGAGAGACAGAGAGAGAAAGAGAGACAGAGACAGAGACAGAGACAGAGACAGAGACAGAGACAGAGACAGAGACAGAGACAGAGACAGATCCTGATCTGAAGCACTTCATTTTGCTGTTGGCTTTTCCCTTTCTGAGCTCCCACACTCCTGCAGTTTCTGGCAATCATGAGGAACTTAGCTATTATCATTCCACAGCCTCTCTCTCCATTTTTTGCCAATTCCAATTTGTTCTGAGTCCTGCAATAAATGAAATAAATAATAAATGAAAAGGCCACAGGCAACAGCACCATCACCCTGCAGACCCGGGGGAGAACCCAAAGGTTGTAGGGCGATCTCTGCGGAGAGAATGGAAAACAATGTCTCAGAGGCCCAATTATTTACTGTAGCTGCTGAAATGAGATGATTTATGGCAGTGACAAGGCTGTCCTGGAAATAGTAGCCAAGTGGTATAAATTTAGATCTATTATTAAAAAAATCCTTGAACCCAAAAGAGTCCCACTTGAAAAGAAATTACACGACTCTGGATTGTTCATATACATCCTACCCTATAGATAGAAAACTTTTATATCAAAAAATAAGTATTTACAATTTAATGATTGCTAGCTATTCTGATATATTTAATTGATGAACTTTCAGGAAGCTAAGAATGTAGATATTTTGTATCTTAAATTCATATAGTCACCCCAGATAATTTGAGTTAAGCCATAGGTGGAAGAGAATGAACTTTTAACGGGGGGGCAGTTTCAATTTTCTGGTGTATTACATGAACAACCACTGTATTTAATTGGCCGTGACATGCAAGGGTTAAGCTCACAAGATTAAGATCAAGATTTGGCTACTTCAAAACAACACCCTACAAGGGCACATACTGAAATGAGAAATTCAAAATGTCAAATAGCAATGCTGGTTCCACTGGATGAGCATCAAAAGGAAATTCATTAAAGCCCTGGGAGAGACCAAAGCACAGAATTCCCAGGCCTTAGTTGTCAGGAAAAAGGAGGCAGTCACTGGATACAACTTAGAGGATCAGAGTGCGGCATGATCCAGCTAGCTGACAGAGAGGTTTGGACGTCATATGAGACCGTTTAAAGAACGGTCAGTACCGAGCCTGAAAGTGTGTATCATTATTTGTAAATATATAATTCCATATATATTGGGCACATTACAAGGCATACATAAAATGAAATCTCAGGAAGTAACAATAACTAAATACCATCAGTTCTTCCTCAATCTCCCTTGTGATACCTTATCCCTGGTTGCAACATGTCATCATGAATTAGGGAAGGATAAGGATTACAGACAGAACTGGGGTGGGGGTGGGGAGCGAGAGGGGAGACATCAGGGACTGCGGGCTTTTCAGGGCTTTCTGCTCAGTACCTAACGTCCAGAAAGCAGTGAACTAAAGAAACCAACATCGTTGCCCTCAACCCACGCTCAGCAACATCGCCTCCTGGTGGTCATAGACTGCACCTATGGGAAGTTACCCTGGCTTTCTCTCACTTTACCACCCCTTGAACACCTCTCGTCCACTGTTCTTTTTTTTTTTTTTTTCCATAACTTTATTTAATAGTAATGAGACAGTTTCAAATCAAATTAGTAGGACAGTTTCAATAATTAATACAATGCATATTGTTTTCTTTGTGGTTATTTGTAGTACAAGGTGCAGACATGATTTTCTATTTACAAACAATATTAGAGCAGATGCCTCTATTCATTGAATTAAGAGAATGTAGCCGTATATCTATCTTTTTTTCAAAGCTGTTTAATAGCACAGTTTCAATAATTAATACATTTTATATTGTTATCTTCCTAGTGGTTATCCATAGTACAAGGAGCAGACAGGATATACTATCCAAACACCATTAGTGCAAATCCCTCCTCTCATACAATTAGGTGAAAGTAGCTGCATATTTATCCTAAATTCTGTATTTATACAAATACAGAATGGTCCTTCCTTTGTATCCCCTTTTTTTGTTTAGTCCTGTCAGAGATGGGTATTCTATTGGCATTCAATTATTATAGGTGCTTGAATTCAGCAAAACACTCCAACACAGTCCAGCAGTCCACAGTAGTAGTGAGTTATCCACAGAAGTTTTTGACTAGAGCCATTTACAGCTCAGCGTATTATTATGGCTTTATGTTATATACCTCGTTTTTATACTTTTCTGCTGGATGGTTAAGACCAAAATAAAGCAAGACCTATATAACAAGAAATGTAACTTTTGTATCTGATAAGGTCAGTCAGGTACCCTCAGGGTTTATCCTGTAACCCTGTCCCTCACTTTGTAGATCTTTTGTCAGTGTCAGCCATGTGGATGAGTCACAGCCATTGCTTGACCAATTTGCTTTCTGTGAGAGCCTGTGAGAAAGTTTTCTGTGCATGTGACTCTCTTTAAGCACACTATACATCAGTCGCAATCCTCTGTGACTTCATAATCTCCTTCATCAGAAAATTTGGGGGACAACTGAGTTCCATGATGGTACAGTACAGGTTCTCCTGTGTCCTTAAAAGGCTATTGCCCACTGTTCTTAAGGCAGCCAGAGAACCAAACACTAACAGGGACTTGACAAAGGCATGAAAGGAATGCATCTTTATTGCCAGAGTGGCAGGAACAGGGCTGACACCAGGACTGACTCCCTGATTGCCTACCTGAGGAGCAGTGGCTCTGACTTGAATCATTAGCAAAGAATAAAGGTTTCAAATGTAACTATAGAGTTCTACTCCCATCCCTGGAAATCCTACTTTAGTTGGGCCTGGAATTCTTCACTGTATAATGTTTGAGATGCCTTTCAGGCAATGGCTCACAGCAGCCACAAGAAGCGAGATTTCCAGGCCCTGATTTCATAGGTGTCCTTGGCCCAATCTCTGCCCTCCCACACTATTCTTCTGCAAAAATCAGATCAGAGGATTCTGGCTAAAAGGAAGGGTTTCTGACCCATTTTGTTTATTTTTATATTTTGTAAAAAGAATACAAAATTAGGGGGCCGGGGAGATGGCTCAGTGAAATAAACGCTTCCTGGCAAATACAAGGGCCTGAAGTCAATTCTCAGTTCTGCAAAAAACAAAACAAAACAAAAAAAAAAATTAGAAATTATACAGAACAAACTAAACAAAATTATATGAATTTGACAGCATTTGCTTTATGGTATAGTATTGTCTTCAGCTTAGTTGTTTAGATTACCGGATATATGCATGAAATTAGGAAAAGAAAAAAAAAGTTATAAAATTAAGAGAAAAAGGAAACAATGAGGGAAAAAGAAGAAAAAATTAAGTACTGTCTCCTCCTTTCCACAGGCCAGCAGACATTCACAGTACAATTGCCCAAGCCATCCTGCACACATACATAGATACAGCTCTTCCCCTCCCCTTTCCCTCTCCCATCCTTCTCCTCATCTCAGTGATTCCTTCCTTTTGAACAGACTCATTCCCTTTTCACAGTAGCTACTGTATCCTTCATATTTTATTTACTCTATCAGGTTCTTACACTAGGGAGACAGAAGGATTTGTACATGTGGGTCTGATTTCTGACCCATTTTAAAGGGAGGCCAGAGAGGACAATTATGTCTGTCTGTCATTTGCTATGTTAGAATCCACACACACACCCTTGAGCAGAGCTATCGCAGTGATCTCAGTGAACAGCGCAGACCAATGTGTGGGTGCAGACCCCAGCATTCATGTTTCAGTACCAATCCCTGACAACAGGACATTTCTGCAGGACCAAGTGGCATTCAGGAAGCACCTTGCATGAGGACACAAGGGACAGTCACAGGGCATCATGAACAGTGCAAGTAAGGAAAGCAAGGGGGGCTGAGGGGGACTGAGGGAGCATCTGAGACTTTGGTTCTGTGGTATGGGCAGCACACAGCTGTTACTGATGGTATCCAAAAATCTACATGGAGCCAGACAGTGGAGGTTGTTCAAATGCTACTACGTCGTGGATGGAATTCATTAAGCAATAGGAACTGGCAAAGGTGTTGCAAACAGGGTAAATAAGTCGAGTGAATTCAACTTCTGGAAACTGATCTCAGAGCAACATGAGCATTGTATTGGAGGCAGGGATAAGTACAGGCCCAGTAATTCACTAATTTTGATGCTTAATAAATAACTGAGGAGTTTTCAAGTTCTTAACCACCAAGTAGCCTAGTGATAGACATAAAATGAAAAGTCTCAAATATACATATATACATATACATATACATATATATATATATATATATATAATGCCATCTAAAAATATGACTCCCTATTATAGAATACATAAATAACATATAATTTTTCATATTCCCATCAGAGCTTTAATTAATCAACATGTTCAAGACAAAAATATAATATCCACTTCCATATCTTATTCCCAGCTCTTACCTATTATGCCTCATTCATTACAACTGAGGAGATACAACAGATTTAGGGAATTTAGTCATTCAAGTAATTTTGCATATAGACAAATTCGTTTTGCTGTTACTTTGATTTTTAAACAACACAACAAGAGCTATAGCCTTTGTCCCCGGAAGCAGGAAGAAAGGTCCAAAGAAATGCAGTGCATTCTGCGCTGTCTCCTTGGCACCATCCACCACTGTATTTTATGTATTTATGTCCAGGATGAGATTAGACAACTCCTGAAGGCAAGGTCCAAATCAATCTTGTTCACTGTATGACTCCTAAAAACTGAGCAGTGTCTGCTTGACATGCAAGGAGGTGTACATGAAATAGTCTTGACTTTATAAAGTGTTCAGGTTCATTGGAATGTCATAGAAATAATTTCATAAATGAGTAATGGAAAGAGCTATTTAAAAACCCTACTGACTTGGCAAACAAATCAGGGCCTCCAAGGACTAAAGCCAAGTGCCCTGATTCATTTCTTACATGCTGGGAGGATTTCTGCCAAATCTTCACACCAGGAGAGCAAAAGACAGTCCCCTGGCACCACATGGACAGGTTCTGGGCTTGGCACAGGGGCCATGCTCTGCAGGGACTATATGTATTAAATGACTGAAGCATCAACTCCAAGCCCTTGAAGTATAGATTCTCCAAGAAGTCAGCCATCTTCTTGTTGTTTTCAGCATCTATTTTATGCACAGTTGATAGATGGGAGGTGAGTACCAACCTTTCTTGGTGTCTGAAGTGACCATCTTAATTTATGGATTCTGTAAACATCTATTGCATTATCCACCATATAGTGCATGGTTATGAGGACAGAGAGAAGGCAGCTGAATACGATGAATATGAATGTAGACAGACTTACGTCCTTTCACAGAGGGCATATGAGTGGAGAATAACTGCTATAACAAAAAATTCTGCCCTCCAGTAGCATGGAGTGAGGCCTCATTGATTCATGCAAAGTACAGTGCAGATTTTCCTGGCCAAGCAGTTTTCCTAGGAACTATCTTCTGAGTGTCCCCTGGGATTCAAGCTTCGTTCATCTCCTGAGACTATGGTCTGCAATGTGGGACCTCTGAGTCCCAGCTGAACGGGAAGCAGAGGGCTGGCCAGATAGCTCAGCTGACTAAAGCAGGGCTGGGTTCCATCCCAGGTATGCCATGCCAGCCCCACCCCTGGAACATGTTTAGATAGGGACTGAGACTGGGCATGGTGGCACACACCTGAAATCCCAGCACTTTGGGAGGCTGAACACAGGTGGATTACTATGAGCCCAATTTAGGTAATGAGACCCTGTAGATCCTGTAGACCCTTACTAAAAAATACAAGAAGAAAGAAGAAAGAAAGAAAGAAAGAAAGAAAGAAAGAAAGAAAGAAAGAAAGAAAGAAAGAAAGAAAGAAAAAAGAAAGAAAAGAAAAGAAAAGAAAAGAAAAGAAAAGAAAAGAAAAGAAAAGAAAAGAAAAGAAAAGAAAAGAAAAGAAAAGAAAAGAAAAAGCAGAAAGTCAAGTATAAAATGTGGAAGGTTTTATTGGCCAGTCTGGACACAGCAGATATCAACAAGGGTGATGACTATGAGAGTCTAACAGCAAGCGCAGACAGGAAATGAAGCCAGTTTGGAGAAGAACATGCAGCATTATTTCTTCCCCTGAGTATTGGCAAAGTTCTCTTCTTTTCCAGTTATGCACAAATCAGGCAATCATAAACTAAGAAGCAAAGTAGCACAGTAAGGAGCTAGCATCATTATTTCAATTAAATTTGATATAATTAACTAGTGTATACTTGCTTGCACCAGTTTCTATCAAATCCCTAGTAATCATGTCCCTATCTCTGTTTCATCAGCCTTCTTTCTTATGAACCTTAGCACTAATTCATTCTAGTAGCCACTCAAAATCAGGCTGACACATTTTAGATTGTTATTTTACAAGAGTGATCCACTTCCTTCATTCTAGTAGAGATGACCTTTATAAAAATCTAAGACCGACTCATTTTAGTTAATTCAAAACAGGTGGAAAAATATCTTATAGGAAGTCATTTGTTATGCACAAGATCAAGCTAAAATGTCATCGCCTCTCTGCAGCTCTCTCTCCTTGAGACTTCCTATCCCACATATAATTAATTGCCCCTCATCTGTGTTTTCACAGCATTTTTATATACAGCATTTTTAGAGGGATTCACATTTTTGTATAGTTATTTGCTTGTGTATTTGTCTTCCCCACAGAGAAATTCTTCATTTCTTTTGAGCACAGGGAAGCTGTCTCTGCAGGGCTGATCCCAAAGGAGCCAGTCCTACTGTGTGAGAACTAGTCTCAGAGTGCTGAAGAAAGAAGACGGATCCAGGGCTGCCTGGGGTGTATTTTATTACAGACTTTTACAGTAGCATGATGACCATAGGTGATAGCAAGACCAGGTTAATCTGCATGCTTTGATTTAGAAACAGGAGTGTATATGATGGTCAGAGAAAAAAATGGCTTTTTCCAAACTGAAATGTACCTAGTTTACCTTTAGCTAATGTCAAGGATGTCACACATACCCTCAGTTCTAATGGCAGTAGGGTCTGTGTGTCAAGCTCCATGTACCACTCTGAAGATTTTGCTAGTATGCTGAGAAATGATGGGAGGAAAATGAACCAGAGCTGCTTACAGGTAATCACGGAGGTTGGGACCCCAGATGGCTGCAGTCAGGTCCAAGCTGAATCTATACTGGCCCCAAAAGGATGGGTGGCTCATACCCAAAATAGGGGCCACCACCCAAACTGACGAAGCTCCCTCAGTCGTGCCCCTTGCAGCGCTGTGCCCTCACATAGCCCTTAGAAAACAGCATCATGATTGCTTATTTTTGTGACTCTCTGGCTGCTATATTGTTACTGTATAGTAAATTAAAATTTAAAAAAACATAAAGAAATTGTGGCAAAGAGCAAATAAGGGTAAGAAAAAAATGCCAAGTCCAGGAGTAAAACAAGCATGTAAAATGCCTAGTAGAACATGCTGTGCTCTACTGGGGGAAAGCATGGCGTGAAGTACACTGAGCTTTCTCATAGTCAAAGCAGAAAGGACTGCATTCTCAGCCACAAAATAATATCTGTAGCAGTCGTGTTCTTGAGGCAACGATGGATGCTTTGGTGTTCTGATTTTTTGTTTCTTTTTTTAAGCTATTTAGTGTTTTTATTCAAACTAGGTGTCACAACCCTTAGCCAACATTTGGTAGGACTTTTGCCTACATTTGGGGAGATAAAACAGCAGTCTAAGTGTCTGCCTGGCAAGAGCAAGGACCCAGATTCAAGCCCTGGTACTGTACATTGTGCAGGCCCTGAAACAAGGCATGGTGGCACATGTCTATGATCCCAGCATAGAGGAGGCTGAGACAGGAGAATCACTATGAGTCCAAGCTGAGTAGTAAGAAGACCCTGTACTAAATACATAATCTTTTAATTACAATAGTTCTCAACATATCTCTTTCCTCTGAGCCCCCTGATGTCACCAATCTATAAGTGAGGGCACATGGAACCTAAGTTATGTCTTTTACTAGATTCCCGACTATCCACTTAATAATGGCATTTTGGCATAAAGCATCATCTATAGTATATGTGAATAGGCAGATGCTAGTATCAGGATAGTTGCATACAAATTATTAGGGAAGTTACTAGAAAGTGTAAGAAATTCTTATCTATTAGTACCTAATTAAAGCTCAGAAACCTATATTCATTAAAATATTCTAAGTGATTTTGACAGAACACTAGGTTTGTGAAAATTATCAATGTATTCATTATGTAAGAATATGAGGAACATTTCCATAGATTTATTTCTTGTTTCCATTGCACCACTTCTAGTAGGGTAGCTTAGTACATCTGTTCGTAGAAATGCACCTGGGAGAGGTAACCCTGCAGGGCCCTCGTGGTGGAGGCAGAGGCCATCAGTTCTATGGCCCCATCCCAGCACTACAGGCTTAAGGAAAGTAACTTACTGGCCTTTATATCATCCAAACAAACGTTAATGTTTTAATACAAATCTTAAATTTCTGTCAGTATCTGACGTGCTAACAGATCAATACAGGAATCAAAGAAATTGCTTCTATTATACAATAGCAACAGTAACAACTGGCATTTATTAAGTCAGTAAAGTAATCCCAAAGCTGTTCTGAGTGCTGCCTTACAGGACTGCTCACTCTGTACTCCCAGGGGCCCTGTGAAAGAGCTATCATCATTCCCACTTTGCAGGTCATAAAACTGAGGTGTAAAGGAGTTAGGTGATTTGTCTAAAATTTTACAGATACTGGAAAAGCTGGCCTCAGGCAGTCTACCTTCAGAGTCCAAGCTCTTAACCTCCAGCTAGCTTGTCAGAACATAGGATGAATGGTGTCTTAAAGTTAACATGCATTAGAATAGAAAGTCTGACTCTACTTTGGCTCAAGTGTTTTCCCTTTTATAGACTGGGGGGGAAATGCATGATGCCTTTAATAAGAATGCAAGTGTTTGCTAGAATTTAGAAGACATATAATACTGCCAGAAAATACTGTACATCAGAATATATATTGACTCCATTTATCCCAACTGGACATGTTCTATGAAAAGAACTTTAGTTATGACACTACTTTACATATGGTGAGTTTCCAGTTCATTCTTAGTAATAAAAAAATGGATGAAAGAATGAATATATGGAAAACAACCTCAGATTTTTAAGGGAGAAATCAAAGAGAAGGAAGATGGGGGAAGAGATCTGAAGTGTGTAATATTTTGGCTAATTGCATTCTACTTTTACAGAAACAATCAAAAACTGCGAATCCATTTCTTCACTCTGGAATCCATCTAGGAAGGGAAGGATTTGGCCCACATGCTTACTAAACTTTCTTGTAGTATTTTGAAGACAGATATGATGACCACTTAAATCTCAGTTTTTCTCCTTTCTTTACATAAGCCATCACGTCAGTTTGAAAAGCCAGATGAAATACACTAACACCTTAAAACAATATTTATATGTACATAGAATCACACTATCTAAGAATTGTTTATGTGTGAATCAATGTTGGGATATATGCATATACATATATATGCAAACACCAAGAAAAACATACAAAATCAACTCACACCATTCATTATTCATGGTGGTCTGCACAGTCTCTGGAAACCATCACTCCTATGGATGACACTATCTGCATATATGTATACATGCGCAATACTATTTCTATGCTTTTATATATAAATCATCTCCTTAAAAACTACTCGAGTTTTATTTTCTTTATTTTACAAAAGAGAAAATACAGCTCAGAAATGTTTAGCAAATAGTGCAAAGATGTTTAGCAGAAACATTTAGCTTCTCCGCTGGTAGGTGACAGAGTTGGGACCACAGACCCCCAAGCAGGAAGATGCCTGGGCTAACCTCAGCTGAGGACTTACAGGGGACTTGAATCTTATCCTACTGAAGATGTGTCTGTGACAGAAGCATTGGGAGCATTGATTTGTGTTATAAATACAATTTTCATGAGTAGGTGAATCCACAAGCATGGACTCCGTGAACGATGAGGACTGGCAAAATATAATACTACAATAATCTATCTGTGATCTTGCCCCTCTTTCTTGTCTCTTCTGACCAAGGACTAGATTTGAAATAAGGCGGAGTCACAGACAGCAATGCTGGCTTCCTTTAGTGTCTACCTTCTGCTTTCTTCCAGTCTGTTGGCTGTGTAGTCTGTGGACCACACACAGTAACTTCCAGCTGCCAGCTTTCATTGTCCTTATATTATCTTTGGACAAAAATGGACAGGAAATGATCTTCCACAAAGGAGCCATTTTTCCATTGGCCTACCTGATTCTTCAGGATACAAAAGGAAAGACCACTGCCATCACGAGTGTATGGTGCAGTGAGAAGCCATAGCAGTTAGCTCTGATAACTACCTTGCATACAGTAAGCATACGCCAGGCAAGGTAAACAGAATTGAAAGACCCTGAGAACAGCTTCAGAGAAGACAGTCCTATTGTATGACCACTGGGGGGAATACAATTGAATGTGAGCTGGCTCTAAGTGTGTGTAACAGATAAAGGGCACTGGTGCAATTGTCTCGGACTAGCAAACAAAGCAAGTGAGGAAACAGACATCACCATCTAATGTGAACAGAGCAAGGCACATTTTGCAATAGTTGTCAAACTCAGTAGAGACCCATGGGCTTCCCAAGAGATAATGGCTGGGCTAGCCTCTGAGTTCACTGCTAGGAGTCACCGAGTCTCTTCCTCCAGTGGGGCCTGTGTTAAGCCTTCAACTCCCACAAGATCACAGACAGAAGTACCAGGCTGTTTCACAAGTGAAGAAAGTAAACTTTAAAGAGCTAAAGTGACTTGCCTGGCAAGGTTAGGTTTCAAGCTCATTCTGTTGGAAGCCAACGGCCATGTTTCTGTTACTGAGTAGAAATTCAGATGTCTTCTGTGGGTACTAGAGAAAACATAGATGTAGATCTAAAAATAGCTGCCAGGAATTTTAGGGCACTAGAATTCCCTACTCCGCTTAATAACGATGCCACATTAAAGGGTCCGCTCTGCAGAGAAGGAAAACGCAGCCCATTAAATTGATGGTGTGTGTTCTGACATTAAGGTATCAGTCCTCCAAATTGAGTGTTTCAACCTACCTGGTGATGATATATGTTTTAATAATTATAGAATATCATTCTCATTATTATAGAAGATATCACTTTTTATAAAAGACAGTTCCAAAGGTGTTCAACTACTATTATGGTAAAAAAAAAAAAAGGTAAGATGTTTGGAAACACAGACATTTCATCTTCTGATACATATACATCAGTTTTAAAAGCTTAAGAATAGGGGTCTGGGGAGATGGCTCCATGGAATAAATTCTTTCTTGGCAAGCGCAAGGGCCTGAGCTCAATGCCCAATTCCACCAAAAAATAAAAATAAACAAATAAATAAAAGCTTAAAAATATAAAACAGCATCCATCTAAAGATGCTCAGGGCTTTGTTAAATGTCTGACATTTGGAAAAATAATATATTGGGATGTCCCATCATTCCCAAACATGCCTGGATTCTTTCATTCTCGTTCAGCCAGTAACACATAATGAAATACACATTACTTGCTGCTTCCAGAGAGCAAGAGCAACACTTCAACATCCTCGTACTTCCATTGTCTCAGTCCATGAAACAGGAAAACAAATACCATTCCTTCAGCTTCCAACTCTTAAGTATTGTATTTTTTAAATAATGCACAATTGATTCAGTGCCTTTGAACTTCCTCTAAATATCCAAACCATTTAGGGTCATTAAAATGCTTTCAGAATGTAGAGAATGTATTCCTCCAGTGTTCTTTGCCACTCACTGGCTCTGTCTCACCCATCCTGGGTATCAGTACATCATTGTTTACTGTAAATTACTAACACTGGAAATGGTGAATCACCAAGATAAATTGTAGAAGATGCAAGAAGAGTCGCCAGGCCATGTACTGGTGAAGTGTACTAGGTGCTAGTGCAGAAAGTAAAAGGTAAGAGTTCTGAAGGTATTTATTTTGTGTATCAATAATCCTATTGCAAGACCAGCCTGGGCTACAAAGTGAGCTTAAGGCCAGCCTGAACTGCATAGTGAGACCCTGTCTCAAAAAAAGACAAAAAAAAAAAATAATAATAATAATCCTATTGCTATGCAGAAGCACAAAATGGAATTTTAAATCAAGGGCACCTTCATTGTGGTTTATTTAACTATAGCTTCTCTTCTCTGAGCCCTGGCTCAATCCTGACAATAAAGCCAGTAGGAATGACAGCAGGGGGTGTGACAGGGGGCCAGGGACTGAAGCAACACTTAAGTGGTGATCCAAGTCCATAAGCCTGAACATGTCATATGGGAGATACTTAATCTGTTGTATTAAATTTCATGGCAAGAGGCTAAGATAACCCAGGACAATGGGTTTAAAAATAAGAACTACAATGTGCATAAGTCACACAAGACAATGACGTATGTTGCATTTATCCATCATATATCTTATTATCTAGATATAGGACTCTCCTAATATTTATATACATGCATTAAACTTGTTCAGTCTTACAAACACTTGATTTGCCTTTGTAAGATAAGCACCACAGAGCTTCATGTGGTAGTGCACACCTATAATCTCAGCACTTGGGAGGCTGAGCAGGAGGATGCTTGCGAGTTCCAGACCAGCCCAGGCTACAATGTGAGCTCAAGGCCAGCCTAGAGCAGTGCATGGTGGCACAGACCTGTAAACCCAGCACTAGGGAGGCTGAAGCAGGAGGATTATTGTGAGTTCGAGACCAGCCTGAGCTGCAAAATGAGCTTAAGGCTAGCCTGAACTGCATAGTGAGACCCTATCTCAAAAAGACAAAAAAAAAAAAAAAAAAAAAAAAAAAAAAAAAAAAAAAAAAAAAAAAAAAAAAAAAAAAAAAAAAAAAAAAAAAAAAAAAAAAAAAAAAAAAAAAAAAAAAAAAAAAAAAAAAAAAAAAAAAAAAAAAAAAAAAAAAAAAAAAAAAAAAAAAAAAAAAAA